>PVLA01004153.1:0-123054 GCA_004027455.1 Hydrochoerus hydrochaeris | reverse complement strand
TTTGTCATGGATGTATCTTATTTCTCCATCCATTTTGAAGGATAGTTTTGCAGGGTAGATCATTGTGGGCTGGAAGTTGTTTTCCTTTAGAATCTGAAATACTTCACTCCATGCTCTTTTTTACTTCATTGTTTGTGTTGAGAAGTCTGCTGTGATTCTGATAGGTTTTCCTTTATAGGTGATCTGTCTTTTTCTCTCTAACAGCTTTTAATATTCTGTTCTTATGTTGGATTTCTGGGATGGTGATTATTATATATCTGAGTGTAGTTTTATTTTGATTATGGGTATTTGGAGTTCTATATGCTTCACTAATCCATGTGTCAGTTTCCATTCTCATGTTTGGGAAATTTTCAGCTATTACTTCTGTAAATAGCCTCTTGATATCATTTGTGTTGTCCCCTTCTTTTTCATTTATCCCTATCAATCTTATGTTGTTTTTCTTTGCATCATCTTGCAACTGTTGAATTCTTATTTCTTGATTCCTTGTTATTTGTAAAAGATCTTTACTTGCCTGTTCACTGTCTGCAATATTGTCTTCGTGGTCTGAAATTCTATCTTCACTTTTGTTGAGGCAGTTTTGCCAAGTTTCAATGGAATTTTTGATTTCCTGTATATCTTTTTGAATCTGCTTTGTTTGTTTCTTATATTGTTCATTCAGGGTGTCCAATTTTTTCCATTGTTCCTCTAATATTTTTAACTGTATCTTCTTTAGATGTGTTCAGTATTTCTTTCACTACTTTTATCATTTCTTCTTTTATCTTGGAGATTATTTCTGATTTGAGTTCCTTTATAGCTTCCCGGAGTTGCTTCTTTATTTCAGTTGATATCATTTCAGGCATTTCAGATGTATGGCTTATATTTTCTTCTGTGTACATGGCTCCAAGGCTTTCTTGAGATGGGATGGAGGTTTGAGATTGCATCTTGTTCTTTTATCTTGTCATTTTCCTATATTCCCGAGATTCCAGCAGTGTTCCAAAGCTTCCACCAGGTGTGCAGGAAATCACCGCTGGTGCCCTTGGCTGCTGGGACTGAATGGTCGGTGAGCATGGACCAGTCAGGCCTGCAGGACCTCCCGAGCCAAGTCCAGTGTTTATGAAGCTGGGCGAGCACTCAACTGCTGGGAGCAATGGTCCCAAAGTCTCCCCAGGCCAGCACCAGCAGGCTGGAACTCACCTCATGCGGCCTTGGCTCCCCAGACTGCAAAATTACAGTTTTTTAAAAAAATAAAATGGCTTACATTAAATCTTCTCAATCAGGCTTAGCAAATGTAAGAATGATATCTTAGCTGATTATTTCAAGTGTCCTCAAAGTAGCCATCACTTAAAACAAATGCTTTGGATATGTCAAATAACTAAGTGTCCGGTATCAAAAAAGGACAGCTGAAGACCAAAGTTCTCCCCGTGTAAGGATGCTTTTTGTATGTGATTACTAGCACATGGGACTGACAGGAAATTGCAGACCGGAGTTCCAATGTAAATCAATAAATATAAGCAAAATCTAATTTCTAGATTAAAAAGTCATTTCCTTCTAACTACTTAAATAGTCTTGACTTTAGAAAACTGTTGCAGACAGAACTTCAGAAAGTAATCATGCCTTATGTTGATGATAAGTTCTCTACAGAGATCTCCAGGCAGAAAGGTGAATTCATTCAGTTTAATACATTTTCCCCCAAAACTACATTTGCATATTATGCCAAAATCACATCTCCTTGATACAAGATGAGGTAGACTCTGCTATTCTTTTAGTCATTTGAAGTATAAATTGCCTCTTTTAATCCCAGTTAAATTTGAATTGACATATAATTACTCTAAATATGCTTTTGGAAAGTTAATTTTCTCCCTTAGACAAAAATTACAAAAGAGTGGTAAATAAAGTCAGATATAACAAAAGGCAGTCTAGTGGAGTCCTTAATTGAACTTATCCATTAAGAAGAAAAAGAAGAGGAGTGGAGGAGAATAGGGCAAGGAGGAGGAGAAGACAGCAGGGGGAAGACAGCAGGAGAAGACAGCAGGAGAGAGAGGAGCAAGAGAAGGAAAAGATGAAAAATAGAAGGAGAAGAAGGAGGGTGAGGATGAAGAGGAGGAAGAGGTAGAGTTGTTTCCTACAGCATTTCTATGCCAGGCCATAAGTGAGATACTACACAAAATACAGAAATAACAGAGAAGCCTTTTTTGAGTGAGTGTTTGCAAATGTTAGCCAAGCAAATACTTTAAAAAATAAAATAAAAAATAATGTGTGCTCTACTAATGCTTTTAGCAGATAACTAATACAGACCTAAGAAGGGTCAACAGTAAATGCAACAGGACTTTGAGCATATTTGCTAAAATGGTGCAGTAAAAAAAGGACCAGGAGCCAAACATATTTGGCCAAAACAATCTTCATGCTACCATTTACAGATGCTGATGAAAAGCTAGGAGCTGAAGGTTTTCATGGGTAGCTTTTACTTAATCCTCGCACAACCCCCAAGACTATGAGATATTATTATCATTATCCTTTCCATTTTACAGTCAAGTACTGTAAGATAATTAACACCTAAGCTTAATATTCTGCAGGCAATAATTGACAGTATAGAAACAAATTTGAAGCCTGTTCTTATAGCTACATCTTACTTCTTCTAGTAGTTTCACCTTGGTTGATTTTTTTCCTAGGAAATAACTATGTGCAGATGAAATGAATGTTTCAGCTATTAGATCTCAAATAGTCATTTGTTTGTGGAAACATCTGTCTCACTTGGCAAATATTTGAGGTTTAGATATAATTTCATAGTTTGGTTTAAAGAAAAAAACTTCCAGAATTATGAAACTTTGATGATAAAAATACCACCTACTAGGGCTCCTGCTTTTTAAAATAGACATAACTCCTCCCTGGAAAGTTCCATGAGAATATTTCTCTTCTTATGATTGTGACTTGATCTTTTCATCCAAGAGACCATGAACCCTTAGTCCAGCTATTGGAAGCATTATTTTTCATGATTGAGAATAATGGCAGTATCTAAGATTTTTTTTTAGTAAAAGAAAATATCATACCATTGGAATGCTGAGTAGGATAAAATGTTCTAGATGACAACTACAGTGTGTATCTGCTATATGTGTTACCCACCAATTAAGACTGGGAATAAAATAAGTCCTAACATCAAAAATAACAAATAGGTTGGTTAAATAGATTTGTAACTGTAAAAGTTGACAACTGCTTCCTTAAAGTTTTTGTCAATGCCTTCCTTAACATGGATCACCAGAAATGGACATGTTACTTTGGAATAAATTCAGAGAGTAAGACATTATACTTCCTCTCTTGTTCTTTGTCCTATAACTTCTATTACAGACACAAAAATCAATTCACCCTTTTAAGAAACTGAATTAACATATCTACAGGAACTGGAAAAATTTTTAAAAATACTCAAGTGTTTCAAAATATGCACTCTTAAAGTCATGCTTTTCACACTGAATTCCTTTGTCCTTTCTATATTTACTCCACATTTACTGAAAAGTTGAATAGTACTTAATAACCTCTGAAATCATCTTAAAATCTTTCATTAACCAATTCCCTAGAAATTTGTACACCTTCTAAACATCCCCACTTGTCACTGAAGTTATTATTAAAAATTTTGGGAAGGACAAAGTCAAGTTTGAAGTCCCATGTATCCAGTGTAACACTGCTATGGTGAATGCCAAGATAAGATGTAGGCTTCCGTCTCGATTCCATTCACATGCCCTTATCTGACCACTGCATCCGGGAAGTATTAGATTATAAGTTCAGTATTAGAAGTTCACTTCATCATTTATTCTTCTTGTAGGGAGATGAGCTGTTATCCAGACAAATCAAGGTCATGTTAGATGAAATGTTTTAAGCTACTATAGTATGTGCCATCTAGTCTACAATTTGTATCAAGAAGATTGTTTATATGCTCCAACTGACATGGCAGGTATTTTTATTTATTAAAAAAACATTTTTGATGACTAACTTTCTGCTTCTCTTTCTTTTCACATCACTGCAGATGTCCTCCAACTGGCCTCTTCTCTTTATGATATCCAGGTAGATGTGCACCCTAATTACATCTCCTGAGAACTGGCATTTTGCTATTATTTTCAGATTATGGGGTTACAGAGTTGTGTTTTCTTGGTATCAATATCTTGTTTGTTCTCTTCTATTTCTGCTCTTCATTTGGTGAAATACCTGATTTTTTTCAGACTCTGGTTTTGAGTTACCCTTGACTACAATTACAGGTCTATAAATTTATCTGTATGGTGTGGATCAATATTTCCCCAAATACTGTGCACAGACCACCTGTACCAGAGATGCTGTTTCCAGAGATGGAGGGAGGTGGCCTCAAGGAGCTTGGGTTTTAATACGGAAGGAAAAGAAATAGTGCCTCAGGAAAGGAAATTAGGATAAAGAAGAAAAAGTCCGGATGCTGGTAGAAGTATAAGGAGATTCTGGAGACAGCTATCAATGGGCACTAGAAAGACACAGGAGGTCTTATGAAGAACAAGATAAACTTAAGGTACTTTAATTTAAGAAACAGCAGCATTAAACTGTCCTCAATTCCCTAATAGTGTTGAACTGTTTCAAAATGATTGCATTCAGATAATATCCTTCAAATTAGTAACTCAGTGAAAGAATAAAGGTCCTTTTAAGAAACAGGGTTTTTATGTGTTGTAAATATGGTTAAATTAGGCGTTTCCATTGGAGAACTGGAGAGAGGGCATTGATTTTTTTAAAGACACATTTATGGAGCTGGTAATGATTAAAATAAAATATGCAAAGAATCAAATTAAAATAATGTGATATCTGATTGAATTTCCTTCATTCACTTTCTATTTACTTTTTACTTCATTAATCAAGTAAATCTGTTTTAATATCTGCCATGTACCTAGATCTAAATTAGTTTCTGGAGCACTATTCAACTTTTCAGTAAATGTGGAGTGAATATAGGAAGGACAAAAGCAAGGGCTGGCGGAAAGAAGGGTGTAGGTAAGAAGGGAAGCAAGGAGGGTTGAATATACAGTCATACAAATTAGAATAATAATGTACACATATACATACTGGATGCTTTATGCAAATATCCTGGCTACATCAGGAAAATCAAAGTCTCCAATTCTCAACTTGATTTGTCATGCCTCTAGAGATCTAAAGTGCTATAATATTAGTGTCTTTTTTCATGGCCACCAGATTTTTTGTTAAAGCACATAGGATAAGATTTTAAATCAGTGATACCATCTAATAATGAAATAATTTTTATAAGCAGGCAACAGAATACAAAAATCTTACAGAGAATGAACATAATACAGATCACCTAAAAAGCAGGATAGTATTTTTATGGGGTCCTGCACATCTTGTTCAACAAACTGAAAACTTAATACCAATTATGATTATAATAAACCTTACCTAGATTTTTTTATGGTGAACTAAAACACTCATTTGTTTTACATTGTAATTCGATAAAAGTGAGCCCATACATCTTGTTTTTATAAAGTCATAAAAATATTCTTTTGTTGAGGTATGGAAATTACATTACCATGCACATGCAATTGAGTGTGCTGTTGTGTTTCTCCAGCTGCATTGGTAGCCACACATGTGTATCTGCCAGCATCTTCTAACAGGGCTTTGGAAATTTGTAGAATTCGACCAGAAGACTGTATCTAATTGGGAGCAGAAAGCATGGCAGCATTTTGTACTTTGCATTTGTACTTGGAAATATTCACTGAGATAGAAAAAATTCATTTAAGTTTATAAAACCTAATTATACCTTTATGCCAATATCTTAATTATCTCTTGATAGATCAGATCTAAATCATTTCATTATGCTTAAGAAAATTGACTAATTTAATTGAAAAGTTTATTCTTATTCATTGGAAAATACAAAATAAAATAACCTAAGGGTTAGCCTGCTGGTATAGTCATAAAACTTCACTGATTAAAAAATTTTCACACTGAACTATGAAGAATGCGATGAAAATTTAAGCTATTTGAAAAACCAAGGCCATATTAATATAACTTATAAATATTTTTAAAACAACAATCTTTTTTTTGATTAAATTGTCATGGGGCCTAGAAAAACAATGCAATTTATAAATTTTCCTCTTAAATCCTTTGCAATTAACCTCAACCATTTTTAAGCTGGTAATTCAGAGGTTATTCTTTGAAACCTACTGTTCTGAGGTCAACATTAATTTCCAATCACAATATTGAGTAGCTTACATAGTAACTGCATAACCTTTCCTATAGTCTAGCTACAGCATTCCACATGGTTGACTACCTACTCATTGAAACTTTATGTCCTCTAAGAGTTAAAGATAAAGCACTTTTTCAGTTCTTATTCTGACTTTCTTAGAAGATCGGTTTACAGAATCTACCTTCTTCTTCTGTTTCATAGAAGGAAACTTAGCTCTGTCATAGTTTTCAGGCATTACTGAAAAACCCTATCCAGAGTCTTAAATCTACACTGGCAGCCTATAGATCTTTCTTGAACTCTACATTTGTAGTTCCAGCTATCTGCTGGACAAGTTAACACATGAAATTTAACCTATCCAGAATTAAGCTCATAATTTTTTTTCCATGTATCTTTTAAAATCTAGTTTTCATTACAGTTTTACAGTCTTGTTTAATGGAAATCACTGTTTTTCCAGTCATTTGGATTTTGGAGCCCACTTTGATTCCTATTAATTATACCACTGACTGTTTTTAAGATTTTGTTTTTCATTTCCAGAACCACTGTGGGATTATAATGGCTTCCTAACTCATATTCCAGTGTCTCCAATCTCAATTTTTGATCCATCTTACACACTATTGCCAGAATAATTTGTTTAAAACGGAAATTTGATCTTTTTACCAGTTCCCCTCCTAACCTCATTCATGGCTCCCCACATTGCACAGAATGAAATCCAAACTCAGCATAGTTCACTACACTCTGACCCCAAATGATCTCTCCAAAATATTGTGTAAACTCCCACTTAACCTATTTTTCAGTCATACTGTACTGAACATGTTAAGCAATGCATTCATATATTTGTATTCACTTCTGTAATATTGCATATAGCATTTAAATGTCATGATTTCTTAAGACTCTGAACTAAATTAATCCTCTTTTTTTTCACTTGTTTATTATTCCTGCTTTGGGGGGAGTAATCTGTGCTCAAGTTTTCAAATATCATCAATGTGCCAATATCTCCAATCAGAAGTCTAATTGTGCTCTACAACCACATATTCAATGATCTACTGACATCTCCATTAATTTGTCTCAAAATCTCAACTCCAAAGTCTAAAACTCATATCTTAGTTTTTCTCACCTTCAAATTGCCCTCCGCCAAAGTATCCTACCATACTGGATGGCAGTACCATTCATGTAGTTATGTAGGTTAGATTTGTAGGTATCTTCCTGGACAGATCCTTCTCCTTTACTTGTCATAAGCAATCTTACACATACCCCAGTGATTTGTCTAACTCTACAATCTATCCAAGCATTCTCATTTCCATGGCTAGTAAGTATATTAATCTAAATTTATATCTGTATTTCCTAGACAAACACAAATAGATTTTAATTGGTTTCACATATGTATTCTTTGATCTTCCAGTTCATTTCTTGAAAAATTTCCAGATGACTATAGTCATGCATCACATAACAATGTTTCGGTCAGTGATGGACTACATATATGATGGTAAATATGATACAGCCAGCCAAGGTACAAAGTAAGCTGTATTATGCAGGTTTATGTAAGTGATATTTGTACAATGGTCAAATTGCCTTAATGATGCACTTCTCAGAATATATCTCCATCATTAAGTGACACATAACTATACATAAAATGAAAATTGATCATATCACTTCCCTTAAAACTCCTCAAAGTCTTTGCATTGCTTTAAAATAAAACAAATGATTAGCATTAGTTTTAGTTTTCTCTTTAGTTTTCTCCAGTATCACCTTTCCTTGTTTCTCTTCCTCAGTCCACTGGCTTACTTTTGGGTTCTCAAGGGATGTCATACTTTTAAATTCTTTCCCCATGTGCATCTTCTTTGCAATACAGTTCTCAGGTATTTTCCATTGGTTCACATATTTAACTCTCACAAATTCTTCAGCATGCTGCTCAAAATATTTTCCCCTACATGTTCCCCATATTCAAAAGCATTCTTCACATTCATGCCTTTCTATACTCTCTCTTAAAACACTGCTCATTACAGCTTCTGTTTGTATGGCTACATGATAAACATCTGTCTTCCAGATAAATAAGTGTTGATCTGTACTATGTGTGACAGTTACATACTGAGTCTCTCACCAGTACAAATGTTTGAGATTAGTTCCACTAGTTTTGATATAGGAGTAAGAGAACAGATGTTCATCATTTCAACTGGGAAAAACACTCAAAGTATCACTAATATTCGGAACCTACTATAAGTAAAATTTAAGACCATAAGAATCAGTTAACTCAATCTTGCTGGCAAAGTCAAATAATTCTAATTTTAAATGTATTATTTAGATTATCCAAGCTTGAAATTTATTATCGATCCATCTACCTACTAATTCAAGACCTTTGTGTTGAAACATAATCAATCATGTACAAAGGCCAGTACTCAGGAAGAAAGCACAGAAGTGAACTTATTTACAGAGATTGAAATTTTTCTTCTCAAAGCTCACAAGTCAGTTTTTTTTTAAAGTACTTCTCTAGGCTTATTTCACTTAGTTTTATAAACCTATAGCTTCACCTTCATCTTATGGTGAGCATATCAAGATATGTTGGCATATTACTGAACACGATTGACCCATGAGACACCAGTGTTTGGAAAGCTAAAATAAGGCACAAATCAAAAGAGCAAAATATCAACTATTTAATATCTGTATCACTGTTCAGTTTATTTAATCTTTATTAAATTCCATTTTTAAAAAAACTTTAAGGAAAGCAAATTATTATTTTTTTTATTCTGCTTGCAGCACTGGGAATCAAATCCAGGATCTCATGCATGGTAGGTAAGCACTCTACTTAACAACTTTTCTACAAGATATGTTCAACAGGAAAATCTACAATTAAGAAAGAATAATATGATAATTTCAGAGAGATCTATATGCTTTCTCAATTTGGGTTAGGTAATATTTAGACTTACTTTGAGGTTTCCTTGGGCAGTGTTCACAGGTTGGTCACCTTTTAACCATGTAATGGTTGGATTTGGAATGCCATTGGCTATACACTGTAAGGTGACAGGCTTGTATTTCACCACAGCTCTCTCAGAAAGGCCTGAGGACTTGATTGTTGGAGGAACTACAAACAAAGGAGGGATAGGAGAAACCATAAACAGTCAAGTCAAACCCTCAAAAACTGCATGAAAGAATCTGAAATTTTTAAAATTTAGGATATAAAAGGAATCCTTGTTTGAATAAACAATGGTAATTTCATCTTATGCATTAAATATATAATGTTTAGCATTTTTATATATTAATAATCTCCTGTGGAGCTCTATTTCTCCAAAGAATAGGCAAAATGTATTTGTGGTTACTGAAATTCAACATGTACATTTGACTTACACCTTTCAGTGTGTTTTCCCCATCACTAATGGCCTGCCTTTCTCTAGAATCCATTAAATCAGAGAATCCAGCAGTATTCCTACCACATGATTCAGTCCCAGCACACTTGACTGAATGTGAGCTGCTAACTTAATTTAAACTGGAGTCCCACATTCTCCCCCTGAGGAACTGGGATTGAGACTGGGAAACAGGATTATCAATATTTCAACATAGGGCATAGGGCTAAAAAGGCTAGAGAACAAGTTTTCTGAGATGAGGTAAGAATGTAGTTGACATTCATAGGCAACTCTTCTAGTGGCGTCCAAATGGCTCTCCAGCTTCTTGTTCCAGTTCTTTCCTTCTCAAGTTCTGCTGGCAAATGAGACACATAAGATACTGGAAAAGCCTTGCTGCTGTTATTAGATTAACAGTCATAACTAATGTTCCAGGGCTGTGAACACACTTATATGCCCTCCATCCTGCAATTACACCCTCAGCCTCTGCTTCTAGAAACTATTCAATTCATAACGACTGTTCCTTGGTCTAAACTCTTAAATGCTGACAAAACCCTCTACTTTAGAAGTAGTTACCTGCTTCTTCTATCCAATTTAATCCCATTCTTGAAATTACCAGTAGAATATACTTCTTAACATTTAAATTCTGTCTAAATATATTTATATTACATCTCTTGGTTGAGCCTGTGTGTCAATAAAATGATTTAAAACCTGCTATTATTTAATGCAAATTTATATTTGTCACATTATTTCTGACAGCTCAAGATATATCCAGATTATTGAGCTACAGTCAGAATTAGACAATAAAAGAATGGATAAGTTAATATAAAGTGCAATTCTCCTGTCCCTTTTTAGCATACCATGAACAGTCACTTCAAATTCCTTCCTGTGGTCTCCAGCAGTGTTTGTTGCCACACACTGATAAAGGCCTGTGTCTGACATTTGAGTCTGAGCAATAACCAGTTTACGTCCATTAAGTAAAATTTTAAATCCATCTCTCTCATCAATTAGCTGACCATCCTTCAGCCACCTATAGAAAAAGGAAAAAATGGGTCTGGAAATTACATATTTTTTTCCTTAGAAGATATGTTTCCTAGAAGATGAATAGATGTGTATATGTATATATACATATATTCTCTATTGTGTATCTGTACAATCTAATTATTTAGTCTAAAATAAAATGTAAATGAAAAGAGAAAAGAAAAAAAGGAGACTGGCTTAACACAGAAGTAGAAACCTAATAACCTTGAATTATATAACAAAATGCAATGTAAACCAGTTCTGTATGCAGAACCTGTATGCAGTGAGTTTTCCGTTAGTAGAGTGATTTTACCCTGTGTGTGTGTGGTGGGGGGCGGGTTTAAGAGAGATTGAGGGCAAGACAGAGAGACAGTAGAAAAAAATAGACAGAACAAAAGATGATCACCCAAACTTTGGGAAACTGAGAAAGGACAGGAGAGAAAGAATGAAGGAGAAACAAAACAGTATCAAAGAGATTCAGCCTAGAGACAATGGGCTCTCACATGAAAATATCAAAAAAATCAAGAAAGACAATTGAGAAAGAGGAAAAAAAGACAAAGAAAACAAACAATGAAAGTAAAAACCTAAACAACCATAAAAGAAAAAAAAATCCAGACAGAAAAAAGAAAATGAAAGGAAGATAAAAAGAAAAAGAAAGAAAGAAAGAAAGAAAGAAAGAAAGAAAGAAAGAAAGAAGAGAGAGGGGGGAGGGAGGAAGGAAGGAAGGAAGGAAGGAAGGAAGGAAGGAAGGAAGGAGAAAGAAAGAAAGAAAGAAAGAAAGAAAGAAGAGAGGGGGAGGGAGGGAGGAAGGAAGGAAGGAAGGAAGGAAGGAAGGAAGGAAGAAAGAAAGAAAGAAAGAAAGAAAGAAAGAAAGAAAGAAAGAAAGAAAGGAAAGAGAGAAAAAGAAAAAGGAAAGAAAAAAACAGTAAAATTTCTCTGGTGTTCATAGTTCTGTGGCAGTGTTCAAGCCAGAGCATAAAACTGAGTTCGTCACTCTTATACTAAATTTAGGTTACATACTTATACTAAATTTAGGTTACATAAAGAGACAAATGCCCCTAAACATTACTGATTTTAATAACATTAATTATTAAAATGCTAGAAATCAGCAAAATGCATACAATAATAAAACATTTGAAAATAAAGTAATCATATATCTATAAATTTTTACATTTGTTGTTATCATTTTCCATTTAGTTCTATGCTTGTTTGTCAACATATCTTTTTCTTTTAGCTCTCTGACTGTTCCTTTGCACATCCTATCACACAGTGGAAGTGAAGGATACGTATTTGATAAATGCTTTGTGAATGAATACGAAAGAATAAAAAGAACTGGAACACACTTATGCATGTTAATATTCTTTATGCATCTAATTTTTCTGGTATTGTTTTTATTTAGCAGTTTGTTAAACACTTGAGTGACTCAGAAAGTTCTGACAATAATACCGCTTTATAGTCTTTCTCAACTGATCACATAATTTCTAAGATCACACAAAGGAATCTCTCCAGTTGAGCAAAATCAGGTGTCCACCGAATCAAGTCAAAATGGCCTTATAAGTAGATCTATCTTTTAAAAGAGGAATATAAATTATGCAATTTTATACTTTCATTCTTTAGTGATACAGAAAGTCTTTTACAAAGCTCTAAAACATCCACATCAAAAGGTGGTAGATATTCAGAAGACATACCAAAACCCTTACATGATAGCTGGTGGGGGAGAGCCTGTCACTTGACAATCTAGCTCCAATAAGTTATTAACTATCACAATGAAGTAAGATGTTTCATCTCCTCCTTCTACGAAAGGTGGCACTAGAAAACAAAAAGGATATAACATATAAGGAAACATAAACAAGAAAAAAACCACCACCAGAGCATGTAATACTAAGTAGTAGTTTAAAAAATTAATTATTATCATAGTAATCTAGTCCATGAAAGGAATTTGAAATGTATTGTCAAAAAATTTTACAATAAATAAGAGGATCACTGAATATACTTATGACATATGGATTATTCTCTAACTGGCAAGGTGATGCTACTTATATAAAATGGATTTACATTTTAGATTGTTTTCATTACAGAAAGCAAAGAAAATTCCCCAAAGTTAGGCCACCTATTCAAAAATCTTCAATCTGTAAATACAGTTATAGGCACTACGGTTGCGAGAGTGCAGGCTCTCTTTCCCATTGTCTATCTATAACAAAGGACCACCTTGTTATTCACTGCAATCAGATATAGTCATAGATGTAAAAATGACCTATTTAACTACAACGTATATCCACTAAAATCAGTGGAAATTTGTGTAGGATTCTTGACCCTGGGACTCTGATGATAAATTCACCTCTTGGTAATGTGCAATCCAGACTTAAACAGACAACTATACCTTATCTTAGATTGTCTTATTCTGGCATGACCAGAAAGTATTTCATAAAGTAACAAGGTTTTACTGTACATTTTCAACTCCAGGTGATGATATCCTTATTTACCTAGGACGTCAACTTCATATTTGATTTCCTTTTCTCCTGCCACACTTGTAGCCACACATATGTACTGTCCCTGATCAACTTCTTGAGCACTCATGATTTCCAACTTCTTCCCACCGGCTTCTATGCGGACATTTTCACTGGCTTTCACGGGTACACCGTCTTTTAACCAAGTGAGAGAGGGAGGAGGGTTGCCAGCCGCTTTACACTCCAGAGTCAGAGAATGCGCAACAATAACTTGCTTTTTCAAAGGTGTTGGTGAGTCACCTTCAATCATTGGGGGAACTAGACAGAAAAACAGTAATGTTTCAGACAATTTTTTGTAAGGTAGTCCTAATGAAATACACCTAATGGAATGCATCATAATGAAATAAAGGAGCAATTATTTTTTTCTGACATAGTTTAACCACAGATACTCCCAACGTTGCCTTCCTCCTAGGAAAAGGTCTCTAAGGGAAATATTTTTTGGCTCAGCAAGTATTCTAAACATTCTGTAATACTTTATATTTTTAGATTTATGAGGTCAAATAGTAGAGAATAAGCTGAATCTTAACAACTACTTTACCTTCCCCAAATGGTTTGGATGCTCTGAGTGCCATGGGTAAATGTTGTTCAAATGAACGTACCACTTTTTGCTAATCTTAGCTTTTGCAAGTATTTTAAAAGTTCTAATGAACTGTTCTCATTCTATTCATGCATATTAAGGTATGAATAAAGGCAAATCTACAAAACTTTATTAGTGAACAAGGTGTCCAACAAGCATATAGTTTTCCTTACCGTAGACGTCAACATGGAATGATTTTTCAGTAGAACCAGCAACATTGGTTACATGACACGTGTATGTTGCTGAATCGGAGACTTGTGCTCGAGGAATCTGAAGAAATTGTCCTTTATCAATATAAAGTGCTTGTGAGCTGGACATGACTAGCTGGCCATCCTTATACCAAGTAATAGCAGGCACTGGAAGTCCTCGGGCTTCACATTCCAGTTTAATTATGCTGTTGATCAACGCTGATACTTCTGTGGTAGCATTGCCTCCTTTAATACTGGGTGGAACTACAAATGATTCCAGAGCAAAATGAGTTCAAGTGTAGTATCTGCATCAAACTTTTAGATGCAGCAGATGTTTATATAATGTATTTAAGTATAAATTAAGACAGGAAGTCTGTGACTTCTCTGCTGTTACTTGGCTGTCTTGTCAAAACAATCTCTACCCCCTTATTGGATTTCAAATTTCAGCTAAAAGTTGCACATCACAGATTCAATTTCAGATGCTCATTTAAGTCTAAGAGATCATATTACAGTATCAAAGAAATTTACATTTAACAAAACAAAACAAAATAAAATCTCATTTAGACACTTAAGTTTGAAATCTGGCCAAGGCAGCAGTGATACAACTGCATGCCCTAACCTCATGAAATAAAAAGTCTAGATCTAAGTACTTGTAGGACCAGTAATGATAACAGTTGTACAGTCTTTAATTTTTGTTTTTTGTATTTCTTTTTGACTGCTGTAAATTCATTCATGCAACTCATCTAATTGGCTACATGTGTACCTTCTGTAATTCAGCAACCTCAGGCCTGGCCCCTCCTACCACATGAGGATTATACTTTGGGAAAAACATATCAAGTTGCTCAATTTCTGCTACATATTCTGAATGCAGTCATTTGGAAATGCTCCAACATTGCAGCAATTTTTTAAAAATAAAATTGCATATCTCCGAACTTCATTTTCTGAATATGATTTCAATAAACTTTTAAATTATAGAATAGAACATTTTGTAGAATATTTTTCTTATGGATATACCAGGGCTCTTGGTGTTGTGAGGGAGACTACAGAGATGCAACGCTGTTCTTATCACAACTTAGTGATACAATTTATGAATGTGACTAATCTCTGATAACATTAAAACCTTTATGACCTGGCTAAGATCATGGTGGTCAGATGTCTCACTACAAAGTTACTCCCTTATTGGAAAACAGTCACTATCACCTGATAAATATATCGGATAGGGAGTGGTGTTCTTTTCTGAGAAGAGAAAAGCTTCCAAACTGATCTAGAATTCTGGGGAGTGGGACATGTGTCTCCTAGTCACAGTTCATGGATTCAAGGAAACTTATTTTTTGAGGTTATAGTCTATACTACATTTATCCAGTTTTATCAGTAGAATCTCTCAGTTGGCTCCTGTGAATCTTCATTGTAACCATGTCATTTTGTTTTTTAGTACCTCCTTAATTTCTGTCACTGCTATGTGTTACATGCTCACCTTGCATGTTCCCTGCCCCAGGTATAGGATTAACCATTTCTCTAGAATCCCTGGTTCCTTTCAGTAGAGACAGAGTTTATAAAACAAGATTTGGGCATGGGGTGACTACTTTGATGGCTTGATGTTTTCTGGTAATTATTCTTAAAACTCCCTCATGGTGATGAACATTCATATATATAGCTTTTTAAAAAAACATGTAAGTCATGATCTACTACACTTTGAGATGAATTTAATAGTGTAATGATTTTCTGTACTATGGTTTAAAGTTTAGGGGTCAATCACCTGTGAAACACATATCAGAAATGTGTCTGAACTAAGAGTATTTTTACACTTTTAAAGTTTAGGACAGTATTTTGTGAGATATAAAAATTATATGGCTTCACTGTCTGAGATAACATGTTATTGGAATACAATATTATTCATTAATTTATCCATGACTACTTTCATGCAACAATGGCTAGAGTTAAGTAATTCCAATGAAAACTCATGTGGTATTTTCATTGTTTCTACTATGGCTCAGTTTATTATAAATTTCAGCAACCCACTTGTAACTTGACAGCATTTCAAGTGTCACCCATATCACCAGACTGTGATATTTTTACCTTATTGTTTTTATAGTGCATATAACACATGACAAAACAAGAAGAAAATATAATAATGGACTTCAAATATTGTGTTAAGGCACAGTGTAGTATGGACTATTTTATTATGAAATTAAATGACAATTTTGTATTTATTTTGTAATAACACAACTATTCTAAAAGAATAAGCACTATCAGTATACACAGTCATTATAGTATTCTCAATTCAAAGAAAAGCAAAAGCTGAAAAAAAAATACAAAATAAAATGTCATCATATACAGACTTTTTTCACAAAAATAAAAGATAAAAAATGAAAATACTAAGTAAGTATGTTTCTGAGTGGCTTACTTGTCAGCCAAGCAAAGAAAGCCATTTAGCAATCCTGATTTGACTTCCACAACCAACCAAATACATGCAGAGAGAATCAACTTGTTAAAGATTATTGGCCATTCTGTGAGAAAAGGTGAAGAGCCAAAGGTGGTGGGAACAATATTAATGATGAACTTTAAAAGGAAAAGTTTTTCAAAGAGTGTTTTTGCTTTTGATAAGTTGACAGGTGTTACCAATACTGTTAAGGCATTGCTGTTTATTTGAGGAGTCAATGCCAAGTTTGAAGAAAAACAAAGAATTAGTATCTAGGAGCAACCTGAATGAAACAATGATAGACAAAACTATTTTCATAGAAGTTGAAAAACTCTAATTGATTACACAACTTAAAGTGGGATCTGCTGTGATTTGTCATAACTGATGATGGCAAAAATATGTGTGAAGATAAAAAAAGGCTTAAGAAAATGTCTAAGGCTTATTCAAATGTAAAGAAGTAAAAGTATGTGTTCAGTCATGGCTATGCCCATAGCAGGCACTTTATGTGAAGTTGTCATGAATTAATGAACCACTAATGAAAATGGAGGATTTTATTTGTTCTTATCCAGTTAAGTATCATAAGTACTACGACTGTTTTGGTAGAAGTAAGAATTGAATGCCCTGACTTACCCAACCACAGCAGTTTCATGCTTTAGCAGTGGGACAGTTTTATTGGGACTTTGGGTTTTTTTTATTGTTGTTTTTGTTTTTTGGGTTTTTTTTTTTTTTTTTTTGTACTAGCGATCGAACTCACAACTTTGCACTTTCCCGGTAGATGCTTACACTGCTGAGCTAAACCTCTGGCTCCTTATTGGAATTTTTTGAGCTCAGCGCTGAGACTGGATTTTTTCTGAATATCTAAAATCATTTTCAAACACTACTATGAATACTAAGTGGTTCTAGAAATTAATTTTCCTAGGAACTTGACATTTCTAAATGAATTTAACCTAGAATTACTGCAGAAACACAGTATCCAGGTGTTATTTACACTGATAGTCATTCAGTTGTTTTAATCACAAGTGACACCAGCCTGCTTTATACATTCTCCATGCTGACAGAGGTGCAAATGAGAAATGATATTGCAATTTTCCCAATGATATTGTATTTTCTAAGCTCAAATTACAGTTTAGACACAAAAGAAGTTTCCACATTCAAAATTTATCTTTCAGTTTTGAAAGCCTTCCATCAACCTTCAGTTGGGACTGAACAACTGGCTGTGTAAAGTCAAGATAAAAATCAAAAAAAAAGAATGTAATAGAATTCTATAAATACATTCTTTTTTATTTTTTGAGACAGTGTCTCATTATGTATTCCAGGATGGTCTCGAACTCACAGTGATTCTCCTGCCTCAGCCTCCTAAGTGTTGCTATTACAAGTCCAGCTTATAAAGCAGTGAAAATATTCAATTAAAATCATATGTTTGTGAATTGATGTGTTAGGCAGTACTTATCTGTTTGAAAGAACATTTTAAAATAGAAAATAGGTAATATTTAGGTAATAGGTAAAAGGAAATAGGTAAAATCTCATTACAATTATCATTAACAGATGAATATTTACAACAGAGTTGGAAAATAAGGAATAGTAACTTTGAACTGCATGAAGCAAAATTCTCCCCTATAATTCCATCCTTTCCATAAGTAAACCATTAATAAAAATTATAAGTTAAAAATTAAAAAGGAATTTCATAAATAGAATATTTTATAGGTATTTTGTAGATATATGCTGTTATATCAATATGTATATGGAATTCTTGAGTTTGTCTTAGGATTTACAAAGCCTAAAAGATTTATTATCATACCTTTTATACAAGATTTGCCAAGTATATATAATCAATACAAATTCAAACTATCATTTTGAAATATTAAGAATCTGTATTTGACTCAGGCAATCACTTTTAACTTTGATTTTAGATTGCTTACATTGTGCTAATCTGTACATACACATCAAATTCTTTTATTCAAACTGCCTAAATCATCTGGGTAGGCTAATTAGGAGGATGAGACATTAGTGGGGTAAAGAATATAAATTCAAACAAATCCCTGTCCTCTGTGAATGTTTTACAAAGGAATATCATTTGCACTGAAAGGAATCTATCTTAATTAATCAAATTGAGAAAAATTACTCCAGAGAACCTTTGAAATGCACATCAAAAAAGCATATCACTCACTGCTTAAATTTGACAAAAAGATATTTCACTCTCATTTTAATTCATGAATATTTGCTAGAGAACTGTACTTCTGTTTGGAGGAGGATGTTACTGATATAGATTATGGATACATTGCACATTGAAATGTGCCAATGTATACACACTCAGAGATTTTCATACAATTTAGGGAAGTTCTCAAATGTTAACCTACCCATGGTCCTCAAGTTTAAGATAATGCCTCCAACTACCAGTTGTTAATTTGTACAATCTCACCATAGAGCATTAAAAGTTCTTTTAAGTTTTCCCATTTATATCTTCCCTCTCTTTCCTCTTCTCTCTGTATCTCATATTTTCCCTCCCTTGTATGCTTTCTATTTCTTTTCTATGTTTATATCTATCTTGAAGGTGCATTGACACACCTGCTTCATGTCATGTTAGTGCACAAATTAGGAAAATAAACTTCAATTTTAGTGTGAAACATACTCGCAATCTGAAATCCATATACATAATCCTTACAGTTATCCAAAGGAAGGCATTTGTCTCATTTTTTTTCCATTTTAGAAATGAAACATTTTCACAAAGGAAATAAAGTAAGCTTAAGATTATTCACCTGGAAGTACATAAGAGCTTACTACAGAAGAAATGGTATTATTTTCTGAATTATAACACTCAAAACTTAAAATATTACAATTACTTTCATCTCAGATAATCTCAGAAGTTCTCTTTGCTGGATGCCTGAGGGCAACTTACAGAGCAAACAAGAGGATTTTAAAAGGAAAAAACCCAAATCCCATGGCAATAAGCATCTTACTGAATCACTGAAATGTATTCATCACAGTCCCTGGCAATAATACAATGCTATAGTGAAGACTACTCCACAACTTAGGGGCGATATTGTACCTGTGGCTTAACTGTCTGGCCCTGGTACGAGGCCAGTGGTAGCAAGGATGCTTTAGCTTAACTTGGATGTTTGTACAGCTAATCTTGCAATTATGTTACCCATTTTGAGAGGACATGTCTTTTCATGATTGATTTCTTTCAACTTCTATTTGTAGAAAGAAATGATTTTAAATCCTGCACTAAATATTTCTTATTGTAGGCCAAAAAGTTCATGAATAAAGTATCTAGAACTTTATTCTTACAATAACACAATTACAGGCCCTATTATTATCATACCTGTTTTACAGCTGAAAAAATTGAAGAGGGGCTAGGCAATTTAACCAAAATCACAAAGATACAATAAATGGCAGAGGTCTTATCTGAACACAAACTTGTCTGTCTCAGAGGCTCAAGTTCTTATTAATTATTCAACCAATGTTATCCAAAAAAAGTACTATGCAAACCACATCTATAATTTTAAATTTCTACTAGACTATTAAAAATAAAAGGAAAAACCAATAACTTTTAGTAATATAATGTATATTTTTCTTAGTTTAATATGTCCAAAATACAATTTCAGCATGCAACCAATGCAAATTATCATTATATATGTATAATATCTTCATATTAAATCCTTGATATCTGGGATGAATTTTGTAATTACAGCACATTTAAATTTGAATTCAACAGCCACATGTAGCTAGCAGCTACCATGCTGGACAATGGAGTTTATTTATTTGAGCAAATATTTCTTGAGAGTTACTGTACACCAGATAGTAAAATCAAGCAATGTGCAAAGTAAAAACACATTCTTTTGAAGTATATATTCTTTGAAGATAAACAGTTAATAAGAAACCTCAAAGGTAAGCAAATACAGATAATTATAATTACTATGAAGAAAATTAAACAGTACAGTGTGACAGTGCCTGTGGTTGTTTGAATTGGAAAGATGTATAAGGAGATGATATTCTAAAGTCTCCAAACTATCCTTGAGCATCATACACTTTAAGAAGAAAGAAGACAGCAAATAGTGTAGTCCAAGTCTGGGTCTATTCCTCCTCATGTGTAAATCTTTGTGGCTAAAACATAATGTTGATGCTCCATCGGACAGAACTAAAAAGACTGATGGTCACTTCCCTCAGAAATGTGAGTGAATATGAAAGCTACATTTTTTACTTTGGGGACATCCTGGGAGAAAAACAGAAGCATAGCTATATGGCATTTAAAATATTACCAATGCAGCCTGAATGAAGGGCATAATGGAATGAAAATAAAACAAATTACACAGAACTTCATTATACTAGATATATCTCCATAGACTTTTAAAAGTCTTTTTCCATCCCTTCAAAGCCATAAGCATTTAATTTACTTATGTTATTAGTCAATTAGGAAATTCTCTTAAGTGAGATCATGTAAAAATCGTTAAATAACTTCAACAAATCCATACTTATAAAATACTTTAAAGTTGAATGCAACACTAGAGTCTAAACAAGTTGACACAAGTAGCATTCCAAAGTATTCAATATGAAATAAAAGAACACTGAATGCTAGAGTCAAATTATAATGAGAGTTGATAATAACAGAAAGTTGAGGAAAGCATACTCACCGTAGACAGCCAGTTTTATATCCTTGGCCTGTTTACCAGCTGTGTTAGACACAGCACACTGGTATCGCCCCTTATCACTTCTGTGTACATTCTTCAGGTGTAAAATTTGTCTTCTGTCTAAAAGTTCAATATTAGGATCTCCCAAAAATAAAGGCCTAGGGAAAAAAAAAACAGTCTTATTCCATGGATCCATTCTTATTTTTCCAAGTATTCCTTTTAATCACAACAAAATTGTTAAGTAAATACTATAAGGTAAAAAACATAAATCAAAGTTAATAAAAACCACAATGATGTGATTAGTCAGAGAAAATGAAATTTATTAAAGCACTTTACTAATAGAAGTTAATTATCCCTCTGGGATAAAATGTTTTTCCACTTTAATCAAGGTTGTTTAATAATACTAAAGGAAATTTAATAAGGTTATCATTTCTTTCATTTATTCATTCACATTCTTTTTAAAATTAAAAAAAAATGGTTTGCATAGGCAAAATTGCTGCCATCATCTGGAAAAACTCAGTCTAACAGTACAGTATGGGAACTTCAAGCCAACTAATACTATTTTTAGTCTCATATCATTATACATCCGGAAAAATATTCATAATAAGGTAGATGGCTCTTATGTGCTACAGGCAGCGATTCTGACAATTTCTCTAAAAGAGAGGTATCATAATAAATATGAATATCTATCATAATACTGAAGGATTTATGCCCCCAGAAAAGCTCTTAAATAGTTGTCAAGAAAGCATTTTTCTGCTGTATAAACTCATTTTCTACTATACAATGTTTACTTTTGTGTAACTGGCAAGAGCCTTACTTCAATACTTGAACCATCGTGATAATTGAAATTTATGATATTCTAAGAATCATACCCCTAAAATTCATTCATTCTATTTCAGGGAAACCTAGTTTTTATAAAGCTGTATGACTTAGCCATATTATAAATAATTAAATGCATTGCTCTTTTAATAAACCACTAGTTGGTCTATATAATTAAATAAGACATTTAATTTCCTAAGGTTTTGTCCTTCACTATTGGCTGGTATAACAGTTTGTATAAAGCCCTCAAAAAGTAAGAGAATAAAGTATCTTACTTTAATGCTTTTTACATTTCGAAAGGAAGGGAATACATAACTTTATGAAATTTTGAAACTGTTATTGTTTATTAATCATGTAACTACCATAAAAATTTAAACAAATGTAAGCATGATAATGAGAAAAGGTCCTTTTAGTCTTTTCCCCCAATGGGAATTTTCTTTCTAACATCTCACCATTATCAGTTTGATATTTACTTTCCCACATATTTTCTAAACATTTTCACTTATTAACGTGGTTCCAAGCCAACCAGTTTTAACACAGCATCATGCTATTCATGTTATCATTCTTCTTTTCTTTTCCCTCTGTGACACAACTATGGGAATATTTTTGGTATATTTGCCTCAATTTTACTCTTTTAAATTCCTGTATGGTATTTCACAATATAGCTATGCCATAAATTATCTATCCAGTCTCCCAAGGTCAGACTATAGGAAGTTTTCACTTTTCTGGCACACAGTCACACCAAAAAAGTCTCCTTGTGGAAATCCATGACTACCTCTCTCTCCTGGATATTAGAGTGTAAATACTGCATTGAAGCAAATAAGCACTCAAATTTTAATAGATTCCAACAAATTGCCTTTCAGGGCATTAATTTACTTTCTATCAGAATTCTGCTTTTCCTATACTCTAGCCAAGACCTGATATTGCCAACTTTTTACTTTTTGTCAATATGATGTGTGAAAAAAAAATTACACTTCATTTATATTTATCAAGTTATTGAACATAAGAAATGTAATGTATTTATTGTCTTTATGTTATAATCCCCTGTTCACAACCCACTTTTTATGTTGTCTGACTTATTGATCCATAGAAAGTTTGAATATGATCTTTTATTCCACACACTGGAAATCTTGATGGCCATTTAGTCCTCTCAGACAGCGCAATAATGTAGAAACTTTGGCAAGAGTATGAGAAATAAGATCTCAAATTGACACGGGCCACTGAAGCCATTTCAGTCAGAGAATCAGAGAAAATATCATGAACTCTTGAGATCTGCAGCCTGGGAAATATAGGATTGCTCTTCTTTCATTCTTTTTCTTTCTTTTTTTTGGGGGGAGACAGATGAAGAACTAGCTTAAATATTCATCTTTCCATAAGAAATCAAGGTTATCTTTGCATTTAAATCTTACATCTATCACTGTTAGTCTCTGGACAGATCATGGTTAATATACAATAAATTTGAGTTACTCTGTTTCTAAAATAAATTCCCTCATAATTCATAAGAATGAAAGATATTACAAAATTTTAAGACTGTTTTTGAGCAATATTACTTTTTCACTCATTCTCATTTAATATTTTTTGTGACAACATCCTAAAGAGAGAGAAGATCCATATGCAGTTACACATCTGTTTTCTTTCTATCTTTTGGACCCTTGCAACAGTCACAGAAAAGTTACTCACTTGCCATCTTTGAACCAGTGGATAACAGGGAAGGGAGTGCCTTTAACTTGGCATTCAAGGGTGGTGTTGTGGTTGATGATGGCAGACACTTCACTTAGGGAGCTGGTACCTATTATGCTGGGTGGAACTTGAACAAAGACAGTTTATCATGAAAATCTACAATTCAGTTAAAAGAACTGGGGGAGAGGTAGTCAATGGTTTATAGAGTATTTCAATTAGATCTTAATCTATTTGAAAATAAATACCACAAAATAATGTTTTTTCATGTCAACCTCTTTACCCAAATGTTAAATTTAAATATGAGAATACAGCCAATGAAGTAATTGTTGACAGGACAATTATTTAGAAGAATAATGACACTGTGTGATCCATTCTGAGGCATATTAAGCTCAAGTGCAAGGATTTTAGAATAGAAATGTATAACGAAGCTCATACAAGGTAATGCATTATTGTTATTTTTTGCAATAAAAGACATAATCTGCATAAGTCTTATAATGTTTAAATTTTACCTATCATATATTGTATCTACCTTTGTCTCTTACAAAGTGTTTCTATGCTAAAGTTGGTGAGATATACCATGAAAAAGAATGTTAGTTTTTATTCTTAGAAGTGTATCTATTTTAACCAATGCCTGTACACTTCCCTCACTCTGACATTCCTCTTAAAGATGGTTGATATTCATCTTCAAAAAATTACCAGTTATGAAAGTGTGTCCCCAATGAAGGGATGTAGTGTGATAATGCAGTAGGTTATGGATATAAATTTATACAAATGCTAATTTTAATTTAGGATATCAAAAGACACATTAACCGCTGAGTGAAGAGTGGAATAGAGTGGAAGAATGGACACTAGGCAATAGTTATTTAATTATTTAGTTAGTTATTACATTAATTCATCTTATAAATGACAGTATATTTTCACAGTGGGATGGAAAGAAGCAGATAGTTTAACTACAATTAGGAAGTAAACATAACAGGATAAAGGTAGATTTCAGGAGTTAGGGATGGGAAGTACAGGAATGAATCTCAAGTTCTAGCAGTGGATAGACAGAGGTGAGGATCATTCTGGCTGAGAAGGTGAAGACAACCACAATAGATGTCCTTTGGGACCTTTTTGTTCGCTATACCACTAAGGTATTAAGTGGCCAATCACAAAGATATTCAATTTAGGATAGTGTGGATATTAGATATTTGTCACTAGAGGTGGTAGAAGGAACAAGAGTTGGAGATAAAAATTGGGAGTCATCAGCACACAGATAGAATCAAAGTCATGGGAGGAAATAAGGACAAAAGAAACAGTCAATGAGACAAGACTATTTAATTTGTTTAAATAGACTAAAAATGGTGATTTTGAGGCAAAGTATGTAAAATACTTCAAGTTGCAGAAGGTTATCAATGTAAATTTATATGAATGCTATTTTAATTTAGGATATCTAAAGCTTCACTTCCACTAGAGACTTATGAGCCATATGCCCATTTTGATAAGAAAAATATTGAAGAGAAGAAAGTTGTAAATTTTCAAGAGCAAAAATAATTTTACTGACAAAATTTAAAAATATTAAATTCTTGATCATTATTGAAATACTTTATGTCCTAATTTATTACAGTGTTACCCACTCTTAAAATTCTCTCCCCATTCTCCAAATTTTATCCCTGTTCTAAAACTTCACTTCCTTAAATTATAATGAGGGATGATCTAATTATAAGAATTAATTAATTTTGTAACCTAGTTCAAATACATCTTATCAGCCTTCAGACATATCCAAAGCATGAATGACTTACATTCTGCATCACACAGCTATAGAGGTACTTTCCAGACAAGTATATTTCTTCTCTAACTAACTGGAGAAACTGACAGGCTTAATAAGTTTCTATTTTACATGGGATAATATCAATTTTGTATATATAATACCTTGGGGCATATGACTCAAAGGCATCTGTGTATTATAAATAAAACTTTCTATATCATGTGAAACTGATTAATCAATATTGAAAACAAAAATAATAGAGTGAAAAGGTATTTTCTATCAATTTATTTTTTATATATTTCATCTATAGTCAGCTCTATGCAGTGTCAGAAATGCATATGACTTGTAGTATTTTACAGAATGTTTTTCTTACCTAGAACATCAATAATGAAGTGCTTCTGAGCAGTGCCAGCAATGTTAATTGCTTTGCAGGAATATCTTCCTGCATCCTCTGCTGTGACTTTGAAAAGCTTTAAAATTTTCCCATTGTTCAGAATCTGAATAGTGCTACTTTCAGTCACCTGTAAAAGCCAAAAGAGTTAGTGTCTTTTCCAACCCAATGAAAAAATTCATAACTAAAAAATTCAAGTAGAATGTTCATATTATTACTAGTAAGAAAAAAATTAACATCTGAGCGATTCTTTTCCAGTAGTAATGAAGGCAATTAGTTATATACCTGGATGTCTTCATTTACCTGCACATCATCTTTATACCACATCACAATGGGTGATGGAGTACCTTCCACTTCACAAAAGAGACTAGTGAGCTGATTTACCAACACTGACACATTTGTTATGTGTTCTCTATCTTTAATTACTGGAGGAACTGAAAAAAGATAAAGCATGATAAGATAATCTTATAATGAACATGACAGCATTTCTTTATAAAGTCCTTTACAGAGCAAATGCTGAGATAGCGCAATGCCTTGAAAAGCTAGGCATATTGAAGCATATGTTTTAGTGTAACATGAAAATTCTGAACTGTGTAATTATAAATAGAAATCTCGCTGAATTTATACTTCATTATTTCAGGGTTTTGAATTCAAGATAAATTGAAAGGAAAATCTATTTACTTCTCAAACAGCTAAAAAGACAAGCTGCTAAGATCCTAATTTAAGTCACACAGGATTCACTAATCTGCTGATGGAGACGAGTATTTCCCAGTGTGTATGGAAGTCAGTAGTTACCAAGTTTTCCTTATGTGAAATGATGTTTGTACAAGATTTTCATTCAAAGGTTACTTATGATAGCAAGCAACCGATAACCAACCTAAATGCTCACCATTTATAGAGGAAGGTTAAATAAATCATAGTATAACCATACTGTGAGATACCACAGCTAGATACAGAAAATCTCAAGTACTTCTTAAAATGCATTGTTTAGTAAAATAGAGTAGGTATAGAGTAATGGTATAAAGTACTACTATTTGTGTTATTTTTATAAATACAAAGAGGATAAATTATTACATATTTACATTTCTTTATACCTAGGTAAAATATCTCTGAGAGGTCACACATACGCAAACACACATAGCCAAACACATGGATGTGCACAGTCACACAAAACTAATAACTTTCTTTGCCTCTAATCAGCATAAGTAGATGGCTCATCTCACAGGAAATAATTACTACATATCTTCTCCCACTATAGGAATTTCAAAAGATATCAGGTCACAATAAAATATTACATGAATTTTTAAGTAAAATGAATAAATACAACCAGACCACCTGTTTTCTGTTTAATACCATCTCTATTTATATTAATATTAAATATTACTTTGAGAAAACCATTTAAATATATAACAAATATAAACTTCCACTTTTTCAATTAATTTTTAATATTTTATGCAAATTTACCATGGACTTTGAGGTTGTATTTTCTTTCTGTAGCCCCAGCCTCATTGACTGCCACACAGATGTATTCCCCACTGTCATATGGTGTAACAGAAGCTATAACCAACAATGTGCCATCCTCCAAGACAGAAAGGCCGGGCTCTCTGCCTGTTAATTCTCTACCATTGTGCAACCATTTGATGGTCGGTTTAGGAGTACCTACAAAAGAAATTAAAGCTTTCTTATAACAAAGTTTAAAATCATTTTTAAATACCCAATACATCAAGGACAAATGACCTTTTTAAGAATAAAATTTGTACCCTAACAATGTTTTATGCTACTTTTGAGTTATTCCAACTGGCATGGAAACTTGAAATGATTATTGTAGCTAATGTCTTTAATTCCTGATAAGTTTGAGATGTATGGTTTCTAGTATAATATTTTAGTAAAGCTATTTTTATCCAAATGCTCAGGTGATATTAAGCAAAACATTTTCATGGTGAAATCAAAATGAATGCTTAAAAAACTGTATTACTCAAATTGATTAGATATGAGGAAGGCTTGGGAGCAAAATTCACAAGATAGTATTAATAATCCTGTACTAACAGATAAAAAATATATTAAGAGAAAGATAATGTAGTCCAGGATAAGTACAAAAGCATGGCAGGAATACCTAGAATATGTCATTGAGGCTAAAGTCAAATTGAATTAAAGTCATATAAAAATGACTAGAAAAGTCCTATGGGGAAAATAAAGCAAAAGATTAACCTCTTAGTTTTGCTTATTGTAAAATGTTGGCCAATGAGTAAAATATAATAAAACGATGGATTCCAGTTATCTGTCCATGTTCTCAAGGGGAAGAAAAGGTTATAATCATTCCTCCATTTTACTCATTTCTTCAAAAACTTCAGTAGACCTCTTAAGTAATATTTGTTGAATTAATAAATAAGAACATAAATAAATAAGTAATCTTTAATTAGCAATAGTAGAATAACCATGATCAAGATGAAATTCATAGCAAAAGATAACTAAAATCTATGTTTAGATGAACTTGCAATATATCCCAATTGAAAATAAAGAACTAGGAAGAGATGGTTTTTCAAAGTGCAAAAGGGAAGTAAGGATAAGTACAAATGGAAGAAGGAGGAAATACCTGTGGAGAACAAAAAGCAACACTTCTGGGTCAGGGTCCTGAGACACTGAGGACCTATAGTACTTTCCTGGGCTTACACTGTCCAGAAGAAGGCTTCCTTTCCAGAACTTTTCTTGCATGTTCTCAATGGCTCTGATTTATTGATAATTCTTAGAATCTGAAAAGTTTACACTATCTTTCTTTAAAGTTGTTAGAGTAATCACTAGTGACAGTTACTATTAGGTGTAAAAATTTGCTGAAGAAATGCAGATGCCAGGAGTGGCTGCTCCCAAGAACAACTGTTAAGAACAGGAACAGAGGAAATAATAATGGTATCCGCCACCCACAGAGCTCCAGGAGTGATGGAAAGAACAGTGTTTGGACTTTGCTAGAGCTGCTACAAGCCCAATTTGTGTTATTGCAGGTGAATGCTTATGTGAATAATAGTATGTCCTGAGCCACATACTTGGCACCCAGAAGACATATTATAGCACTTCTATATTCTTCTGAAAAGAAATGCTAGCAGTCTCTTGCCAAGAAGCATGTTGAGACAGAAAGTCCAGAAATTTCCAAGAAACAAGTTATAGCATGGTCCTAGAATTACTAGTTGAGAGAAGACCTAGAAAAAAAAATATTAGAAGAATGTCCAGAACGAACAAAGGGATAATATTTAATTTATACCTCTGACTGAGATAAATGTAGAATATTTGAATAGTTCTAACTGTCACATTTTAAAGAGAAATCTTGTCCAAAAAGAGTGAAATGTAAAGTAATATGAAGACATGAACTATCTGGAAAACATACTAGATGAGGCAATTTTGAAAGAAAGGAAGATTTCTCCATTGAAAGAAACAAAATACATAGAAGGGAAAATACCTATTTAAAGAGCTATTTTTTGAAAGGGGAAGTTTCTATTATGCTCAAAAATTATGACAAGAATTGACAAGTGGAATTTTATAAAGATGATGTCTTGGTGCAATATAAAATTCTGGAACAATATTGCATCAGTACCTGTAACTCTGAGTATTACACACCTTTAGCAGGACATGGAAATACAATGCGTTGAGTGGTCAGTCGTTCTTGAAATGGAATGTTAAAAGGAGGCTCAGGATCTTCCATTGTAGGTGGTTCTGTTAGAAAAATAAATGCACTATCAAAGGCTTTCCTTGCACAAAGGCTTTCGAAGTCTCTCAGGACATCATCAACCACTTGGATTAATTGTTATTTCTCCTGATTCTGCTTTTACACAGGATTCACATTAACAGCTGTGTGATCTTTCTACCTACATGTGACCCAGGGACTTAAAAATCAGTTTCCCAAACAAAATTTATTATTTTGTTTTTCATGGTCCCATTCTGATTCCCTTATTTCCTCAGTTAAGCATTATGATTCCCTCACGTCTTTTTCTCCTTTTACTCCTGACTAACATACCCATTCAATAACAAGCTATCATATATGTTTATATGCACATTTGTATCTTTTCCTCTATCCTAACAATCTCTACTTATTTCAAACCTGTACTCTTTTCTTACCAAAACTAGGTCAGTAGCTTTCTTACTGGGCTGTTATTATCAAACATGCTCTCGCTGGATTGATGGTCTACACAGCCTGTAGAATTCTCTCTTTGAAACACACATCAGCATTCGCTTGTATGCAGAAGATTGTTATACAAATGCCAAATTTTCCCACTTGGTTACAAACACAAGCACTCAATAAGATTTGCTAGATGAATGAATGAACAAGGCAAATTCTCCATTTCTGCTATAACCACTTGTAAAAAAAAATACTGCAGTGTGCCTGGTACTAAGGACTGTGCTAAGGGCTCTACTTGCTTATTATTTTCTTCTTATCTTTGCGCTAGCATTGACCCTAACAGAAATGCTCTTCTCCCTTGATTCCCACAAGGCTGACTCCTTCCAATCACTTAAATCACTCTTTAAATATCACTTCTGCAAAGAAGTCTTTGACAATCCAGCCTAAAGCAACTAACTTCTTTTTTTTTTTTCTTACCCAGGGATCAAACTCATGACCTCATGTTTGCCAGGCAGGGACTCATACCACACTGAGCTAGATCTCTGGCCCAAGCAACCAACTTCTGCACATAGCACCCCATTTAAATTTTTTATACTGTACTTCTCGTCTATATGTCTTCTTTTGTTCTTTGTTTTCTGTCCACTCAGACTAAGACTGGCCATGAAAGCAGAGAGTTTTCCTGTGTCACTTTCTTACTCCTTCCTACCATACAACAGAACACTGATAGGAACTCAATACATATTTGCTGCTTGAAGGAATAGATTTTGGCATTTAAAGCCTCAAAATAAGATTGATGTCAGTAGGGAGCAGTAGACTTCCACTTTCTAAGAATTAATTTTGAGTGCACCCTATCAGTATGAAGTAAAACTACTCTAACTGCCCATGACTTCTCTCAAACCAGAGGTAGTGTCAGGGGTGTTATGTAGGATTGTTTTCATTACAGATATCATCCACGACTTCATCTCAAAAGTAAACAGGAAAATAAATGCAGGTTTGGTGATATTATGGTTTCATTTCCTTCTGGGATCATTCTTCTTTCAAAGTGAAAGATTCCAAAGAATCTTCATAAAGTGACCCAAGACTACTCAAAATTATAGGTCCTATGTGGACATCGTGAATTTTCCTCTCCTTCCTCCCTCCAGCATACACATATTTTGCTATGTCAAACATCACCTTGGACATGGAGTGTTATCTCTGCTTCATCACTGCCTGCTATATTAGTAGCAACACATGTGTATATGCCAGCATCTGAGAGCATGGCTTGCTTGATGCTTAAAGTTCCGTCTGGATCACTAAGGTGCTGCACGCCATCTGCCAGTATGATCTGGCCCCCTTTAAACCAGGTGACCGCGGGAAGAGGCGACCCTTGAGCATTACAGGGAATATCCACTTGGTGACCAGCTTGGACTTTCACATGTTTAGGACCACGCTGAATCTTTGGAGGAACTAGAAACAACAATAAGTATTAGCAATCTAACTTTAAAAAGAAAAAAGTCCTTTATTTTCTCATTCTAAATGAGAATCCTTTACTAAGAAGCAACATGGAAAAGTAAAGCAATCTCAAGATTGGGCCACTTGCTACCTGTGTAATCTTGGATAAATCATTAAAATTCCTTTGTTCTGTTTCCTTAGTAAAAGAAATTCTATAGATAAAAAAATACTATAGGAAACAAGACACAATATATATAAAACTCTTACCTTCAAACTTGAAGATATGAAATATTTTAAAATATTAGTTATTTAGTTTATAAATAATTTAAACTGCTTAGGCTATCTTAAAAGGCCATTTAAACAATTTCTATAACATAAGAGAGTAAAACAAACAATATTTGTCTCCATACTTTCAGTTCTTTTTCTGGTACTGTTTTGTGGAAGAATTAGACAATAGGAAAGAAGACTCATACAGCCTTTGCTAATTTGAGAGATTACAAAAACTTGTATTATTTCTCCATACCTATATTGCTTTAGCAATTTAAATGAGTGGTTTATCAAAACTGGAAAAATATTTGTGCTTTCCACATTATACCACTGTGTTCTGTAGAATAAAATTGAGCCATAAGGATATAGATTTTATGTATCATGTCTCCCAAAAGCCCATTCTTTTTTCATTTTTAAAAATTTAATATATAATGAACACTTTCTAAAACCCGTCACACATAACAAACTTCTAAATTTAATAATATTATTACCATTATTTTAATAATAACAAAATAAAGAGAGATTAGCTGATATGCTTCATATTCTAGAGCTCCTAAGTGACAGAACTCTTACCTGATGTCAAAACCCATGATCACTAGGTCCTTATTGTAGAGACTGATCCAAGAGTAAATACACATCATTAGTTTCTGGAAAATTTTCTCCTGATATGTTAATATCTACCACTAAATCTGGCACAGAGTATGTTATCAAAATTCCAAATGAAAGAGCAGTTACTTGATGGACTGTAATATAGTGGAGGAATAAAGCATACCACCCAAGGATTTGTGAAATAGTCAAAGAATTCTAGAAAGTAGAATTTTTTCAGTTGCTGAAAACTGAATTAAATTCTTTAAGAATCTAGTTAGCTTCTATCAGTTTAAGCACATTTTATTGCCTATCGAAATAGTAAATGATTGCAGGCATATAGAAAAATTAAAATACAAAAATTAAAGATAGTTTATTTGAAAAAGGAAAAATGTCTTCATTTCAAAACTTACCATGGACACTTAATTTAACAGACTGAGTCACATTTCCAGCAATATTTGTGGCAACACAAAGATACATCCCACTATCTGAAATTCGGGTCTCAGTGATTTTCATTGAACCAGAGGGGAGGAAAGCATGTCTGAAAAGACAAAAAAAAAAAAAAAATCAGACCATAAATCATAAGAATTCAAACATCCCTACGCAACTGCATATCAGTGTAAAGTTACTACACTGCAAAGACTTTCGAAACCATTTTCCCACCTGTAATGCATATCTATACACCACAAAAGTGAAAAATTTTCATATCTTGTGTATTCTTCATGATATTCTTGAAAACACAAAACTAGTTTTCTTTTAAACTTTCAGTCTTACTTGATGGTCTAAAATCATCAAATAATTTAACATCTTTCTGCATTAATAAGTTGCAGTTTAACAAAGTAAATGTATACGTACCTTAGTAAATTTGAAACATTGTATTATATTAAAAAATATTTAATGTATTAAAATAAAGGCAGACAAAAGTACAAATGTTTTCAAACACAGTTTGAACATATTCCTCCCATCACATAATAACAATGTATGAACCAGACCTACATATAAAAATATTATATTAAGTTATGTTAAAATATTTTGGGAAAAAGAATCTAGACAGCTCTACCTAATACCAAGGTTTCTTATAAAACAAGTCAAATGAAACATTCTATTGGTCCAGAAATACATAAATGAACACTTAAGGATGGAGGCAACTATAAAAGACCCAAGTATTAATGAGTACTCAATATATAATATGCAATATCAACAATAATATTTTAAAGTACTGTAAGTAAAGGATTGACTATTCAAAATCATATGAGTCAATAATTTTCCAAATAAGATAAATAAATAAAATTAGATAACTACATAATATTATATACAAAATAAAAATTCAGATGGATTAAGTCCAAAATGTAAAAAAGTTTAAAAAGAGTAATAAAACACTGGAGATTATGATTATAACCTTCTTGAAGAAGACCATAAAAATTTAAAAGAAAATAAATTAATACATTGAGCTTGTGAAAAATTTAAAATTCTGTACAATCAAAAAATCATACGTAAATAAACCCAAAACTTCCAATAGACTGAAAAGAAAATACTTTTAGCACATAAAACAACAAAAGCTTGATATCAAGAACAAACACCAAATTTCTACATTCGATTTGAAAAACCAGAAAACTACACTGCCTATTTAAAGAGACAATTCATGGATAACACGAAGGACAATCAGGTACACCTGTTTCCAGTTCACTTTAAGCCAGTCACATTAATATTAAAATGGTGAAAACTAACAAACTGACTAGCTAAAAATATTTAGGTCAATCAATGCCATACATTCACTGGAAAATGAAAACTGATACACCTATAAGCATTTTGTGGAGGGTAAACAGCACCACCCTTGAAGATCAATGTTCTTTTTCTTTTTGTCTTTTTCTTTCTCTTTTCTTTTCGTTTTCCTTTTTCTTTTTTCTTTTCTTTTGAGACAGAGTCTCACTATGTAGCACAGGCTGGCCTCAAACTTATGGCAGTCCTCCTGCCTTAGCCTCCTAAGGCTGGGAATACAGGCATGCATTGCCACACCAGATTTGAAAAGCAAGGTAGCAGTGATTAAAATGCTGGAAATAGGAATTCTTCTGGCCAGAAATTACAATATTACATAGAGATTCTAAAGAAATTCATGCATGTGTACATGGATATAAAAAAAGTACTCACTAACGCATTTATTTGTAAAAATAACCAAACCACAACATTCAAAAATAAGGGAATAGATAAATAAAATGTAGATTTTGCATCTATGAGTTAAAATGATTAAATTGAATTTATACATATGCATTATATGAGATAAGTGTTAATGCAATAAAATAGGTAGTAAAATAATAATGTTACAATGGCAAAATGAAAACAGGCACACAAAACAGTATTAAAACCTAAAAATAATGTGTAACAATGCACATGAAGTTTGAGGTAGTGTTTGCTCCAGGAAGAGAAACAGAAGTTCTGACAGGGGAAGAGAAAAATAGAACTTCAATTTTATCCATAATACTGTATTTCTTACTCAAAAAATCTTTAGCAAAAATCATTTTATAAAGAAAAAATAAAATTATACAAAGTAATTCTTGCTGTTTTTCCTAACTAGTGGTACGGAAACTATGCTATATGATTTCATACCTTTATAATTATATATCAATGAGTCTAACAAGTGATAGAGATAATAATTCTTATTCTACCACTACACTGTGGCTTGATGATGTAATTTTTTTTTTATTGGTACCAGGGATCGAACTCATGACCATGCGCTTGCAAGGCAGTCGCTTATGTCGCTGAGCTAAATCCCCAGCCCCTTGATGTTGTATTAAGTTAGAAACTTAGAACTAGAAATAGAGGATGTAAAATGTACTTTGTAATATATAATCCTCTCATACAAGCATCGTCTTCATGACACAAACAAGACATATGTTATGTGTTTAAGAAATATGGTAAAGGTACACATTTTTAAAAACTGTATTACAGTAAAGGAGACATTGCCATTAATTTTCATCAAGATACACCCTGCAACATCAAGCATACTTATATCATTGCTCTTGTCACTTTCTGAAACAGTTCTGGAAGTTTGATTTCTGAATCTTTAATTTTGCTGCCTTGATATCCTGAATTGATTGAAAATGTTTGCTTATCATTGTCATTTTGACTTTGGGGAAAAGCCAGCAGTCACATGTTGCCAGATGTAGTGAATAAGGTAGTTGAAGATACATCATAATGTTTTTACAAGCCTACCTTTCCATCGGATGGCACCAGACAGCAGTTTTCATCACACCTCATAAAAACACGACAGACGATTCACAGAACACCTTCAGAAAGTGGCAAGAACGATGGATAGGCATGCGAATTTGAAGCAAAGGGGAGTACTTTCAGTGGGATCAATGGTAAATGTGTCTTTTACTGTAATCAATTTTCATTTACATATTTATCATGTACTTATTGTACTATGATGTTAAGAGAGATTCCTCGAAAAAACTTCTCAAAATTTTGGTTGAGCTTTAAATGGCTGCACAGAAAAATTTATATTTATACCTTGATGGTAACAAAGGTTGTATTCTTAAAGTTCTGACTTTTTTTTTTGCCACTTCTCTTAATAACTCAAATATATCATCTTGGTGATATTTTTTGTTACATTTTTTTTCGCAGTTGAGAGATGGAAAGAGACAGAGAGAGAGACAGACAGAGAGAGAGAGAGACAGAGAGCGAGAAAGAGAAGGGCCTTTATTGGGGGCACAGGAGGGCTACATAAGAGTGTAAGATCCTTCAAAAAAACAGGGAGCTGGGGAATGGGCTTTATGGAGTTGGGCTGGGGATGGAGGCTTGGGTGGGTATGAAGTCATGGGATTGGATAGGACTTGGCACATGCGCGAAAAGGGAGTGGGAGGTTTATTTCTGAAACTAGAAGAAGACAGCAGTTACTTTTGGAGAGATAAGTTGCTTCTCGGGGCCTGGTGCCAAATTGGGCAGATGTCATGTTAGAGATAGCTAAGCCCTAGGCTGGCTGAACCTACCAGCTTTTATTTCCATAAGGGTTTAATCAAGAAGACTTAACAAAATCATCTAATGAAAATGAAGGCCCAGGTATTATAGTGACAATTATGTTCTATGGGTCTTAAGAGATTAATGGCTCTGAGCTACACACACAGGGCTAACAGGAATCTACTGATAAATCTGGTTCATTTTAACAACCACCTTGTAAAACATACCAGTAGGAAATCGTGGCAAAGCTGTCTTAACATTTCTGACAATAAGCAATGATTTAGAAGGCATAGATATCTTTAGTAGGCTCAGATGTACATGTGAGTTATCTTAAATATAGAAGTTTTTAGACATTTGACAATCTAAACAGGTACAGGAAGTCTGTCCCCAAAAGTTAGTATTTCCATGTGCAGAGATTCATCCCAAATCTCTTACCTAGGAGAGAATGGCGAGATGAGCTGAGTGTCTTTGGCCCAGGTAATTACTGGTGGGGGTAAGCTCTTCACTTCACATGGAAGGGTCACCTCTTCCCCTGCCAGCACAGAGATCTCCACAGGCTTATCTTGGGACAGTCCTTGGTGCTCTCCAAACAGTCTGGGCCTTACTAAAATAAACACACATTGTAAAAGGGAAATGGTACAGTGAAAACAACGCACAATTTAATGTATATTAAAATGTGAATTACTACAGATCTTAATTCCTAAGCAGATGTCATTTATCCCCAAGTTTCAGGACATATCTAAAATTTTCCATTAATAATTTTATGGTGAAAGCTAAAAGGCAAATGAAGGGCATATTTTCCCTCATAGCACTTCTTCCTAGCACATTGGAAGAGGTCGGCAGCAAGGTTCTTTCGCTGCTATCGTCTGCAACAGCGAAACCTCCAGGAAAAGTACAACTCAGATGTGGCTGGGGCTTAGCTGTGTGAAGAGTTAACTAACCACTGTTACCTAACTGGTGTTAGATGTCATAAACATACTTCTTGGGAAAACACCATAAAAATTTTCCAGAAGGTTATATAATTACTTTCTTGAAAATGGGAATCTAAGTAGAAGCAATTTTAGTTGGCAGTTGAAAAAAAATTATTTTTGGTAAAAATATGGACTTGGGAGAGTGATTCTCTGAGGGGGTGCAGCTGTTTGGTAAAGACACTGGGGAAAGAGCTGTGTGTTCTGCATAGAGAGACAGAGGCAAAGGAAAACTTTCTGCAGTGGTTCTCACCGTAGACTGTCAGCTGCACTTTCCTTTTGGCATACCCTGCAGCATTGGTAGCTGTGCAGACATACTCTCCGCTCTCCTCACCTCCAGGTGACACCACATACAGACTGCCATCAGCCCCTGCTGAGAACTTTGCGCTGCCAGTTGGAATTAGCTCTCCTTTCTGTAAACACAATAAGATGGAGGGTTTTTAAATGGTAATAAAGGAATGACTTCATATTGGAAGAAGAAGAAAGAAAAACATCTCCAAGGGAGAAAACTAGAATTTTTAAAAATGCTCAGTAACAGTTATCTATATGATAAGCCAGAAAAATAAAAGTACTGAAAGCAGTATTTCGACTTACCAAATCATGTCCCCTTTATCCTTGAGCTTCTGAACAAGAGTCAGAATAACAGCAGTAGCAATGGATGGCACCGGCGTGCTTATCCTGTACCAGGCTCTGTTTTGTATGTCACGTGAATGAATTGGCTACTTTAACACTCACAACAATCTTAAAGGGTAGGAACTATCACAACCTCTACATTACCATTTAGACCACTAAAGCATAAGGGCAGAAGGGTACTATAACTTACCCAGGACCACAAAACCAGTCAGTGGTAGAGCTGGGATTGGAGACCCAAGTCAGGTCTAGATCCCAAATTCTTAACCTCTTTGGCCACAGTGCAAACAAAGGCAGGCCAAGAAGACGTCATGTTCTCATTTTCCTTAAAATGCATTAACTTCTACTTCATGTCAGATACTGTGCAATTTGGAGAGCAGCTTTACCAGTATACTTTTATGTCCAGAATATGCAAATGTTAACCTTTTTATTTATGTGTATATGTTAGCACCATTGTCTGCATATTTTAGAGATTTTTTAAGATGGGTAAATTTAAGTGGCATGGAAATGCACTAATTATATAAATGGCATGTTTCATTGTTATATCATTATCTTTTTTTCTTTATTGGAACCAAGAATCGAGCTCAGGACCTCAAGCTTGCTAGGCAGGCACCATGCTGCTGAGCTATACCCCCAACCCTTATTATTTTATATTAGCTTTATATGTGTCAGGTTCAAGTTATGTTGCAGAGTATATGCCACCTTTGTGACCATTCAAAGGTAAAAAGAATTATGGTTCTCTTCATTGCAAAAATCCAAGTGAATAAATGAGTTTGTACATGAGTCTCATAATTTTTATGAAACTTGTGACTGTACTGAAGAAACATGTACAAAGAAAAATCCAATCAGTTATGTCACATGAATGGAACCATAAAAGATTTTAGCACTATTACATACCTGATGCTAAGATGACATTAACAACATGATTGTTCTATGGGATAGCTTGTGTACCAAGAACTGTTCTAAAGACTTTATGTGATACAATAGATACTTCGTTCTACTCCTTGCCTTATACCCTCAGCCCCCTAATTTCAGTGCAGCTCTATTGGGTAGCTCCATGTATTAGGCCCCGATCATATTTCTCAAAAACACATCTTTGCCTTTTTGCTGGAGGGCTTTATCCAAAGTCCCAAAGGTGTGTTACCTCTTTTGGGACCACATGTCTGTTATACACATTTCACTTCCTGTCCATCAGAGGGATCCTTCTGAGATGGATCTATCTACATGGCTTATCAGAGAGCCCCTAGCACCTGGAAGTTTATCACACTATGTATAAGAGAAGCCAGCTTAGTACAGACAGCACTTTATCCTGTCCTTCTGGGTATCACTTCTCTATTCTTGGGCTCCAAGCCTCTGGGGCTTACTTTCTCAGTAAACTCTACTTTAGGAGGAATATCATTAGGTATATCATTTACCTTGGTCCAGACAATAGATGGTTTAGGAATTCCACTGGCTTTGCATGGTAATGTTATCGGAATGCCTTCAATTGTGCTGAGTATCTGCTGCCCATGCTGAATGGTTGGCAGAACTGAAAAGGAAAGCAGGATTCAGAAGCTGAGCACCTGTTCTTCCATTCAGTATCATATGCTTAAAATGAAACATTTTTAGTAGGTGCTTAACTTCTGTAAAACTGAGTAATGATTTAACATATTCTGATAGAGAGATAAACAAGACAAAGAAATTAAAAATAGTAATGATTTAAACAAATCTAATAGAAATCAGGTGGTAGACATGTCTATTACACTGAAGTTTTCTAACAAAATATGAGAAAATTGAAGAGTATTTATTTTTTCTGGAAATCCAAGATAAGTTGTATCCTCATAGTTACTCGTTCCAGGTCACCTTTTATCATTGTCCCTGTCCCTTAGCTATTAAGCTTCAGTGAGCTGACATAAACCCATCTCCAGAAAAATGGACTAGAGAACCACTCTGTAAAAAATATCTGTTTATACACAAGAATCACTTAGTAAGTTACCATGTTTAACTTAAAGGAAAAAAAAAAGATTTGTTTTCATCAAAAAACTTAACAGTGAAACTTGAAAGACTTATGGTTTACATTTAAAATTCTAAAGTTCAGAATTGCAAGTCAATATTTTCCAGTAAGAGTAATTTATTTCTGACTTTAAAAAGCAACCTAAAAATTAACATTATATGAGCACTGTTGAAGCATGAGAAATAGGGAAGAATGTTAATCACTCCCTTCTGTGTGCATCACAATTAGTCAGAACAAACTCATCTACAGAAATGGTCAATACTCAAAGTTCTCAAAATAATGACTTTGATTAAAGAAGTTTCCACATGTGAATATTTCTAACAGTACAACAAACACAGTAAAAGTCTGTTATAATCCAGACATTTCTTTTGCATCTCCTGGGAAGATGGGACAGGAATGCCCCCAGGAACGCAATCACTCACCATGTCGTTTACTTAAAATCAAAATTTTCCGGGACTGTCATTCTACTCTAGAGTAGTAGTTTGCTAGAATGGGAGATACCAGAGACTTCAGTACAAAAAAAAATTCCTTAAAACTCTTATTTAAGGTGTACAAAATACTTATATTTTCCTATGGCTGAGCTGACCTTGTTCTGTAGATAATTTCTTCCTAAAGAATTGGCTACCCACTACTGTAATAAATTTAATTTTAAAGATTGTGATGGAGTCTTCAACTTTTAAACATGCTGTCAGTCTGTGGCAACATGAAATAAGGTATTTTCTTAAATCCATAGTAAGTTTGACAGCTATAAGGAAAAGTGGTAAATTTAGGCCAGTTTTGAAATCTGATGACATCTGGATATAAAAGAACATCTGTCCAGATTGCCAATCTACATAAATCAATATGACAAATTATTCTGTTATTTCAATTAGCATTCATTCATTTACTCATTCATTTATTGCAAGTTGGGAAATTTTAGTGAAAATTTTTGAATGTGGAGAGGCAGAATGAGAAAATAATGGTACTACTAATTAATATAAAGGTGGTATAAAAAATTTCCATGCTGTTTCACAACCATTTGCTAAATGGTTATTAGGTTTAGTTGATGTCAAATGGCTAAGTTGATTTTTTAACCTGTGGACTAAATTAACTGCTCATTTTGTACTAAAACAAACAACTGTTGTGAAATGACCTCTTAACCTTTTAGTATTAATGCTTCTTGCATTATGATAAACCATATCATTGGTTTGTCTGTCTTCCCATCATTATAATCTGTCAGGAATTACAAGCAATCCTGTCACTTCTTTTTACAAGTGAAGTCTGTCCTCTGAATCCTTCTTGGCACAATATTCTATGTAATCACTAGAAAGAATATCACCAAAAGTATATGACAAGAAGGCATTCCTACCTGAGATTTTTAATCAATCCATAAGCACTTTCCAGGAAATTTATACTTTGCTGTTTTTTAAAAGTAGTTACATAACAATGTACTATCTGCCATTATGCATTTACTCCATTGAGTTATAACTAACTTAGTGCTACCTTAGTATTTCTTCATGATAATATTTCTTCTTAAGTTTATGTTGGTGGACATTGGTATAAAGTTCAGAGGTAATAGAAGAGCAGGTACAAAAAAAGAAGACAGTGTGCATTTGGTGAAATTTTCAACAGACCAAACAAAATCTAGAAACCAATGAATTCTACAATTCATGTTTTAAATGAAGGGTAAATCATTAAAAATAAGCGCTCTGTTCAACATTCTTCTCTGTGAGAAAAGCTATTTTTAACATTATACTTATTTATTTATTTATTTATTTATTGGTACCAGGGAATGAACTCATGACTTGTGCTTGCCAGGCAGGTGCTTAAGCTACTGAGCTAAATCCCCAGCAACATTATACTTTTAAAAATTAGAGTAATTTTGTAATTTTTAAAGGAAATATACAAAAAGTTATGATAATTTCTTAAATGTTATTAATGTGTAAAAAATAGTAACTGTTAGTCACAAAAGAATTGTCTCTGGATTGTATTTGAGACCTTTAAGTTATTTAGCATGCAAAAAGATTGTTTAGAGCACATAAAGTGACCTTTAGAAAAGAAAGCTTAGGTCATTCTAGCTCAAACACAAAGAAATCATTACTAAGGATATGCTTGTTGCACAATACAAAAAAATAAAATAAAAAGACAATTTGGATGGTACAGTAAATTCAGCTTGCTTGAAATTAAAATGCATTTTTAAACATAATGATTTGAGAACTGAATTGTGAATTCACTTTTATCAATTAGGAAGCCACTTACAAAGGCCTTTGACTAGACTCAGCTGGTGACTACCAAGAATGTCTTTTTTTGTGTGTATAGGAAAAGAAAATCTGAAAACAGAACTAACAATGTAAATATTGTTGAAGCAATATAAAATAATAATTGGGAAAGATATCTACTTCTTGTAATTAGAAGAAGAGAATTTTATGGTTAAAACATATGTATCCAGCTTTGAACAAGTTTTTGGAAAAGTTACATTGGATCTGGCTCTTACCATGCACGACTACAGAGGTACTTTTGTTACTGGTTCCAGCAACATTACTGACCACACAAGTATATTCGCCTCCATCCTGAAGCCGAACTCTTTCAATATGCAGGCTCCCATCTTTTCGCACAGTTACGTAAGGATTTTGTACCAACTTAAAGGAATAAAAAGTTACTTTTAACTTAAAAAGGTAATAATTTGTTTGTGTAAAAACCAAATTTGCTTTTTATCCCCAACTGCATTATTAAATATAAAACAATATATTTTAGCACCCTTAAGAAAAAAGTGACATGCATAAAATATTGCAAAGAATCTATCAGTTGCATTTCATATTCATATATCTCCAAAAATTATACTTAATATTTATTTGAGAGTTTTGCACATGCTTGAAAGTGAAAGAGATATGATTTGCTTCTTGTTTCTGTAAATTTTGTTATCATTCAGGATTTTCAGATTTTATTATCATATTTCTTTTGGTTTAAATTGTTCTTTCCGAAGATGACTTTATTATCACTAGAAAGTCATTTTATATTTTCATTTTGACACACAAGTACTTATTCAAGCTGAGAGAAAATTAATCTTAACACTCATCCTTGTGAACTTTGGAAGTAAAATATTAGTAGACACTGTATGACACAGGAATTGTGCTGGAGGAGATGAGCATATCTTCAGTTAAGAAAGATTTTCTCTAAAGCTGTAGCATTTATATAAAATGCATATAGAATATGTTAGTGTTCATTCTTGACAGTGGAGGTGAATCTATCACATGCACACTTCCAAGGGCTGTACGTTATCATTAAAAGCTCTAAAAGTTTCACCATCACTGCGCTAATGCAGTACACTAATTTTAAGTGAGGTATGCGATTTTTTTCCCCAGGCTTTTATACAAACATGAATAATTCATTATAACTTCTTACATGGAATCAATTCATTGCCAATGAAGACTTTGAGAAGAGAGTCATAATATTGCAGAAAATGGAAAGGGAAATGCTGTGAACTAGAATGCTCTAAACATAGATTGCAAGTTTACTGAAAAATTTCATAGAACTGTAAAAGCTTTCATCATTCTTTCATAATTAAAAACTATATATTAAAAACAATTACATACTATCAATCTGTATTTTGAAGTATTTCATGATAGAAGACATAATAATAATAAAGATTAGTGTATAAATTGAAAGAATTTTATGGAGTATTAACTTTCATAATGTCCTAACAAAAAGAATATAAAAATATTTAAATACTGTGAAAATATTACTGTTTCAGCTTTTACATATTCTGAAGGGGGGTTATTAGTAACATTGAATTTAATGTAAATTTATGAAAATGAAACCATTATTTCTCCATTTTTAAAACCCAAAATAATATGAATGAGATGAATATGTTAACAATAAGGAACATTTCAGCGTACTTCCAAAATATATTTTCCATGTTTATTGAGTTTATATTTCAGTGTTTAGAATGCACCACTTCTTATTCCATAACATTATCAATATAAATACATGAATTTCAAATATCCTTACCATGGCTGAATTTTTGGTCCACCGGCGCTCTGGAATGGGGTTTCCAGCCAGAAGAGTACAAGGCAAAGTAAGCTGCTGTCCTTCAATGACACTGGCCACAGAAGGGCTGATTCCAATAAGAGGAGCAACTGAATCAGAGAGAACAAAGGAATTTAGAACTTTCGAACTATTTCATGGGCCAAGATAACTACTGTTATTCCCTAAAAAATTTTCAGTACCAAAAGTTGTTAATGTAAATGAGTACTAATTTGAATTGAGAGATAAAAGGTAATTTTAAGGATGGCAAAAGGATAGGTAATAATGAAGAAATAAAGAAAGTAAGCAAGAAATGTACACACCCTAGAAGGCCAGTTGAGCCAAGTTACTTCAGTGCATTTGATGAGCAAATGGATAATGACTAAAAGTATTTGTAAGTGGAAAAGTGGAATCATTATAACTAATTTTGAGGAAAATATTCTTCTGAAAATTGTAAACAGGCTGGAAGCAATGAGTACAATACAAAGACTATTGTAATAGCTGAAGTAAATTAAAGCAGGTGGAATATTGGAAATGGACTAGTAAAGAAATACTAAACATATGTTATTTCCTACAAATCAGTGAAAAGTTTAGCAAAAGCCAAAGCAAAATCCTTAAGAGATTTTACAGGGAAATTTTAGTTATATACAGACACAAGAAGAAAGACACAAAGAAAATTTCTTTAAAGAGTATTTCAAAATCATATCAGGTAGAAGAGAAAAACCTAGTCTAATAATCAGGTTTTTGTCTCTTTTTCTCTCTATAAGTGGCACAGGTAAAAGAAGATATAGTAAAAATAGGATGAGAACTTTGGAGAATGTGGCATCTAGACATGTCATAGCTCTTACCAAGTCCTGTCACTGTTATCACTGCCTGTGACTGGATCTTCCCAAACTGGTTTTCAGCTTCACAAATGTAGGTTCCTTTATCACTTGCCCATAAGTCTAAAAAGAAGAACTCATTTATTCATTCAGTATCATTTGTGAAGTTTTAACTATGTGCTAGACATAGTTTTGAGATCAGTAAAAGGAAATGATGGTACTGCCTTCTGGTAGTTCCCCTTCTAGTGGAAGAGACATAGAGAAATCAGTAATTACACCATAGTGTGGCAAGTACTATATGAGTTTCAGAAAATAGGTGGTGAAGGCAGAGTTCAGAATAACTATGTGAAGGAAATGCAGAAAGGTTCACAGAAAAGGCAGCCCCAGAGCCACACACAAAAAAAGTGGGCAGAACAGAGAAAGGATCATCCAAATCTAGTAGGTTACAAAGGAAAATCACAGTTTGAAAAAATCATCAACAGTCCTTCAAGAATGGAAAACTGTACTACCCAGGGGGGAGTCTGGAAGTTTGTGGAGCTGATTTTCAGTTGGCCCAGTAGCTGGCAGAGTCTACTTGAATTTACTGGACAAAATTTAGAGAGGCAAAATATGAGGCAGATTCACAGAACAGTGATCACTAGCCCAGCATGAATTTTAAAGGTCTCATTGAAAATTGATGAATTTGGCCTTTATTTATAGTTACATAACCCTAATTCTTTTTTAAGTAGAAGAAAGGACTTAGCAAAATTACTCACAATTTTAGAAAAATCACTTCACTAGCTTAAAACTTGAGAATATCAATGTCATAATTCAGTATCAAGCCTGCATTTGAGCTATGAAATTCATGGCAATGCCAAATAAAAAATAAATATGCATGAGATTTTATATATAGAAATGCATACTATTTTAATACAAATTTTTCATGTACATTTTCCTTTTCACTACATGTTGGATATTAAAATGTTTTTAATTATGCAGGTAGGACAGACATAGAATATTTTTATGCTAAGAAAAGTTTTATAAAGTACTTATAATTAAAGATAATATTGAGGCAATCATGGTACAGACTACTTAGTTACAGGTTATGTGGGTTTAGTCAGGAAGTTGAAGCTGAAGCTTTATAAAGTTGAGGGTTTTACCTTGTGATCAATGGAGAAGCCACAAACAGATTTTAAATAAGACGATGATTATAATCTTGCAAATATCATAACCAAAACAGGTACAGTTTAATCTACTAAGATGTAAATATATGTATTTTTATAAAATATATTTCCTTTAACCTACTTAAAATAAAAAGAGCTCCTGTTCTTAGTTGGCTGATGGAACTAACTGAGAAAGGTCTTGAGAAAATCGGCATGTTGTCAGATCTTCGCCATTTGATCTTTGGTTCTGGATAACCCTGAACGTAACAAGGTAATGTCACATTTGAGCCAATTTCCACGGAGACATCAATAGGTTCTTGTATGAAAATTGGAGGAGCTGTAAGATATTAAAAATAAAAAGGCATCGGTATAGAATACTGGCATATATAAACAGGTTATTAAATTATCAACAGGTTGAATTTGAATCAAATCATTGTTCATAAAATATTGTAAACTTACTCTTTAGTTATACCTGTCTAATATGGAGTGGTAGGTCTGTCTTTTTTTTGCTTTTTAAATGAATAAAGGCAATAAAACAACTGAACTGTTTCCTTAAAATAATAAATGATATGATGAGTGGGAATTTAAAATAAGATCATCCTTAATAAAGGGATTCTTTTATTTTAGGAATTTGTTTTCAATTTCAGTTCATGTTATGCTGCTCAAAGCTTAAGACTTTCATATAAATAAGTTGGTAATGTAATGCAATATTTTTAATAATTTCCAAAATTTTTCCCTTTGGCTGAATTTTTACATGGATTTAATTTATACCAGAGTTTTTCTTTAATAATCATTATTTAACAAGCCAATGGTATTTACTCCTAAATTATAACCTTCATCAATATCCTATTCTTGCTCTTCATAGTTTAAATTTTTGAGTTAGAGAAATGTGAGAATCAACAGTACAAATTAAAATAATAGAACATAGTATCTGATAAAAAGGAATATAGTAAACATTTAAGGTAGGTAGAAATGAAAAATAATTGAGAAGTTATAAAATTATAAACAAGGAATTGACAGATAACTGCACAATCCAGTTAACTACAGAAACTGAGAGGAAGAGATAGAAACAAGTTAGAGGCATACCTTGAGAGACACAAGGATGCAATATAAGAAAGATGCTGTAAGTGAGGACAAAGAGTTGAGGCTCTCAATATGTCCCAGAAGTCTGTGACTAATGATGTTCACAGCATAAGGCAGGAAGAACCATTTAAGGTGCTACTGGGAACAATGGAAGAAACCTGCTTACGTAAGATTCTAAGCGGTGGTGTCCTGGAAATGACTCCCTGGTAAAATTAAGGCTAAATCTCAGTTGGAAATGACAATAATTATGACTTTTAGAGTCAGAGATTTTGTACAGCTCTTTCTATTATTTTATTTAATCCTCAAAATATTCCTATGGGATAAGTACTGTTTTTTAATCTGATTGTAGATATGAAGAACTAAAGATAGTTAATTTGCTCAGTATCACAATGGCATTAAATAATTGTAATAGGATTAAAAAATAGTTTCAAGTTCAGAACCACAGTCTTTTTCATTTTGTCACCTTTCCCTTCTCCATGGGATTGAATCTGTTAATATTCCCAGTGCTAAGAATGCAGAGATCAAAGATCATTTCTTTCCTTCTCATGGGACTTCTGCAGCTAGGATGCACCACTGTCTCCTAAGTACTTAGTCCTTTTTTAGCCTAAGCTGAAAAACCTCTAACTCTGTGGCTTCATTTCTCGTTATTTCCTTACCTCTGGGTAATCAGCTTTCAGATTTCATGGCAATTTCAGAAGCCCACTTATGATCATTCTATCTTTTACCATCCCTTCAAATGTAAAATGTACTGTGGATCTTGGCTGCTGATATATCAACAATTCTTCAGTACAGTTCCAAAGGACTCTTCTGTGAGATGCCACTCTATCATCTGAGACAGACATGATTTCTTCCCTTTCGGAAGTTTCAGACAACTCATTCTCTAATGTACGCTTGGTGTTTATCACATTCAGCCTAGTATTAGACTACAAGCCTCATTCTATTTTCCCTACAGAGTTTATATGCAAACATATTCTAAATTTAATAGTGACTAACATATTATTGTTATACGTGGCCACTACAAAAATTCATGTGTGTGAGTGAACTACTGGATCAGTATGAAAAAACTGATAATAATCCAGTGTACATGTGTTTTTGTGCCCTTAAGTGTTACGATGATGACAATCTTGACCCTTATACATTTGAACTTTCTCTTCTGAAAGACACATGGCAATTTCAGAAGCCCACTTATTTATTTATTGAACCTAAACAAAAATAAACTAGGTTAAATATCATAATTGAACCAAATGTTTTAAAAAGGAATGTTATGCTTGTGTTTAGATTTTTCTCAATCCATATATATAATTTGATTTATACAAATGATAGGTAAATTCAAATGCAGAAGCTCACACCTGTAATCCCACCAGCTCAGGAGAACTGAAAATTCAAGGACAGCCAGGCCATTTTGCCAGGAGCATGCCTCACCATGAAATAAAGAAAGTGTTGAGGATATATAGTTCAGAGGCCTTTTGCTTGTCTACTGTGTCCCCAATACTGCAAAAACAATTTTTAAAGCAAAATGAATGTAGTTTAAATATTGTTTACAAGCAGCTCATTGCTTGATTCTCCTTTCTCATTTAGCCTAAAGCAGACAGTCTTGCTAAAAAATGTACATTAAGTCTAAAGTTTCAAAATGTGTTAGACTTGGAGTTTGAGCAGATAACACAGTGAAGGACGTAAAACAAATTCTAAAATAGCAAAAAGATATGAGGAAACCGGGAATGAACCAAATACTTAGTGGAAAGACCAATTTACTGACACTCTAAAACATTGACATCAGTAAAATGGAGATAAGCTAGCACAATTGAAAATTTTTTCTTTTAATTCTGGAATAAAAAGGGATAAGCACAGCTTATATTGTATCCACAAAACTCAATAAAAATGGGAGAAGCCATTCCCTGTGAAGCAGACTCGGTCAAGGAATACATACACTGAAATCAGAAAGCAAGATGAATGAGAATACCAGACACTATGTAAGCAGCCAAAGACAGCATAAATGACAAGCAAATCTCAAAAAATGAAATGATTGCTACATGAGCCAAGAAACCTCTTAAATACTTCCTATCCCTGAGTGTGATCAGCATAGCCTCCAATGAGCCACACTGGGTGAATGGTAAATAGATTAAAGCAGCGAGGAGGAGAGCAGTGTCCTTCGGTATATGGTGCTGGCTCAGAGGAGGCTGCATTGTTTAGAGAGGTTAAGAGCACGTTAAGTGGTTTCCAATGGTGGCTCCACTACCGCTTAGACTATACGCTTGGGAAAATTAGTTTACCTTCTCCTGTTTAAATTTTCCCATGAGCAAATGGGAATAATATTTTCCATTTCATGTCATTAAAAGATATAATCTTCATTAACCAGTTAGTGCATAGGAATCAGCTAAGTACTATCACTAAAATAACTGTTGCAGAATTAATTTATGAAATTCTACTTCTGGAGTTTCACTTATCAAGAGTTAATTCTAACTTTGGCTTTTTCAGATAATCTTTTAGAATAATGCTTTTTCCTCTAATCATTTTTACACCAGAACTTTGAAATTTACACAGGGTTAATGCCATGGTTCAGCTTTTGTGTTACTTACCAATAGTACGGCTATATGCAAGGTCGAGGTTGAAAACATAAAACAAACAGATTGTCTACCTTGCTCTAGATACTATTTCTTAAAAATTATTCTAGTTCCCTAAGAAGCAATTAAAAATATATTCCCTGCACAGCAATTTTTAAATTGTGTCAGCCAGAGATTTTTTTTTTCCTAAAATAATTAGACACATTATTTTGGTTCTAGCAAACCACAAAACACGAAACCACAGCTTGAGATGCAAACCCTGTGTGGTGTGGAATTCTAGAAATAAAATTGCTCCCAGGCCAACTTCTTGTTTGATGTAGCCAATCCTCTTTGCTTCCAAATGACTTCACAGTTCACTACCCCTTTTTAAAAAGAAGGAAAAGCACTGGTAATTTTTCCTGTAGATCCGAAATATCCACAATGCAAAGCTATGACCATGAGAAACAAGCAAAAAGGCACTCACAACAAGAAGCTAGAACTCAAGAATAATATTAAATAACTCTTTCATTAGTTTTTTATCGAGTATTGTTAATGTGAAATAATATATGGCCCACAAAAACAATGTGAAAGCCCAAATAACAACATGACACAGATAAAAGCATGTCTTTCTTCTTAAGCTACAAGCTACTTAAGTTTATGCCAAGTAGTTCTGGAACTCAAATAAATAATTGTATGTACTACTGAGCTTAGTAATTAACTTGTCTCAAGCTCTTCTAAAAAAAGTTAGTTTGACTTTCATATTAAAAACCCAATGCTTTATTTTAAATACTATATCACTATTGACATTTCTACATTATTTTTAAATATAGAATGAAACTGGCCACTCTACTTGTACAGTTAATATTCATACACTTGATATATGTTACATTAAGAGACTTCACTGGTAACAGCTGACGTTTTGAGTATACACTAGTGATGATGTCTCATTTCATCTTTACAACCCACCTATGAGTAGAAACTATTATATAGTTTCTTTCCTTATTCTATAGATAAGGAAAGTCAGGCAGACAACCCCTTCTAGCCTCAGTCTCTCCATAAAGTTGTGATTCATAGTGTGTCTTCCTTTAAACTTAATAGTAAAACCCACATCACTACAACTGTGATTTATATGGTTCTTAGCATGTAAACACTGTTAGAATACAAAACAATAGCGGGGTGTGGGGATGCATGCTTGTAATTCCAGCACTTGGGAGGGTGAGGCAGGAGGACTGCTGTGAGTTCAAGGCTGGTCTGGGCTAAATAGTGAGCTCAAGGCCAACTTGGACTATACAGGAAGACCTTGTCTAAAAAAAGTAAAAACAATACAAGACATTAGCTTGTGGTCTACAATATCTTGTGGACCACAACTGGCTGGAGAGGATAGAGAAAAACTTATTGAGAAATTAGAAAGAATGGATGAGGAACTTCTGACAAAGGCCAGAGAGGTTTTGTTATAAATCTCCAAGGGCACCTCCACTAAAATCTGTACTATTTACTTCCACTTCTGATGTTGACTTATGGAGTTTTAGGATGATGCAGGCAGGGAATGAAGTTGTGGAAGGTAGATGCCATGGTGAGTTCAACCAAAACGTTCAGGGTAGGTGAACCAAGAAAGGCTAGCACTGAGTTTAATCAATCTTTGTAAGCTGCAAGAAGAATCTAACAGTGAACAAAGATATACTTAAGACATAACAGAAACCTGAATGGTGCAGACTTTAATACTGAATTATTTGTCAATTGTTTGCAATGGTTAAAGTTAAAGTCAGCAAATCATTAAGTTTATGCTAATGTTCTATTAGAATATTTAGCAGAATGAAAGTTGAGAAATCTATTGTTTAGAAGGGGTCATGGAGAGTGAAGATCTTGAAGATAAAGTTTAGTTCAGCTATAGAAAGAAGCACAAATATGAAACATTTGTAGGGATGCTTCCCAATCCAATGTAAGGCACCCCAGAATGAATGAAGTCTTACCCCTTATGTGATTTACCACTCTACAACAGAGAGAACCTGCAGAATCCAGCAGCTAGAATATTCATCAAGAAGGCAATAAGCGAGCACCCACCAACACATGTGTACTTTATACAAACTTGAACTTTATGCAAACTTTGAAGGAAGCAAGGGTGTCACTGTTTTGTCACTGGGAATAATTACTGATGTTTCTCTATTCTTATAGAGCTTTAAAAAAACATTAAAAGAATGATAGATAAATACTATCTTTCTGTATAGAAAGGAGGATGAAACAAAACCAGAGAATCAAAATGCCACAATCAGTATGTTTCTTAAAAACTAGAATTCTTTACCTACCAATCCTCTTTATTTGGGCCTTACTTCTCTAAAACCGTTAGTGTGCTTTACACAATGCTGGTAGACTCAGAGGTAGTTTCTACCCAGAGACTCGGAACTTATTTTCAAGGTATTTTTCTAAAAGACCGCAGTTTAGTTACGGTTAAAACACATCTCATAGTTCCCTACACAGCTTTGATGTTGGTCTTTGTGATTACTGCTAGTTTTGTTGATTCTATCTCAAGGGTACAATCACCAAGAATGAAAATTACTCATTAGATGGTTTAAGGGCAAGAAGATTTTATAGATCTGAAGAGGAAAACCTTGCATTTACATAAAACAAAGTACGAAGCAAACAAGGCCATAATTTTCATTCAAAAACTTAAAATAATAGAACCAAAATGCTTTTTAATGCATTGTCCTAACTTTTGATTAAGAAATCAGTTTTGGGAAAAAAAAATCATCATACATATTATACATAAATTAAATGCAATTTAATAAAATGTCATATTTTACAAGCTTTAAGGGAAGCAAATGTTTAATTATCTGTTAAATGATGCTGTCAGGTTCTCTTCCATGCAAAACAAGCTCTGTTTTATTTCAAGCTTTACCACATTGCTCAGAGATTTCTTACAGAGATGTGCTGCAGAAAGACAAAGAAGGAAGAGAACTACACTTCTTGACTAACCCAAATATAGTTGTCATGCACACATTGTATGCTTCACATAATGAATGACATTTATTTGTAGTTAGCAATTTATTTCATACACTGGGGAGAGTAATTACTAATGAATTAAAAATAAAATAAAAGCACCATCTGTTACCTTTGTTGCCATCATCATCTATAATTTATGGTTTAGAACTAAAATCTAATTTCTGGCCTCCAGATGTTACTACTACTTAGGAAGTTGATGGCAGAACAGATGACTCCTGATAGGAAAATGGCAATATTTAAGGATATATTGGTAAAGTCTACATCTCTAAAGTCAGATAACTTGAGTTCAAACATCTTGGCTCTGCTCCTACTGAGCTCTGTAATCCAGATCAAGTCACTTGGCTTTTATTAGCCTCAGTTTCCCTGTGGACATTATACACCCAGTCATAGCATCTTCCTCTTAGAGTTGTTATATGGATTCACTGAGACAATACATAAAAAATTATTGGCACAATGACTGGCCCATTGAAATCATCCATTATTGTGTAAATCATCTGAAATTCTTAATTTAGTTATTCTGACAAATGTGTCTACCACATTGTGTCACAGTTATTGCACATGAAAAAATAACACACCAATTTCAAAATAAACTTGTCTGTCAGAACAGGAGGATGCTTACAGCCAACATCCAGAGTTATCTCGCCAGTTGCTCTACCAGCATCATTGATAGCTATACACGTATAATCACCAGCATCCAGATCTTGAGTTTCTTGAATCTTCAAAAGTCCCAAGAGAGGGTTAATGATGAGGAATGTTGAGGGCCTCAGTTCAAGATCTCCTAAGCCAGAACAAAGGGGAGAACATTAAATACTAAATTACTTACAGAATTTACTCAACTATTAGTTTGATTTCAAAACCAACTTCTAAATACAGTTAATTGCAAGTTAAATACAAAGTCTTACTCAACATACGCACTTTCTATAGTCTTAAATTTAGCCCCATAGTAAACTTTACAAATATTTCCTACTTATAGTTATATGTGTGTCTGAATAAAGACAAGTTCTTTGAAATTATACTGCAGAACTAAGAAAGACTAGCAACTGTGATGGTGGCTTTTGTCAAAACAAAACGAACAGGAAGATGAGGGTTGAAAGTATATTTCTACTATTTTGTGGCAGGATGTATTCTGGTTCCCTAGGAAATGCTTGCAAAACTATAGGTTTTCATAATCCATCTAATAATCAGTTTTTGGCATGCTGAACACTACCAATTAAATTTTGTCTTGTGAGAGATATGAGGCTATCTAGGGAGGAAGGAGCACAGGTAGCTGGAAAGGATAGGGAAAAGCATGTTGAGAAATAAGAAAGAATGGGTGAGAAACTTCTGACCAAGGCTACAGGGGTTTTGCAATATAAATCTCCAAGGGCACCTCCACCAAAATCTGCACTATTATAACTTCTGATGTTGACTTATGGAGTTTTAGGATGATGCAGGCAGGGAACAAAGCTGTGGAAGGTAGAATGCTATGTTGAGTTCAACCGAAATGTGAGGGTAGGTGAACCAAGAAAGAATATCATGTCTGAGTTACTTGTACATGCTGTATATTCCTATAGACTTCAAACCCTCCAATGATCTCTTCTATTTGAAGGCAGACAACACTTCAAACAATCTGTAGTTTAGGTTATGCTTGTCCTCATAGTTCCCTTCTTCCAGGGCATCACCTGGCCAAAGAATGAAATTAACCAGGATGACTAGTATCAAAAAAAGCCACAGTGCTGATATGGAATGATAGTTGAGTGTCCACATCTTATTTGCATGTTTGTTTGTTTTGTAAAGGATGATGTAAAATGTATGACAATCCTGAGAACTTCCAGGAAGTCAGAAGGCCATACTTTTCTTAGAGTTCCATGGCATTCCCAGGATTCAAGCTTGCAAAGATACTCTCCAAAGTGTCACACAGCAACCATGTGGCCCTGAGTCTTAGGATCTGAGAAGTCTCTTTGCCTATAATAGGCAAATAGATCCTTGGAGCTACTAACTCACTAAGACACTGATATCTACTAACCACTCAAGGCAACAGACAATTCTTTTTGTTTACAAATTTTCTGAGCAGAAGAGGTCAAAGGAATTCTAAATTTAAACTTACATACAAAACATATTGCATTAGCAACCAACTATCAGTGCCAAAAATGAAGAATATTCCAGCACTTCAAAATGTAAAACTCCCAATCATCTTTTAAAGCTTGCTACTACATACCACATGAGAATGCAAGAAGCAGCTAAAATTACTGTCTACGTGCCTCTGGAAAATTTTCATAAATAAAAACAGATGATGTTGACATAAGGGAGGATACAATGTGACTTGTTATTCATTAAGTGTTAAAATGTTTGGAGTGAAATACATTTAGATTTTTAAAATTTACTTCTCTTTTACGTTTCTGAAGACAAAACATATTGTTGGAGAAGAAAATAAAGACCTTTTGTTAATGCCTTTTTCAAAACAAAACTTTATACAAAGTAAAATATATAAATTTTTCTGGTAACCTATTATAAGATTTAACACTCATGACCACTGAGGAATTTGCTTCACCTATAATTTAGATTCAATTCTGGCCACTGTGGATATAAAGACCTATAGGGAGATCATTACCCTTTGCATAAAAGCCTTTCAAAGAGTTGGTGATAATTAAATATTTATCAAAAATGCTTGTCTTTAAGACTCCTTAATGGGAGTTCATTCTTACAAATTATGGGGAACTCCAATGAATTTCTACATGAACCACCTTTGTTTGTTTTTAGTATTTTAAAAATCAAACTGAAAAACTTAAAAACATGTGTATTAGCTTATTTTATAATAAAATGATAATATTTTAACATAATAAACATATTTTATGAAAAAATAGTTTTTGTCAAACAAGAGAAATATAGCGGGGAGAGTGACATTGTTCACATTTTTCAAATTTATATAAGGTCTAATATCTTGTTTAATAAAAGACAGCTGAGGGCTCATAGTTGCTTTCACATTCCCTTTATTGGGTATCACACATTATACACTCACTGCGCTAATGCAAGGAGAGTAAAAATGAAAAATAATATCTTAATGTTTTTATGAAAATAATTTTGATCTTGTGGATCTCTTGACACAATTGTGAGGGAAAAAAACCCCAGAGATTTCAAACCATATTTTACAAACTACTTGCCTAAATAAATCTAATTGTTTTAATATTTTACCACAAATAACCTTTTCATTATCTTTCAGTAGTGTCCCTGATTCTTCTTTGAAGTCACTTTAGTTTGTTCATTTCTAAAGATGAAAGGAATTTCAGATTTCTTTAAAATTTTAGAGAACATTTGTACTGGCAGAGATATTTTTCCTAATTATTTGAATAGAATACTGTTTTTGTTTCTTTGAACACTTTATTCAGTCAGAATTCTCTAAAGAAAGGTCTAAGGGAAGGTTATTTTTAAGGTTAAAGCAGAAAATGTTCACCACATGGTCTCCATGAGGTAGGATTATCTAAACCCTCCTTGTGTCTTGTACCAGTAAGGGTAAGAAAGAAAGATCTGCCTGCCCGCAACCGTTCTTTTTGGAGCCAGTGTGAATGCATAATTTTGTCTTGCATTTTTTTTTCTTGATGGTGCTGATTCTGCTTATAGAATATATCATCTGCCTATGAATAGAAGGGTAGGTTTCAGAGTAGCTGGGACTATTGTTGATGAGCATTGGGAACATGTCTTCCCATGTGGTCAATCAGTATCTAATGCCCTTATTCAATCTCTGTTGGCTCCTAATATGGATAGACAAATGTTGTTATTTACCAGAACCCCTGAACCGCAGTTTATGACTATACAGCTGGGCGGGAGGGCTCATAGCAGTAAACCCCAGATTATTCTGCATGGTGGTTACATGGGTGCTCACCTCCTCCCTTAGTCTCCAAGTTATTTGTGGGACCAAGTGCATGAATACTTTCTCAGGAGACAACTCCAATCTGAGAGATTAAAGACCTTATATAACTCTACTCTAGCCAGGGAGGGAAACCAGCATATTTTCACTACATTTTGGAAATTTATTTTCAATAAAAACTATTAATAAACTTTAAAAATACTCCATAATATATTTTCTAAAGCTACTTAATTATAATGTGAATTTGAAATTGGGATCTATTTCATTGATAATTAAAAGACTTAAGTATTTTAAATAAGCAAAATTAGTTCATATTAATTGAAATAAACCTGACCTAGGAGCAAACCCCTAAAGGCTTTCTTATCAAGGAAAACATGGAAACTAAAAAAAAAAGATTAAAAATAGAAAACCATACAAATGACACTATTTCTTAGTTTCTCTCCCTGTTTTTGATTTATAGCATTTAAAAATATTTGTTTCAACATAATATCTTTCTCTTTCACCTCATGTTTCCCAAGATTTGAACTTGAGGTGAATTCATAATTTTGTGATCATGACATCCAACTGTTGCTATGGGAACATCTATGATTTTGCAAACAGAATCATAACAATAGTGCTTTGTACTATTTAACATTTTGCATCTGAAGATTAAAAACTATTTTGCAAACAGCATCTCAATAATCCTAGCAACATCCTTGTTAGGGTGTTTGAGATTTTTTTCCTTATTTTTCTTGTAAATTGGAAGATTTGAGACAGAGGCATAAGCAAAGGTTTTGACACAGATATCTACTATCACCATCTGAACCTAGATCAGGATCCAACTTTTTTCACTAAGGCCAAGTGGTATACTACAGTTATTTTATTACTAAATCACAAAGGTCTAATCTTATATTACAAATATAGATAGATGACTTATATACTTGATACTATCATGTACCATGCCTGAAGAAATTGTTTAATACATATATTTATCTTTCAGTGCTCTCCTCAACATGCGTCTTTAGTTGAACACTAGAGAAAGTACCCCCAAGAATCTAGAAAACTTTAATAACAGGAGCTTTCATTTCTAATAAAAGCAAATCAGAATCAGTGAAACTATTTTAAACATTAACTGAGTATTCTTGGACAATTTTCTACAGGAAACAATCCTAAACTAACAAAGAGAATGTTCAGCTGGATTAGCAAAGGCAGACTTTTCCTGCTTTGATTTTTACGTCCTGTAATCCATACCAGATGTCAAATCTTGAAATTTAGAGTTCAGAATTTTGAACTATTGTCTCCAGTGAGATCATAAACACATTTTATGGGGCTGCTAAGTCACACACCAAAACACATTTTAAACAATATTTTTAAAAAAAGAAAACAAAAATGAGTCAGACATGGACACACTTAAGAAATGTACCTTTGAACCATTTAACTTGAGGTGGAGGAACACCAGAGGTTTTGCATTCCATAACTGTTGTGTCCCCCAGGGCAACCAACAGCTCACTCTGAACTACCATCAACTTTGGGGCCTCTGAAAACACAAGTATGGAAATAGTGAATATCTAGCACCTTTAGCACATGGGCTTTGATTAGGTTTTCTAAACAAATTGATCAAAAATTATCACTGTTTATATATGTATGTCTATTTCAGCGGTTATATGAGAAAGGAACTCGCAACACACTGGCATTTAGATGTGTATGGTTTTAAAAAATCACTTATGGCCAAAAAAGCTGAAAGCAACCAAAAATTACATAAGAATAACTAAAGCATAAAATAATAATTTATAAAGTCCAAACAATTTATGAAAGTAATGTAAAGGTAATTATGAAAAAGAGATTCATAATGAAAGAAAAATCTTAGAAAGCTGAATACATTTTATCACAATAGTAGTAAAGGGACAGAAAGAAATAATTGTAACATAAATAGATTGAAAAGAGGGCTACATGATTTTAAGGATATTCATGTCTAACTACAGAGATCTTTTTCAGTGCAAAACTAAAGTTTGCATCTATAGATAGAATCTCAGTTTTGATCCTACTTTTCCCGGTGATACTAAATACAGATATTATTTAATATAGTACACATTTATTTCCTTAGGTTTCAAGTAAAATATATTTGCTTCACTTCTTTAAAGCATTAATTCACTCACATATTTTTTTAACCTTGACATTTTGAGATTCCTAAGGTATCTTCACTGAGGTAGTTTTAAACAAAGCTCAGAGTTAAGGTCTCAAAGATCATGTTACTCTACTAGAAAATTTGCAGTGATTCCCACTAATTTCATAATGTGGTCTTCCAAATTCACAAATTGGTGCACAGCTTTCTTTTTAACCTTAGCCTCCAACATATTTCTTCATTTATCACAAGATACAGCTCTACACTGGTAACCTCAACATAACACAATTTACTCTTTTATCTTCTTGACTTTACTATGTTTCCTTTTCCCAAAAATGCCCTTGATCACAACTCTTCAACTTCCTCTCATTGTTCCACAGTCAGCTTAAATTCTTTCTTCTGAAAAATTCTCTCCTTGTCAACCTCTTCCCAACCTCCTACATATAATTTATCTGACTGCCTGATTCTTCTTTATGTATTCACTCCCATTATGGACTACAATGACATGCGTGTTTAAAAATTTTATCTCTACATTCTTTAGCACAGTGTTTTGTATATCCGGCTTAGTGTTTTTAAGTGTGTACTTAATGTATTAAATAAATGTGTTACTATTTTGGTTTTTAAGTAGCAAATTTTTTCTGCAATGTAAAATTCTGTTTCAACTTATTCTACATTCCTATGTGATATAGATAGATAGATAGATAGATATAGATAGATATAGATAAAGATATATATATAAAACTTTTTTTGATTCAATTATTTCTAAATCTAAGCTCATTTTACCTTAGAAACATACCATGTACCTTCTTCATTTCTACAGAGGAGATCACTTATTTCCAGGCCCTCAACTTCAATATCTATTACACTTTTACTCCCTTCCACACTGATACATGCCAAAGACAATTTTCTATCTTCATTGCGGCACTTTCACATTCTTTTCTGTCCATTAGTTGTTTTACTATCTCACTATGAATGTGGCCAAGAGTGAGAGGAAGAGTGGGTTGTTAAATCATTAACCGTTTACAGTTTACAACCTCACATTGAGGTTATGATACTTTTATCCTTTATTTAACTAAGGAAGACCAAAAGAAATGGTCCATCAAGTAATCATCATAAAGTTCATCTTCAATTAATACTTGAATCTGGCAGAAAGCAATTATAGAAGAGTGAAACTAATATGATTTACAGTTTTGAAAAGAAATAGAAAAGTTGAGGCAAGGTAGAAAGAATATAGAATTTATTAATTTAAAAGTAAAATATAATTGACACCAGAAGGAGCACAAAATTCTGTGGACAATCTGGAACTCTTTCATAATCTGGAAACTTCCTTAACTTCTGTTGACTAATGAAGCTATTTACTCCTCCAAATTTTAACTTAATTATTACAATATTTGCTTTAGTCAATATGTAAAATGAATAATAAATTATGTTAGGTATAACTTATTTATAATATTAATTTTCAAAAGGTACTTTTATATATTTCTTGAAAAGATACTTATCCTATTGGAATAGCCTTTTAAACTGTACTTGCCCATGTATCTGAGAATAGAAGTCTGTTTATCTGTTCCAGCTGAATTACTTGCCAAGCAACTATAGGTTCCTGCATCTTTGGGAACTGCATTTTTAATGAATAAGGTACCTTCTGACGTCATCCTATACCTGTGGATAAAAAGCAAAAAGAAAATAAAATTGAAAATATAGTAATAGGGTATCAGAATACTATATCATCTTGCTTTCGACTATTTGCAAATATTTTAAAGTTAAGCTTTTATGGTACTCAGTACTGGCCACATACCAGAGATTACTGTAGGAGCTTTGCATTTATTCATGTTTTCAGTCTTCCTAACTAAATGAGGTAGATAATATCAGTATCTCTGTTTTATAAATGACCTTAGAGATTACATTAATTTGCCCAAAGTCAGAGTTATTAAATAGAAATACTAAATTTGCCTCTAGGTAACCTTGTTTCCTGATCTGCTGAGAAGGGGTTTCTCACAGTAAAACCTTTAAGAGATACACTCCGGTCACACAGTGAGTCTGTGATGAGTCCAGGGCTAGAATCTGGCCCTGTTTGCTGGATCATACCTAAGACTTCCTTTTTTTGGGTTTTTTTTTTTTTTTTTTTTTTGCCAAACCCAGAGTAATAGAAGCCTGATGGTTGGAAACCTTATTGTTTATGTTCCACATGTTTATTACTCTCTCTGGGCACAAAAGGATTCAAATGTCTTTAAGAAGTATCCAGTAGACTAAAATACCTCTCAATACAGTAGTGGAAGTAGTTACTACAAATGTCTTCACTCAGTGTAATTAGAGCCTCATTTGTGTCCTTTTGCCTCCCTTCCTCCTTCTCCCCTATTAAATTTCAGACAATCCCTTTAAAGATTTGTTAGTATGATATATTCCATTCTCCCACACTTGCACACACACAGAAAGCTCATTATCCCATTTTAATTTTTCATGGCAAAACACATGTTGTAGTGTTATTTTTACAATGCAAAATGTTGGAAAGCACTTAGTTTTAGCCATTGAATTTAAGACTTATGTAACATCATTATTTTCCTACTTTTTGACATTTTGTAGTCGTTTAGAAATGTAAAACTGTGGATTTTCATCAAACCTCTTTTAGTGTTAGGGATTTGGCCACTCATTTGATCCAAAAAGTTCATCAATTTTTCTTATTCAGTAAAAACAAAGAGGATGATACAAACCCAGTACCTGTGTGAACCCACGATAAACATATCATTAACAGTCCATGCAATCTTTGGTTTGGGATAACCTGTTGCAGAACACATGATAGAGACCTCAGACCCTCCTGTGAAAGACTGATTCTTGGGCATCACAGTGACTTTGGGTGGTTCTGTGAATAAAAAGAAACACAAGTAGGGAAATGTCCATTTATCTTATTAATGTTGGAAGGTTTTTCTATGAGCAGATCTTTAGGCTTCATACCACCATACCATTATTAGCCTCTCCGTAGAAACTCTGCAACATGGGTCTGACACCATTAGCAAGCGAGAGGTGAGCAGAAACCAAAGGTAATGAAAACAAAGGAACTAAACTTTCTGAAATTGAAATAAAATCAATTTGATCCTGATGCTTTATTTCTTTGTCTCCAGAAATAAAACCTGGCCTTTTGCTACTTTATTCCCACCAGTTGACCTCTAGTTTCTGTCTGTTAATCTGAAACTTTCATATAATCCCATTTGTAGCCAGAGTCTTCAGATAGGTAATTGGGTTCTTTTTGGACAATGCAAGTCAGAGTCACAACTATTCTTGACCATCCACCTGCTTTATTTGACCTAATCTTTCCCTTTTTATTTACTAAATGATATCTCTGTTCAGGTCAGAGACCATGTCTTCCATACTATTCTATATTCTATTATCTTCTACAGTACTGAACATCCTTTTGCATATCCTGCAGTACCTTAGATATAAAGACATTTAGAAACTATTAATGGAAGGCAAGTCATTTCTAAACTGTGACTTGGCTCAGCATCGTCTTTATCTACCAATGCCTCACAAAGCCTTCCTCTAATGATAAGGTGACTTGTGCCTGTGGACCCACTGGACTCAATTTAACAAGAAATGTCACTTATTTAAGCTTTCTATTCTATTCCACTTCTATGGCCAGAAAATGAAAATTCTGAAAGTGAAACATGATTTAAAGTATTTATTGTTAAAAATAAAACAATTCTCTGGGATAAATGAGGTGATGATATATTTTGGCTCTTAATTATGTTTGATATCTAGATTAGTTGGCAGTAAGAATTAATCTTCAAAGAAGGTAACATTAAAATATTTAACAATTCTCTTAATGTAGACATTCTCCACTTGATAAAATAAATGAAAATAAATTCATTTCCACAATGCTTGAGGAAGATTCCAAGAGTATTAACAGAAATAAATAAATTCATCTAGCACCATCTGTTTTTTGTGCAGAAATTATGGGCCAGGCCCTGTGTTAACTTGTACGGGTTCACTGATGAACTGAACAGGCATGCTGTCTGTTTTACACTTAATTGGGCTTTTAATAAAAATGGAATTGAGAAATTCTGTTCACCACTTAGATCTGGATATATTTATATATTTACTATAAGTCTGTCTGCAAATTGTGGCTTACCTTCACTAAGAAAAGTTAGTCACTGGACTCCTTACACATTCAAAAGAGAAGAAACTGGTACTACTGGGTTGCAGCAGCCACCCAGCCAAAGGCACCTAATTAGTGTTTAATTGCTAGCAGCTTACAATCTTTCTTTCTCTCTCTCTCTCTCTCTCTCTCTCTCTCTCTCTCTCTCTCTCTTTCTCTCTCTCTCTCTGTCTCCCTCTCTCTCTTCCTGTTTACACTAGATTTTTCAAATTATGACCTAGTCTTTAAAGTTAATTTTTGAAGGGGTTTTCTGGCCTGTGGACTTGGTCAGTAGCCTCATTATTCCACAGATTCTTCTCAGTGACACAGGGCTAGAGAAATGCATGAGATCAAGAGCAGACTGGTAATGGCGGGTAAGTTCACACTGTGATTCCATCTGGAGCCCATCAATTCTGAAATGCTGAAGGACTGCACATGCTGGACGAGTGTTGCAGACAATCTCAGGGGATAAGGGGAGGAAAAATGCATAGTTCTTTCTCTTTGGAATTTACCGAATACCTACATTTATTCAGTTTACTTTCCTAAAATAAAATATTCCTCATGTCTAGCTCATGTCGACATGAGAGTGCTTCAAAGATGCAGGCAGCTCTCAAGATTTTTGTCTAAACTTGATGCCTTCCAATGTAGTCTGCCAGAACTGGCCTGACATTTCTCCCAGCAAGAATCCCACTGGTAGGCTCTGTAGTTCAGCTATCAAAGTGAAAATAAATGTCAGTTACCCAAACCAGGATGCGCAGAGCTAAGAGGTTACTGAGCAAATAAAGCCTGGCTATAGGGTGCTGCTTGGGGTCATGAAAAAGTCTGTGTGCAATACACAGATGGGATGACTTCATCCCACAGGAGATGAGAAATTTACCACTGCCCTGAAAGACTATTCTTCTGGTTGATGATAAGAAAATCAGAAAGAATATGAACATGAAGAAGCAAAACTGGGTCCTCATGAAATAACAGTAAATGATATGGTGAAAATGAATCAGACTTTACCTAATTACACAATAGAGATGTAGTAAGTCTTACTTATTTTGACAATTCTTTTTACAGTACTGGGGATTAAACCCAGGACCTTCTAACCTAGCTACATCCCAACTGCTCTTTTAAATTATTATTATTATTATTGACATAGGGTCTCACTAAGTCAGTAAGTTGCCCAAACTGGGCTAGAACTTGTGATCTTCCTGTCTCAGTCTCTCACAGTGCTAGGATTAAAGCATGCACCACCATGCTCAGCTATCAACAGTTAATTTTCAAATGATAGGCTGAATGGAACAAGAATAAGAAATTGAAGAACTGTAGTTTAACTCTATCAATGAAGCAACACCATTTCCCACAATGAACAGTCCTATTCCTGCATTCTGATTTACAAAGTTGAATCACATATTTTAAATGTAAAAAAGATAAAAACAAATTTAGAAGTGCAAAGTACAATTTTAGGCTTTGGGGGATAAGTAAACTATATTTCCTTGATGATTTCAGGCCCAGTTCACAACCACCACCATCAGTTGTCAACTCCACAATTCTCAGTAAGAACACTTTTTATTAGCCAAAGCAATGGGAACACAGCCCTATGGTGTAATAATGTATTTGTTTTTAATTTTTGAATTATAATAAAAGCAAAATATATTTTTCTCTAATTTCTCACCAATGATTTAAAGTAATTAAACATATGTTATATAATATTAGGAAACCACAAGGATTTTTAAGTCTCTGGTATTCAATATATTAATGATGAGGTTGACAAACTGAATTACAAATAGCCATGAAACAGCCTTCACTCTCCCTGCAAAGATCAGGGAAGAAAAGAAAAATGTCACCTAACTCTTGAAAATTACCATTATGTCTTCACACAAAGACATACATTTCCTATCAGCTGAGACTGATCCATTATTCTTAAGCATCTGACAGGGAACTTTCAAAGAGGTCCAGTGACTTTCTCTACAAAGTGATTTAATTATCACCAAGAAATTGTTCAGATAATGCAAATACTTTTCACCTAAGCAAAAATAAATATACCAGCTAATATGCCACTGGCATATTTAGAACATTTGGAAAAACTTGTGTTTTCTTTTTTTTTTTTTCACCAAACAAACATTTATTGAATCCTTACTCTGTTTAACTTTGTGTCTTCAAATATCTCACAGAACACTATATAGAAATGTGTCTTCTGTAAAAATAAGGACTAATACTTTTTCTAGTCGATCCCTGAAATAGGAAAGAAGGCTAAATTTCTTGAGAAATCATTTATTTTTCCACAATAATGCAACAAAGTAAATGTCATGTCACTTTATAGATTAAAAAGAAATAGGCTTGAACTACTGGGGTGGGAAAAGGAGAAAAGTAAAAAAGGAAAAGATTATATGTATGTTGGTAAACATATAAATATAGTATGTACATGTATGCTAGGTAGATGACTATACTACTAATCTCTCTTAGTTCATCAAAAAGAACAGTTTGTACTGTCATTGATTGATCACTTTTGTGTCTAGATTTTATAACCTGAACAACTAGTTCTAAGATAACAATATGCAATATATTAACTAGCATTAATTCCCTACTTTTCTTTTCTGTTTTGAAATTCTGTGTTATTTCTATCCTTTTTGTTTTTTAAAAATAAAAAAAAACAGGCTCAAAATGGCTAACAAATTTGCCCAATTTCACTCAAAAATGGAACTGAGGATCAAAGTCAGGCATGGTTGGCTTCTATTTTAACATGAATAATAGTAACTACTTCACAGGGTTATTCTGAGTGAGCTACCTTTATATACATAAAATTGTTAAAATAACTCCTGGCACATGTAGGCACTATGTAACTTTTGCTTTTATTATTAATGTTCCATTACTTACTAAATATGACAAAGAATGATGAAATAAGTAACATAATATTTAAAATACGGATTGGATCCAAGATGGCCGATTTATAGGTAGCGTGATAGAAAGCCTCTCTGAAAAAAACAACTCAGATGCTAGAATCTAACACCTTGGAGAAGACCAAACAAAAGGAGAGGGGTTCTCATGGCCCAGGAATAAACTGAGGAAAAAGAAAAAGAAGAAGCACGGAAGGAGGGCTGGAGCTGGGCATACTCCAGTTGCTTCTTAGAGTTGGGTGACTCATGATCAACCTGAGGTCATGGCCCTGCAGAGAGCAGAGGTTGGTGAGCTTGAGACCCTTGGCAGGAGGAGGCGCTGCAACAGGGAGTGGAAATGGCAAGTCAAGCTGTGCGGACTTTGGGGAGTGATGGGAACTAGATTCCCCAGAGCAGAACGAACAGCTAGATGACATTTTGGAGTTGGGCAGGACAGGCTTGAATCAACAACTGAGGCAGCATCAGTCAGTGGCACCAAAGCAGATTGGTGGATTCTGCTTGGGCTGGGCCATGCCCCTGGCCGGAACCCAGTAGCCAGGAACAAGGCTGTGCCAAACCTGTGACATCCACAAGGAACACATCTGCAGGGAACAATGAGTGTTGAAGCACTCATTGGTTGACTGACCTAGGGGGAAGTGTTGGCCCACATCGCCCCTGTATGCGCCTCACAGATCAGCAGCGAACTGAGTGGGGGGGGATGGCACTTCCCTAGCCAGTTCTCTGCAGAAAAACTACAAGCAATACAAAAAGCCAAGAGACCTCCATCACTCACCCATCTGAAAGAAACCAGAAACATGAGAAGACAGAGAAACAGCAAAAGGCCTCCAACCACCAAACCAGGGAAAGTGAGTCCAGGAGAGGTAAATGCAGAGGAGGTTGAGGGCAGTAAACATGCAATATCAGACATGGCCTCATCAGAAATAAAGAAATACTTCCATGACCTCATCAATGAATTGAAATCTGAAATTCTAACTCAGATGAAGCAAGATATAAAAAGACTAATAAAAGAAATACTGGGTAATCCTCAAGAAGACACAAATGGAAGACTGGAGGAACCAAGAGAAAGGAGAAGCCTTTGATGAAGAATATAAACAAAATCTAGAATACATGAAACCCAAACAGAATATCAGGAAATTGAAAACTCCATTGAAAGCTGGCAAAACTTCTTAACAGAAACTAAAGACAGACTTTCAAACCTTGAAGATAGACTTGCAATGTATGATCACGAAAGGAAGGATCTCTTAAAAATAACAAGGAACAAGGAAATAATGATACAAAGACTAGAAGACAACAAGAGGATTTATAACTTAAGAATAAAAAAAGTGAATAAAGATGTAGGGACAAATACAAATGAAATAAAAAGGCTATTCACAGAAATAATTAAGGAAATCTTCCCAAACATAGGAAACTAAAGTGATGTTCAGATATATGAGGCATACAGGACTCCAGCCAGCTACAACCCAAACAGATCTACACCCAGACATATAATAATCAGGATCCCAGAAATCCATCACAAGAACAGAATATTAAAAGCAGTCAGAGAAAAGAAACAGATTACCTATACAGGAAAACTCATCAAAATCACAGTGGACTTCTCAATGCAAACTATCAAATCAAGAGCTTGGAGCGAAATATTCCAAGCCCTGAAAGAAAATAACCTCCAACTCAGATTGATATACCCTGAAAAACTGTCTCAGAATTAATGGAGAGACAAGATATTTCCATGACAAAGAGGAACTGGGGGAGTTTGTAACCACCAATCCAATCCTGCAAAGAGTATTGAAGGACATTCTAGAGAGAGAGAAGAAAATCACCAGGATTCCAGGAATAATAGCAGAAAGGCCTCAATGAAAGGGGCAGACGGTGGAATGAAGGAGAAAAGTAAACAACAATGACAGAAAAATAGCATAGCAGAAATGAGGCAGAGAAGATTGGCTATATTGCTTGTTTTGTCTTGACTGATTTTATTCAGATCTGGTATGTTTGAGAGTATCAAGTCTATGAGTAGAGGCAACTACTATGAGGATGACAAGATTCAATAGGATACACATTCTGGTTTGATTATTAGCTGCCTTTGAAGTCCTATAATGTCTCCAATGTTTGGTTTTTCTTAATAGTGTTGTGTACTGCTAAGTTGAACTATACTATGTCTGACAATATAGATGATTTGATTGAAAATAACAAGAGACATCATAGTAACTACCATAGATCACCTAGTATTATGGTTTTATATGTCCTTTTCTTGTTTCTCTAGGAATTTGTATTGTTGACTTGTTTTAATTTGTTTCTCCCTCTAATACAGAAAGGCTAGGTATATGTGTAGAGACTTATACATGTATAGAATTTCTAAACAGTTTAAGAGAATGGATTATAGCTATTGTAAAGAAAAAAGAGAGAAAAAGAAAGTATTTTAAAGGATATAACTACATGTATGTTTAAGTATGTAGGATTGATAACCATATTACTAAGTTTTTGTTGGATAGATGAACAGAACTGGTTGAAATCTCACTATTTAAATGTCCACTTTGTAGGCTTTATTTTTATAACTTGAACAGCTACTTCTAAGAGGAAAATATGTAATTATCAACTAATTTCTTACTGGTTATTTTTTTTTGAAATTTTGTATTATTTCTATCCTCTTTCATTTTTTTTTCTTTAATGAAAATTTTTAAAAATATTTAAAATATGGATAACTATCAGTGTTTCCTGAGGTCTGCACTATGTTGGAACTTGGGGCGCTGGGAGAACAGGCAGCCAGCTCACTGCTCTGGTAAGCGGCTGTGGGCCTGTCAGCACACAGCCTAAGAAGCAAACATCTATCCCCCCCACTTAGCAAGTGGGAGGGGAAGGTCTGAGTATCTCTTGGGAGGATGAACATAAGCAGTATGGCAAGTAAGGGGGATTTGCTTCTACCATCTCTTTGAAGGCAAATATTTTTATCACTGTTTTGCTCAGTTCTGATTAATGGTACTGCTCTATTCAATATTCTGTTTTTATAAGTTCATTATTTCCTTCCATTTTGCTCTACCTCATTGAAAGAACAGCTAATGTGAAGAGAACAGGATGTACTATTGTGCCTATTGCTGGTGTCCTGGTGACCTGGTGTGAGGTTCTGTGCCAATTTTTACTGTACTGCCTCACATGGGTTTGTTCTGTCTTGTTCTGCTGTATTTTGCTACCTTCAAAAAAACAAAAAGTAGATAACAAAGTAACAAAATGCCTCCAAAAAACTCCCAACTCCACCAAAGCTGATCCATGGGGCATGGATGAGGAGAAACTCAAAAACAAAGCAACAGAATAATATAAGGCAATTAAAAAGTAAATAGCAACAACAAAATGGATCAGTAAGGTATTGAACAAGCTGAAACATGATATAACTAAACAGGTAATGGACCTAAAAAGCAAAAGGAGGAAAAGAAATTGCTCTAAAGGATATAACTGCATTTATGTTTAAGTGTGTAGGACTGATAACCATGTTGCTAAGTTTTTATTGGATCATTGAACAGAACTGTTTGCAGCCTCACTGTTTGAATGTCCACTTTGTATGCTTTAATTTTGTAACTTGAACAACTATGTCTAAGAAGACAATATGTAATTTGTCAACTAGTGATTTCTTACTGTTTATTTTTTTTCTGAAATTCTGTATTGTTTTCTGTTTTACTTTTTTTCTCTTTAAATAAAATTTAAAACAATATTTAAAATACACCTGTGAATGTATACTGTGTTGACATTTATAAATGCAACTCAATCATTACTATCCATACACTTTTAAATGCTATTTAAATTATATCCCAGTTTATAATTAATACTTATTATATTAAATAATTCTGATGATAAAATGTTTCTAGATATTTAAAATTTATTAGACATTCGATAAAAAAGATCAAATTCATTTTCTCCACATTTTGCTGATAAAAAAATGAACTTATGTCACCTGATATATGTTTTAAAAGCTATGATACTATAATAAGCCTGTGATTATGATTATATAAATTTCATATTTAAGTACTGAAATTCACTGGGGACTTTAACAACCATCTGGATAAATATTCCTTTTTATTGTAATATTTTCCCTGGTATTATGGATTAATAACATATTCACCCTCTCTGGATACCACAGAAAACAAATTAGTACCACTGATGTTCATACAGAAATAACAGTGAAGAGAAGCGACTGGTTGGTTGGGCCCACTGATTTCCATGTGGCAGAACATGATTATGAAGGAGACGGCAGCCCTGCCCTCAAGAGATTCAACTTGAACCAGGGCCATACCTTGCTCAGAAGGGAGCAGCTCAATAACCTAAAGAATACTATTCCTGTTGCCAGGTAAAGGAGAAAACAGTCTGTTTTAAACAAAACCTTAAGCTCATATCATGCACATAAATATTTCCCCCTACTATTCTAATTTAGAATTGTAAACTCAAACCATTACCAGTATTTGAAAAGTTAACATCTACTGAATTCCCTTAAAAGTTAAAAGTAAAGAGTTTTAATTTTTTGGCAAAGTTTTACAAAACTCACATGATTAAATTTCTAAATCAGGAGAACTAATTAAAATAATACTTAAAAGTAAGAATGCTACAAGTGTTTCATGATATATTTTGTTCTGAAATATGATTTTAAGTGTAATTCGTAATAGGCTGGCAAAGGTTACAACTGGAAAAGATAGTACTTACATAATGAAATCTAAAACTGAAAGGCAATACTTACATAATGAAACTTAAAACTGCTGTTGTGACCCAAATATCCTACTGCAGTTACCACAGAAAAATTAAAAATGTCAGTGACCCAAGTGATCACAGTTAAAACCCACATTCAACCAAACCACCTAATTGATTTACATGTTTTATACCTTTGAAAACATAACCAACTTACTGTATTCCCTAATATATGTGTTATTGTGGGCCATACATTCCCTGAACATGTTAAATGATCTAATATCAGTCAATGCTACATAAAAGGGAAAATAATTGGAATTTAATTAATGGAACTATCTGTTGTTTTGTATGCCTGTAAAATTTATTTTACAAAATTTCTAACCTTTTTCCTAAATAACTGAATTTATCCCCTCAAAACTAGTTTCAAAAAGTTACACAATGACTATAACTGAGCCAACTGAGAATTGTAATTTGCAGCTCTATCTCATCCTAACATATGAATATCTACCAATTTAAGTCAACCCATTTATTTAAAACATACTGGCCACTGTTCTCAAATGGATTATTTCCATTTCTGAGTAGGTAAGTAATTTCCCATATTCTAATGCAAAGTTGTCTTACTCAATGAAACTTATTCAATGAAAATGGCAAAAAAAATCTCAGTAACAATAATTTATATTGGCTAAAAGTGCTTGCTCCCTTAGTTTCTCTTTAATTTTCAAAGAAATGGCAACAGAACATATTTTGACATTTTTAAGTGTTCTTTTGCCCACAAGAGTTTCTCAAAAGTGGCTATTTCTTCCACTGAACAAAGGATAAAAACTAAAAACAAGTAAATCAACCAAACGAACAAAAACAAACAACAAAAACAAGTATCAGTTGCCCAGGAAAGGAAGCAAAGATCACTGAAATCTCAGAGCTATGGAGTCCAATGTAGCATTTCTAAGTGATAGCTCATTAATGGAAATATGGAGAACTGGTTATAACCATTCTAAAATGTTCATTATTCCCAAATGAGCAAAAAAAAAAATACTAGGGTCACAGTTTATCAATGCTGCAGTGGGAGTTAGTCTTCTGAAACATCTTGCTTTTTGTTTCTGCCTTTCCTTCTTCTATAAAAAAGTCTAGAGCTGTTTTATCCAATACAATAACCACATAGTCTATTTAAATTCAAGTTTAAATTATCAAAACTAAATCAAATTTTAAAACAAGTTCCTCAGATGCACTAGTTGTATTTCAAGTGCTCAATTGCCACAGTAGCCCAGTAGACCTAGAATATTTCCATCACTATGAAAAATCCTATTGGACATCCCAAGTCTATAAAGTATCTAATTGGAGAGGTAAGATCACTAATTCATTGATTTACCAGTAGGGGGTGCAGTGTCAAGAAAACACTGGGGCAAGGAGCTAGAGGAGAATTCATCCTGACAGTTATATGCTGACTTTGCTTAAAAAAAATTCCACACCAAAACAGCAATGTGGTTATGAAAGTCAGAGAGTAAGAGAAGGGTGATCATTTCAGAGATATACAATGACAAATTACAGCTAGATTCCATTCTAATGATAGACTGAAAAATAAATATGCAATAGGATTTCTTAAAAGCTATAATTTATATTTTTCTGCAATACATTATGAAACTGTAAGTGTAGAAGTTGTTTGCTGCCTTGCTATCCAAATAAGGAAGAAAAGTTTACATTCTTTTTGATAACTAAAGGAAATATATATATGTATATATATATATATATATATATCCTGATTGAGTCTACTACAGCAACATTTTTGATTATCAAAAGTTGGTTATAATATTTGAAAGATGGATAATTTAAGATAAATAGGTGAGAATCACAGAACCAAATGCATACGACAGAGGAGCTACTTAGTACTTCTTAGAGAAGGAAATTCTTTGAAACCTAGAAGTTAATTTATATTACTAGACAAATTCATGTGCTACCTTAGTTATTAGGCATTCCACAATGTAACTGAAATAACACTTGTCTTGTGAGTCCAGTCTGAGGTTCACAACCTTCCAACCCTACAGCTGTCACTCTTGAATCTCACACTTGTCTTTTCCAGTTCTTCATGGCCAGAACTTTCTCCCCTCCTTTCTAATCCAGTCTATCCGACTATGACTGTAACCTTATCATCCTTCCTCACCCATCCCAAACTCCATGGATCATCACTGCAACACCTTTTTCCCAATTGTCAAAAATGGTGAATTCAACAAAACTATAATATTAATTTCTTCTATTCCATATGAAAAATCTACAGACTACATCAGAAAAAAGAAAATTATACCACCATAAGGATGGGTCTGCACATGCTGTTGGGCCCTCCTCTTTCACCCAGCTCATATTTCTGTTTCTCATTCTTCCGCGGCTTTGTGCATACAGCTTTCTCCACTTGGAAAGGCTCGCCTAACCTTCGCCCAGCAAAAGCTCATTTATCCTCCAGGGAACAACTCATGTGCCATCTACCCTGTGAAGCCCTTCTCAATCTATGTTCATCACACACAAAGTATTAAAGGTTCTGTGGGTGCTCTGATGTTATTCTTATCACACCATGTTGTAAATATTTATTTGTATTATCTGCTTATTTTATTTATTATGTTTTGGGATTTTTGAAGAGAAGGATGTTTTTTTTTCTTCTCATTTATAATTTACATCATTAACAAACAGTATAATATCTGACAGTGAATTTTTTTGGTAAAAGAATGTATAAAAAATGAGTAGGATATCAGCTCTAGGCCTTTCTAATAATGGTTTTTAAGTGAGCCAAAATAGAAACAATAGAAATAGTATTTGTGTCATTACTATGAAGAAAGTATATGTACTATAGAATAAGATAATCCCTTGGGAGCATAGCATAAAGGAAGAGCCCACCACCATAACCATTATCTACCAATTTTAGGATCTCATTAATGGAAAGCTCTAACATACCTTTGTTAGATGCAACAAAGAAATATTCCTTCTTTGTACTATAACTCTAATTCAATTCTTATTAGTTATCAAATATCATGCCCTCTACTTCATGTATAAAAATAAAAAACTGTTTCCTTACAAATACTTAATCTTTAGAAACAGAATTTCTTTGTATTTGTACAAGTGTTTAAAATAGTGTTACGGATTAAAAACTGGTGGTCAATTTAACACCAGCTGGATTACATCAGCTGAGTTTAGATGTTTCACCTGAGGAAAGTTGCCAGCATAAATAGAGACATGGAGAAGAAGAAGGGAGATACATTGAGATGCATTAGGCATTGGTGTGTTAATGCATTGAGGCATTGTGGGTTCTGCTACGTGTTGCTGTTTGAGCCACTGGTTCTGGAGAAGCTCTGGTCTTCACATCGAACATTGCTTCCTGGCTCCGGAGAGGAAGACATGTGCCGTTTGGTCTCCAGGATGAACTCGTCACTGGCTTCCTGGCATGTACTTGACTGTGCTTCTCAGGGCCTCCGTGTCGCTGAGGATGGCTGTGTTGCTTTTCAGGACAGCTCTGATCTTTGTTGTGAGTGTGGCTTCTTGGTTCCAGTGTAGAACCCTCAACCCACCAGCACAGCTCCTTCACCATGCTGGCATAGACTTCCTAGTTTCCACCATTGACCTTTGGGCCTTCCCAGCACGGATCTGTAAGAGACTGGCATGAGTCCTTCTTGTAAGCTCTAGACCCCAGTTGGACTCGTGGGAAACATTGTCATGAGCTCTGGGTCTTTGTCTGGACTCATGTGGGACATTGCTGGGGATTCAGGCCCTTGGCTAAATATTCTATGTCTTTAGCATTATGGATTGATTTCCTGCATTTTCTTGTGTTAACCCTGGGTGACTATCATAAAAATAATATTATAAATTCCATGTCCTGATTCTAATTGTTCTCTGTACTATCCCTGACTGCAACAAATAGTAATTCAAGAAATTAATACGAGGAAATTCAAATCAATTTTAGTACATGTGATCAGTATCTTTCATACAAAAGTTCCTAACACTGCTTCTTACTCAGTCTTCCCATACACCAGCACTGCACACAAGCATTATCAGCCACTAAAAACATAAAATTGTATGCACTCGGGTCCTGCCTTGATGGAGCTCACAGTCTAGTTATTTTACATTTTCTCTACATGCTTGTTGGAGGAACATCTTTATAGCTCTCTTTCTAGCCTCTGAAACTCTTCTTAGCTCTCTTTCTAGCCTCTAAAACTCCACCATAATTTAAAATCATAGAGTTACCAAACTGTTGCAATGGACCACCTGGTCCACTTTATAGGCAGGGAATTATAATCAAGCAGTGATTTCTCCAACTATTATACATAATGCTGGAACTATAATCTACCTGCAAAAACTGTACCTTTTGTGCTTTTTAACTTTAGTATGTTTATGAGTACTTTGTTCTTACCGACTATTCATTTCTTTTTTCTTCTCACTTTCCTCTACCATCCTATATTTTAAACCTGTTAATAACATATATAAGCATTTCTCTATACAGTGGGAAGCAATAGAAAAAATTCAAATGTGGGCTATGCCACTTGCTGTTTAAGGGTATCCTTTATTAATAACATGGTAAATGTAAAGTGTTGGTATATGCTTCATCATAAACCAGCAAGTAAATGCCTTTTTGAGTTCTCTGAGGCATTCTAGCCAAGTTATTGAGGTGGATGTGGAAACCTCTGATTTACAGCTGTTTAGTCAGAAGTACCAGAGTTTGGAACCTTGGATTTGGCTTCTAAAATGGGTGCAATCTTTTGGAATTGAGCCTTTGACCAGTAGGATTTAATGCTATCTTGAAGTAGTCGGTGTTAGTATTGACTTATTGGATAGCCTACGAGTGTTCGGAGAGTTGGAGATTTGGTTGTTGGTGAGGAAATAAATCTACACATGTGGTATCAGATGTGCTATGAGTGGAAACAGACCATAGTAAATAATAATACAGTTTCTGAGGATTAGATGTCTTATGTATGCCAAGAATTCCCAACATTTTTGAAATGTTAGTGAATAGTTTTGTTTGAATAATTTAGTGGGTTAAGATGTCTGCTGATGCTGCTGTCTCTGTCTCTCTTTGTCTGTGTCTCTCTGTGTGCATGTCTGTCTGTCTGTCTGACAGATGTTGAACTGTGGAAAGGATTAATACCTTTCCTCCAGCTATTACATTTCAGCATTTAACCTCTCTAACATCTGGATCTTCTTTCTGCTACCACTCTTAAAGGCATCAGGTTTGGTTCAATATACAATTTTTAAATTTTTCTGCTGTTAGAATGTCTATATTTTACAGTTTTCTTTATAAAAAAATTCTTGAATATTTTTAAGAAATTTATTAAGTTATCCTTTTTTTTTTTTTTGTACTGGGGATTGAACTCACAACCTTGCATTTGCCAGGCAGGCACTTATACCACTGAACTAAATCCCTAGGCTCCTTTTTACAATTTTTTTTGAGACAGGGTCTCACATTACAGTTCATACTGGCCTTGAGCTTACTTTGTAACCCAGGCTGGCCTCGACTCACAATGATCCTCCTGCCTCAGCCTTCCAAGTGCTGGGATTACAAATGTGCACCATCATGCCTGGCTTCTTTTTACAATCTAAGTAAGTTTATTTCTTTAAAATTTTCTAAGTTCATTTTAAAAGCTAATAAAAGATATAACTGCATATATATTTAAGTGTGTAGGATTGATAACCATATTGTTGAACTGTTGAACAGATCTGTTTGCATTCTCACTGCTTGAGTGTCCACTTTGTGTGCTTTAATTTTGTAACTTGAACAACTATTTGTAACAGAACAATATGTAATTTATCAACTAGTGATTTCTTACTGTTTATCTTTTTTTTGAAATTCTGTAATATTTCTACCCTTTCTCTGCTTTTTTTCTTTAAATAAAAAAAAGCTAATACTTCTCTTGTAAATTTTAGAGAGCTATAGCTCCTTCCACTTATAATTAAAGTACTTTAACATCTTTATAGAACTTAGATCTGCTGAATGAAAGGCAAAAGAAAATGAAACACATGACAGTCATTTTTATAATTTATTGCAAGGAACTGGAATGTATTATAATAGAAACATGCCCCTAACATGGAGACATTAGATTAAATTTGGCAGAAAAAAATTGAGTGAATGGTAAGCTTTTTTTTTTTTACAAGAAAGCCTAGTTTAGTTATCAACTGAAAGTCTGCATTTGTTCCTTTTATTAGAAGTCGCTTTGACTCAGAAAAGATTTAAAGCAGCTTACTCTGTAATTTAGTACTACAAAATTCCAGCTCTTTAGACTTTCAAATATGAATTTTTGTACCATAAAATGCTGTAATTTGACACTTAACATTTAAATGTTTCATGATACCTTTTAATTTACAAGCAACTCTCTGTTGTAATATTGTTCAACTTCAGAGATTTTTTAAATGTAAAATAACTCCTCACATTTTATAGCTATGAGATAAACTTCCCAAATAAGTGATTCAGTTACAAGAAATTTTATCTGAGTAGCAAATCAGTTCAGTATCTCAACTCAGAGTATTCAGGTAAATCCCCATGTACTTACTATCTTAAATTGAATCTCATACTCTTAAAGTGTTTACAGAAGACAAATATGCAGCAATATGAAACAAGGTTTCCAGAAGTCTAGTAATTCTATGATAATAAACTTCATATTAGTCAGGTTTCTTAAAATTAATCTCTTCTACTAGTTAGGTTTTATTAGTCAAAGTAAGTTATTCCTACAGGGTGAGTTATTGAGAATTCTACTACAATATTTCTTGCAGGTAGTGGTCATATTTATGAAAAATATTGGAAAAAATATTCAAAGAATAATGCAGTCTACTTTTTCTAATTATGGAATAAACAACACAGAAGTAGATAGTATTATTCTTTGAATATTTTCTTCCAATATTTTTCTTTTCCAGAGACTAAAAGTAATAGTCTCCACAAAGAAGACTTGCAGCTCCAGAAGTGAATCAATTCACAGACAATAGATAATGTTAACATAGAAGACAAAACTTAAGTCATAAGGGTTTTTGTTTTTTAACATGCCAACAACATTACAAGAAAAAAATTGAATTTTTAATGTAAATCATGAAAGTTAAAGACAGGTGCCACTACAGATACACTATATAGATTTTATTTTATGTTTACATAAAGTGGTAGATTGCCTAATGGTAATATAATATAGTTTAAATAGTTTTTAATTATTTTAGAAAGTGATGATTTCATGTCATGAGCTGATAGCATTTCTCAATTAAAGTCTTTATGTTTGAAAAGAACTTTTACCATTCATCACAGTGACAAAATTGCAATCATATCTTTATGCTTAAGTGAACTATTTTTACCCACAAAATAAATTCTCCTCTCCACAATAAAATTTGAGTATTAAACTTTGCAATATTTAGGGGGCACTAACACTAGGTCCTTATTTCATATTTTATACACCGATTTACATAAACCAGATAAGATAGATTTCTTGTCATAAATTTATATCTGACCATGAAACTTACCTTAAGTCTTATTGCTTTTCTTTTTGAGGTATTTTTATTCTTGTTTTTTATTTTAAACTAATTTTATTATCTCAATTATTTTCAATATAAAAATGATAAACTAGAGGATATATAAAAAGAAAAGAAAATATATTACCTATATAAAATTCAACCCTCCAATAAAATTATTGTGAACTTTAAAAACAAGCTTGCATATTTATATCAAATTTTAAAATAATACATTCCTATTTAAATATTTTTTGCAAATACAGAAAGGCATTAAAAAGTCACTTTTAATTTCACTGCCCTAAACTATCATATTCGCATTTGCATATACATGGATGTATTTTTTCCATCTAACATAGCAGTAGTGGGGTTGTTTATGTAGTTTCTTTTTGGTTGTTTATGTAGCTAAACTTCTGATCCTTGTAAACCCTGCTTGAGAGAAATCCCTTTACTGAGGAATTTCCTTTGTCTAATTATACTATTATCTTCAGAATGAGGAATTATAATACTGAAATGAGCATATCAATTCATTCCCATTCCCACCCACTCATTAGTGAGGATGATTCTCACAGCTGTTTATGAGTTTGGCTTTTTTTGTCAAGGCTTTTCTGATGAAATGGTGAAGAACTTGTTATCTGTAACCAGGGGAAAAGTACCAGTCCTGGATACCATGGCCTCCCCAATTTTTGGTTTCTCTTCTTTTCTCTTAAAAAATTTTAATTCAGGCATTTAACTTGTTGGTTCAATAAATCATTTTAAAAAGGCTTACATTTTTGGTATTTTTACTGAACCCTGGAACACTTGAGAATGCCTTTTTGATGACATTTTATAAGAAAGACAATTAAATTTGATCATAAAGTCTTGAATCTCAATGTTTTCTCCCAAAACTATATGTACCTTCTTTCCTATTATTATACCAATTAGGGTTTGAATTGCAAAGAAAAGAAAACAGTGGTAACATAGCCAGAAAAGGAATTCAATAGAAGTTTATTTTTTAAAGAACAAAATCAAAAGGAGACTAGATGTCAGGTAGAAAATAAAAGGCCGGGCAGATGAGCACATAGCCAACATCAATTTGTTAGAGTAATGGTGAGCGCCACTGGGAGATGAGCTGTTTGGCTGCTACTGGACTCTGCTGCCAAAAGCAAGGTCAAAAGCCCCACTGGGAGGATACAAGCTGACAGAGGGGATGAGGAGAGGAGTTATCTGATCTCCCTTGTTTTCTGCTTCCCGTCAAGATAAAGAACAATTCCTCCTACTTAGGGAAACTATTCACATCCTAAGAGATTAACATGACAGATATTCAGTGCAATTATTTATCTTCCAGTCTTTAGTGTATTTGCGAAGTCTCACATCAGTAAGATTTTTGTCCCCTTATTTACAGTATATTGACTTAGTCTGCACAGTTGAGGAAGTTTTCCTTCATATCAGTAATAGAAAGTTCTAACCAGTATGAGTCTAGATAAAGTTCTCCATTCACTCATCTTGCTTCATTTGGTCATCCTGGACACTATCCGGTCCGGCAGACAGTTTTCTTCAAGATTTCTTTGTCTATTCCTTTAGTTCCAGTTGTCTATTTCTTAAACACCTATAAATCTTAGATTGAAGTTCCAGTCCCTAATTTCTATTTTTTAAAAAGTCTTATTTGGCTTGTTCTTTACCTAAGCATTCTGAAGCATGGGTCCCTTATGCACTACAGCCCCAATTTTACTTTTATATATTAAGGTCTCTAATTTAGATTTGCCTGATAATTTTGTATATTTTGAATTTTCTCTTTTATTGATACCTAATATTTATACAACTTTATGCATACATTATAGCCACATGGACACACCATTTGACACATGGATGCAGTGTTGAATGAAAAAATCAGGCTATATTTAATGAACAAATTTTCTTCTCTGTAAATGTTAATAATTTTTACATGTTGGGTATTCCATACTCTTCCAGTCATTTTCAAGCATATCATAGAGTATTTAAACTAATTATTTACTCTGCTATGTTGAAGAACCAGAAGCAATTACCCTGTGTTTGGGTGGTTCTTTTCAAACTTCTTTCCATACTTCTTCTCATCTGCTGGTCTTAATCTCCAGTAATCATTAGACTTTTCTGTTTTGCTATGTGACTGGGTTTCCACAAATAAATAAGAATATGTAGCATTCATCTTTCTACATCTGGCTTATTTCACTCAACATAATTATCTTTATTTCAATCCACATTGCTACAAGTGACAGGATTTCATTTTTATGACTAAATGATATTCCTTTTCATTCCTGTGTATATATATATATGCTTTCTTTATTTATTCATTGATTGATAGATGTGTAAATTGATTCCATATCTTAGATATTTTGACTACTGCCGCAATAAACTTGGAACTACAAATACCTTCTTGGTATAATGATTTCATTTCCTCTGGATACATACACTGTAATAGAATTGCTAGACCATCCAGTAGTTCTATTTTTAGGGTCCCCCCCCACCGCCGCTTTTTTTTTTTTTCTTTTTGAGTGAGTTTGTTTGTGACAAAGTCTCACTGTGGAGTGCAGCTTAGACTTGAACTCACTATATAGCTGAGGCTGGCCTCAAAGTCACAGTTACCCTCTGACCTCAGCCTCCTGAATGCTGAGATTAAAGGCATGGACCACCAAGCCTGCTTCTATTTTAATTTTTTAAAAATCGCCATACTGATTTCCATAGTGGCTACATTGATTTACATTTTCAGCAACAATGCATAAGCGCTCCCCTTTCTCCATATTCTTGCCAGGATTTTTTCTTTTTCTAACTTTCGATGCTATCCCTTCTGACCAGATGAAATGATGGTTTTGATTTATATTTTTCTGATGATTAGTGCAATTGAGCATTTTTTCATACACATACTATTTATATGTTTTCTTGATAAATATCTACCACTTCTGTAGTGTGATTTACTTGGTTTATTTTGACTTTCAACTTTTTGAATGCCTTATATACTCTAGATATCAATTCCTTGTACTAATACATTAATAGCTTGCAAATATCTTTCCCATTCTGTAGATTGTCTCTCCATTCTAATTTCTCCCTTTGCTGTGTAGAAGCTTCTGATGTTTGATATAATACCATTTGTCTATTTCTATTTTTATTGTCTGTGCTTTAAGGTCTACCTAAGAAATCATTACCCATCCCAATATCTTAAAGTGTTTCCTTCGTAAGTTTTGGGGGTAATAATTTCATAGTTTTAGTTTTAACATTTAGGTCTTTGATCCATGTGAGTTGATTCCTATGTATATTGACAAAAAAGAATCTAGTTTCATTCTTCTGTGTATGTGTGTACAATTCTGTCAACAGCATTTATTGAAGAGACTGATGTTTCTTCATTGTATGTTCTTGGAACTTTTTGTCAAAAATCACTAGCAGAGTAAATGTAGATTAATTTATGGATTCTCAATTCTGTTTTAATGGTCTATATGTTTGTTGTTGTGACAGTATTATGCTTTTTTGCTTCCTACATCTTTATAGTATGTTTTGGGTTTTGATGCTTCCGGAATTGTTTTTTTTTTTTTTTTTCCATCACCTACAACTACGCTGGTGTTGAATTACAAGATTATTTTTTTCAATTGTTTTGAAGAAAGCCATTAGTATTCAGATGGAATTGCACTGAATCTATAAATTGCTTTTAGTAGTGTGATCTTTTTAACAATATTGTGATCTACAAACACATATCTTTGCATTTTTAGCATTCTCTATATCTTTAATCATTGTTTTATAGTTTTAATTCTTGAGATCTTTGACTTCTTTTGTTAAACTTGTTCTTAAATTCTTTTGTAGGTATTGTGAATAAAATGTTTTCTAAATTTTTTTCAGCAAGTTCTTTATTGGTGCATTAAAATGCTACAGTTTCTATATGTTGACTTTGTATCTTGCAATTTTACTGAATTTGTTTATAAGATCTAATACCTTTTTGATAGAGTAATTAGGTGTTTCTAAGCATAATATCATGTCATCTGCAAACATGTAGAATTTAATTTCTTCCTTTCTAATATAGATTCCCTTAATTTCTTTCACTCAACTGCTCTTGTTAAGATTTTCAGGACTATTTTAAATAAGAGTGGTGAAACTGGGTGTCCTTGTCCCGGTTCTGATTTTAGAGGAAATATTTACCTTTCTTTCATTCAGTACAATGCTGAATGTGGGTTTTTCAAATGTTTCCTTTAGCATTTTGAGGTAGGTTACATCTATACCTAATTTGTTGAGAGTGTTTATCATAGAGATATTGAATCTTTTTTTGAGATATAGAATCTTATTGAACATTTTTCTGCATCTACTGAAATGATCGTATGGTTTCTATCCTTCATTCTGTTGAATTGTATTATGTTCAGTGATTTGTTAATGTTAAACTACAACTCTGAATGAGTGCTACTTGCTAATGGTATATGATCTTACTAAAGTACTGCTGAATTCAGATTGCTAGAATTTTATTGAAAATTTTTGCATCTGTGTTCACCAAGTAGTTTGTAGTTTCGTTGTACTGTTGGTATATCTTTGTCCTGTTTCGATATCAGTGTAATTTTGCACTCATAAAAAGAATTTAGAAGAATGTCTTACATTTCAATAGTTTGCTGTAGTTTAAGAATAATTGGAATTTATTTTTCTCTACATGTCCATAGAATTTAGCAGTAAATTCTATCAGGTCTGGGCTTGTTTTAGGTTAGAGATTTTTATTCCTAATTCAAATATGTTAGTTATTATTTAGATTTTCTATTTCTTCTTGATTCTATTTTGGTAGGTTATTGAGACCTTTAACTTCCTTGGTTAAACTTTAGGTAGATAGTATATATTCAGATTACCTATTTTCTAGGTTTTCTAGTTTAACAGCATATGATTGTTCATAGTAGCTTCTTATGATGCCTTGTATTTCTCTGGCATCATTTGTAATGTTCCCTTTCTTTACCTTTTATTTGATTTATTTTATTTGATTTATTTTATTTATTTTAAATCTGGGTCTTTTCTCTCTTTTTTTCTGGTTAGTCTAGCTAAAAGTTTGTCCATTATGTTTACTCACTAAAAAAAATGATCTCTTCATCTCACCAATCTTTTTATTGACTGTTTAAGTTTTGATTTGATTTATTTATACTATGATCTTTATTATTTTTTCATTCAAGTAATTCTCAGTTTGCTTTTCTAAATCCTTGTCATGATTTTCAGGTTGATATCTTTCTTTTTTTAATATATGCAAGTCATTGCTATAACCTTTTCTCTCAGTACTGCTTTTTGAGTTTTGTGTTGTTTTCATGTTTAGAAATTTATTGATTTTTTGTTTTCAATTACCCTTTGGTAATCTAAGTGTGTGTTATTCCATTTCCATGTTTGCTTGCCATTCTTGTTATTGTTTATTTGTAATTTTATTCCACTTTGGACTGAGAAGATACATGATATGATTTTGATATTTTTAAGTTGGTGGCTTGATTTATGACTTACTATATAAGCTCTCCTGGAGAACTGCAGATAGTAATGAAAGTGTATTCTCCTGCTGTTGGATAAAATTTTCTATAATGTCTGTTAGGTCCACTTGCTCTACGGTATGGTCCAAATCAGCTGAGTCATTTTTCTGTCTGGATCACCTGCTGGTTGAATAAACTAAGGTATTGAAATGCCCTACTATTATTATATAGAGCCTATTTCCCCATTTAGATATACTATTTGTTTTGTGTAATTGGATGATTCCATGTTGGGCACATATATATTTATAGTAGTTATATCTTCTTGCTGAATGGATCCTTTTGTCAATACAAAATAACCTTCTCCTTTTGGACCCTCACCTCGTGCTCTGGCGGAATCCCAGCACACAGAAAGGGACTTTGAGCCTGCTCCCAGGCGGTAAGACCGCCCACTGCATCCCAGGCCATCCTGGGCCACACATAGGGAGGGGAGATTTAACCGGGTCACGCCCAGTGACCCCCAAGCAGCCAGCGGGACCCAGATTCCAGCTTTGGGCCCTCACCGCGCTCCAGCGGAATCCCAGCACATGGAAAAGGACTTTGAGCCTGCTCCCAGGTGGTAAGTACACCTGCTGCGTCCCAGACCACCCTGGGCCACAAACAGGAACTGGGAGGGGGCCTAACTGGGTCACGCCCAGTGGGACCCAGATGCCAGTTTTGGGCCCTCACTGCACACTCTGGTGGAAGAAGGGACTTTGAGCCTGCTCCCAGGCAGTAAGGCCACATGAGACCACCCAGGGCCGCACACAGGGATGGGGGCCCAACTGGGCTACGCCCAGCGACCGCCAAGCAGCCAAGGGGACACAGATTCCAGCCTCAGGCTCTGACTGCGCACTCTGGCAGAATCCCAGCACATGGAAAAACCTTGGAATTTGGCTCCCAGGTGGCAAACCTTGGACTACAGCAGATTAACTGTGCCAGTGTGGTGAGTATGCCCCTAAAATAGAAGTGTAGAGTGGGTAAATAGGGCCAGTAGTAAAGCCCTTTGCAACTAACTGTAAGACCTTGGTGAGTCTAAAGAGTGTGGGTGACCACCTCCTACACACAGAAAACATCAGGCAGAGTGAAAATGAAAATGAAAAAGCAAAATGCAGTCTCAAACATCTACTCCACCAGAAGCAAGTGCAGGAGATATTGAAATAGAGGACCCCAAAAGTAATACACTGGGAACCTCTGAAAAGATGGTGAGCAAAATAAAAAAAAAAACAACTCCATGAGGCTATAGAGGAAATCAAATTAGAAGTACTCTCCCACGTAAAGACAGAAATAACAACCTTAGTAAAGAGTTGCTGAGCGCAGCTAAAGAAGAAATTGAGAAAAAAGTACAGGAGCATGGGAAACTGATTGAAACCTTGAATGAACAACACAGAAAACATGCAGAATTCATGAAACAAACTGAAAGAGACATCCAAAAAATGGGAAATTCTATTCAGTGCTTGCAAAACCTTAAATGAAGCTGAGGATAGGACTTCAGACCTTGAGGACAGGATCGAGATTAGTGACCATGAAACAATAGAACTTTTAAAAATAACAAAGCAGCATGAAGTGACAACCCAACAGCTTCAAGATAATGCCAAGAGCAACAATATAAGATTAATAGGCATCAGTGAAGAGGCAGGAGTCAAAGCAAATGACGTAGCCAAAATATTCACAGAAGCAATAGAAGAAAATTTCCCAAACATGGGGAAAGAATCTGATATGCAGATAAGTGAGGCATTTAGAATGCCAAACAGTCACAATCAACATAAATCCACAGCCAGACACATAATAATTAAGATCTCAGACATGCAGCATAAAAACAGAATAAAAGCTGTTAGAAAAAAGACACACTCACCTACCAAGGAAAGCCCATTAGAATCACAGCAGACTTTTCAGCACAAACCCAGTCAAGAAGAGCTTGGAGTGAGGTATTTCAAGCCCTGAAAGAAAACAACTTTCAACCCAGACTGTTGTACCCAGCAAAATTTTCATTCAAATTTAATGGAGAAACAAGATACTTCCATCCCAAAGTACAACTGAAGAAATTCATATCCACCAAACCAACCCTAGAAAGAGTACTGGAAGACATACTACACAGAGATAAAAATGACCACAATCCCCAAAACAACAAAAGAAAGAAACCACCAGGTAGGATAAGCAATTAAATAAGGGGAAAAGCAGAAAGCAAACAACTGGAATATAACATGGCAAAGTCAAGCCAGTACATATCAGTGATATCCATAAATGTAAATGGCCTCAATTCACATATAAAAAGAAATAGACTGACACAATGGATCAAGAACCATGATCCCACAATATGGTGTATACAAGAAATACATCTGACCCAAAAGAAAATTCATAGATTAAAGGTTAAAGGATGAAAAACAGTATTCCATGCAACAGGAACCCAGAAAAAAGAAGCGGTAACTATTCTAATTGCAGGCAATGTGAAATTCAAACCTAAAATAATTAAAAGAGATAAAGAAGGTCACTAAATACTCAGTGGAAAAATTCAAGAAGAAGAACTAACAATTATAAATATATATGCACCAAATACAGGAGCACCCAACTATGTAAGACAGACACTAATGAACATGAAAAACCAAATAAACAAGAACATAATTATAACAGGGGATCTTAACAGCCCATTGTCACAAAGAGATAGTTCAACTAGACAAAAAGTCAGCAAAGAAAGAACTGAATCATACCTGTGAGCAATAGGACTTAGTAGATGTTTACAGAGTGTTCCACCCGACCACATCGGAATACACATTCTTCTCAGCAGTGCATGGGACAGTCTCCAAAATAGACCATATATCATCCCATAAAACATTCTTAAGTAAATACAAAGGTATTGAAATCATCCATGCATAATATCTGACCATAGCACACTGAAATTGGAAATTAATGGCAAAAGAAAATGTAAAACCTGCACAAATACATGGAAATTAAATAACAACCTTTTGAACAACCAGTGGGCTACAGATGAAGTTAAAGAAGAAATAAAGCAATACCTACAATTCAATGAAAACACAGAAACAACATACTACAATCTATGGGATGCAATGAAAACACAGAAACAACATACTACAATCTATGGAATGCAATGAAAGCAGTCTGAAGAGGGAAATAGATAGCAATAAATTGTCATATCAAGAAAAAAGAATGAACACAAATAAACAACCTAATGCTCCATCTCAAGCTTCTAGAAAAAGAAGAGCAAGCTAAACCCAAAGCTCATAGAAGAGAGGAAATTGTAAAGATTAGAGCAGAAATCTATGCAATTGAAACTGAAAAAAAAAAACGAAGAATTAATGAATCAAAAAGCTAGTTTTTTGAAACAATAAACAAAACTGACAAACCCCTAGCTAACTTTATCAAGAGAAAGAAAGAAAAAACCCAAATTCATACAATAAGAACTGAAAAGGGGGAAATTACTACAGATCCCATGAAAATTCAAAAGATCATGAATACCTACTTTGAAAATCTCTACTCACATAGAGTGGAAAACACAGAGGAAATGGACAGATTTCTAGAAACATATGAACTACCAAAGTTCAACCAAGAAGATACAGCAATTTGGAACAACCCAATATCAGCTATTGAAATTGAAAACGTAATTAAAAACTTACCAACAAAGAAAAGCCCAGGTCCTGATGGATTCACAGCTGAATTCTACAAGACATTTAGAGAACATCTGATGCCAATACTCCTTAAACTCTTCAAGGAAATTGAGAAGAAAGCAATCCTCCCTAAATCATTCCTGGAGGCAAGTATTACTCTGATACCAAAACCAGAGAAAGATTTAACCAAAAAGGAGAACTATAGACCAATCTCACTAATGCAAAGATCAACCAAAAAGGAGAACTACAGACCAATCTCACTAATGCAAAGAACATTAATGCAAAGATTTTCAATAAAATACTGGCAAACAGAATGCAGCAAATCATCAAGAAAATTATACATCATGACCAAGTGGGGTTCATTCCAGGAATGCAAGGATGGTTTAACATATACAAATCTATAAATGTAATATACCACATCAACAGAGCCAAAAACAAAAACTACATGGTCATCTTAACAGATGCAGAAAAAGCTTTTGACAAAGTCTAACACACATTCATGATAAAAACCCTTCAGAAACTCGGAATACATGGTGTCTACCTCAACCTTATAAAGGCCATCTATGACAAACCAACAGCCAACATTATACTAAATGAACAAAACCTGAAAACTTTCACTTTAAAATCAGGAACAAGACAAGGATGTCCACTATCACCACTCCTTTTCAACATAGTTCTAGAAACACTAGCCAGGGCAATCAGATAAGAGAGAGAAATAAAAGGAATAAAATAGGAAAGGAAGAAGTTAAATTATCACTATTTGCAGATGACATGATACTCTATACAGAAGACCCAAATAACTCCATTAAAAGACTACTAGAGGTAATAAACAAGTTCAGCAGTGTAGCTGGATACAAAGTCAATGCTCAAAAATCAATAGCATTCCTGTACACAAACAAAAAACTCACTGAGAGAGAAATTATGGAAATATCGCCCTTTACAATAACATCTAAAAAAATGAAATGCTTAGGAATAACCCTAACTAAAAATGTAAAAGACCTATATGCTGAAAATTATACTACACTGAAAAAGGAGATTGAAGAAGATATTAGAAAACGGAAGGATATTCCTTGCTCTTGGCTAGGAAGAACCAACACTGTGAAAATGGCCATATTCCCCAAACTGTTATACAGATTTAGCTCCAATCCCAATCAAAATACCATTAACATACCTCACAGATCTAGAGAAAACACTACTAAAATTCATTTGGAAACAGAAGAAACCTAGAATAGCAAAGGCAATTCTGGGCAACAAAGGCAAGGCAGGAGGCATCTCAATTCCTGACTTGAATCTATACTACAAAGCCACAGTGATAAAATCAGCATGGTACTGGCAAAGAAATAGACCTGAGAATCAATGGAAGAGATTAGAAGATCAAGCACAAGCACAACTACAAAGACACTAAGCCACCTGATATTTGACAAAGGGGCTAAATATGCCCACTGGAAGGACAACCTCTTTAATAAATGGTGCTGGAAAAACTGGTTCTCCACATGCCGAAGACTGAAACTAGATCCATGCATATCACCATGGACAAAACTAAAGTCTAAATGGATCAAAGACCTAAATATTAAAACAGAAACACTAAATCTACTGGAAGACAAGGTAGGTAGAATTCTTGGAGACATAGGGGTAGGCAGAGAATTTATGAACAAAACACAAACTGCATGGGAAACACTTCAAAGAATCAACAACTGGGATCTCATATTATTGCAAAGTTTCTGCACTTCAAAGGAAATCACCAACAGGATGAAAAGAAAACCACAGAGTGGGAAAGAATTTTAGCCAGCAACCCCTCAGACAAAGGACTTATATCCAAAACATATAAAGAATTGAAAAACATCAAGCCTCCAAAATTCAAAGACCCTCTTCAAAAATGGGCATCTGAGATAAACACACAGTTCTCAGAGAAAGATATACAAATGGCAAATAAATACATGAAGAAATGTTCACTATCACTGATCATTCAAGAAATGCAAATTAAAACAACACTGAGATTCTACCTCACTCTGGAAAGAATAGCTGCCATCAAGAAATCAACTGATAACAAATGTTGGTGAGGCTGCGGGGGGAAAAAGGATAACTGCTACACTGCTCCACTGTTGGTGGGAATGCAGGCTGGTGCAACCACTGTGGAAACCCATATGGAGAATTCTCAGAAGACTAGGATTGGAAGTTCCATTCAATCCAGCTATTCCCCTCCTGGGTATTTTCCCAGAAGAACTGAAAAGTTCATATCACAGTGATATATGTGCCCCCATGTTCATAGAAGCACAATTTGTAATAGCTAAATCTTGGAAACAACTAAGATGCCCATCAACGGCAGAGTGGATGAAAAAGATGTGGTATTTTTATACAATGGAATATTATTCAGCTATAAAAAGGATGGTCTTGAGGTCTTCATGGATAAATGGAGACAACCTCAGACTATCCTCCTTAGTGAAATAAATAAGAATAATATTTATAAATATCAATTTTTCCAACACCATTTATTAAAGAGGCTGTCCTTCTTCCAGTGTCTCTAGAGTAAAAAGTGATAAGAACTATAAGAGTAATAAAACACAAAATGTGTAATTGCTATTGTAAAAAAGAGAGGAAAAGAAAAGGTGCTAAGGGATATAACTGCAGGTATGTTTGAGTGTTTAAAATAGATGAGCACATTGCTGAATCTTTTTTTGGCTTTGAGGAGAACTGTTTGCAGTCTCACTGTTTGAATGTCTGCTATGCATCCTTTAATTTTGTAACTTGAACAACTACATCCAAGACGACAATATGTAATTTATCAATTAGTGATTTCTTAGTGTTTTTTTCTTTTTTCTTTTAGAATTATGTATTGTTGCTACCTTTTTTTATTTTGCTTTTTTCCTCTCTAAATAAAATTTTTTAAAAATGCATAAATTGCTATTGTAAAAAGGAGAGGAAATAGTAAGTGCTATAAAACATATAACTGCATGAATATTGAAGTGTATAGGATTGATAACCATACTTCTAAGTTCTTGTTGGATTGTTGAACAGATCTCTTTGCAGTCTCACTGCTTGAATGTCTACTTTGTATGCTCAAATTTTGTAACTTGAACAACTATTTCTGAAAGGATAATATGTAATTTATCAACCAGTGATCTCTTACTGTTTATCCTTTTTTTTTTGAGATTCTGTAATATTTCTACTTTTTTCTGTTTTTTTCTCTTTAAATAAAAAAAATTTAAAAAAAAACCAAAATAACCTTCTTTAACTCTTTTTGAACTTTTATTAAAATCTGGTTTATCCAGTATAACTACTCCTGCTTACAATTGGTTTTTCATTTTTGCAATAGACTGTTTTCTAAACTTTCACTTATACTCTGTGTATTTTAATAGTAGAAAAAGTTTCCTGTATGCAGCATATAGTTGCATATTGGTTATTAACTTTCAGCCAATCTGTATCTTTTGATAGCAGTTCATGAACATAGTTGTATGACTTTGAAGTGCACATAAGTTTCCAAATGTGTGTGTGTTCTCATGTTCCACAGTGTCCAGCCCTGATGACACTGGTGCCACAGTTTTAGTGGTACAGGGTATGGGTAGTACTGTCACTAGATCCCCAAGAGAAGAACAGGTGACACCAAGCGTCGTGGCACTGGTAGTATGGACCCTGAGTCACAGAATGCAGATGTAAAGAGCCACATTTTTTGAGCCATAGGACAAGATATGACCTTCTCTATGTCCCAGATGATGTGTATAGTGGATCCTGGGGCCTATGACACTATTAACTATGGACGTGATGGTTTGGAAAGCAAAATGGACCTTCTCTATGTCCTATGCAGTGAATGCAGTTGGTGCAGGGGGGGACTTGTAGAGCTATTAGCCTCTTCTTTGGAGCTATGGAATTTAGATGATAATTTCTCCAAGTCCTAAGGGAAAAGAACAGTTAACAGGGCTTTTTGCACAAGCACCTGTGATCCAGTAGCCATTAGATCTGAAAAGACTTTCCCTAAGTTTTCTGGGGTATATGCAGGTCATATTTCAGCTTGTGGTGCTGGTGCTCATTATAGAAGTGTAGGATGTAGAGGAAATCATCCTTAATTTCCATAGATTAAGCATGTGTGGTACTGGGGTTTGTGAATTTTGTATCTGAAGTCTTGGAGCTGTCAATATGAATGGAAATATCTGTAGGTCACATGTAGCAAGTTCTAGTTGGGAAAAGCCTTGTGGTATTACAGCCATAGTCCTGGAGGTGCAAAGCACAGAGAGGTTTTCCTGAGTCCTCTGCAACAAATGCTTTCTGTATCATCAGCAGCAATTCCAAGGCCACAGGCTGGAAATGAGACATTCTTTAGTTCCTGCTGGATAAAATACAGATAGGTTGAGGCTTCAAAAAGCAGCTGGGGTGTTCACCAGCTGCTAGTGGACTAATGGGTGAAGTTGGGACTCTGCTATAGTAGCCACAGTTATAAGCCCATGGACTGGGAAGATCTTTTTTTAGTTCCTGAGCCATGAGTACAAATGAACCTGAGGATTGTGGCTACTGATAGTTGTCTTAGATCTGTAGGAAGCAGCTGAGACATTTCTTAGTGCCTAATGGGAAAACCACAGTGAAGTTAAGACTTTGCAGTAATAGTAGCTATACTCCCACTGTTGTGGACTGGAGAAGACCTTCCCTCATTCCTCCAGGACGAGTGCAGGGCAGACTCATATGGGGGTCTTTGTGGCAGCTGCTGGTTCTGACACTGCAGAAAGCTGAGGTGGCTGTCTTCCACCCAGTGAAAGATGTACCAGCCTAGGGCTTCTGGTGGCATTATGGAGGCAGCTAAGCCAATGTAGCATCCAAAAATGATTGTTTTAGTAATCTGAGTGCTTAGAGTGGTGAAGGGAGGCTCCTTTCTTTGGAGCAGGAGGCTGTTAGCTAATCCATCTTCCCAAGCTAGATTTAAATTTTATAAGGACCATAGAATTATCCTGTATGTAGGACTACTGGCTGCTTCTATGATGTAGATTGCTGGCTTACCTTTTCCCAGCACTGTCAAATTCTTTCTTGACCAACTGAAGGTACACATTGTTTGTTGTTTTCTCTAGGTTGTCTTTCTGACTCTCCAAGATGTTTAAAGTTCCTGTCACTTCCTTTCTAATTTCTAGAGTTCTCTTTCACTCACTCTCCTTGAAATAACTTCTCTGTTGGCCTGATTCTTCACTGTGGCAGAGTGCAACTGGGGCACCTCTATTCAGCCATCTACTAATACTGTATTTTTCAATATATTCAAAATATTATTGTTTCCATCACATTTTCTATTGCCCTCTCATCTTAGCTAGATCTTGCTTTATAAATACATAGCTTCATTTAAAAGAAACTAAGTTTCTTTAGAAGATATTGATGATTCCAAACACTTTTTTTTCTCAGTCCAGAATAAATCATTTTCAAAGCACCCATTTCTTTATGTCTTTCTTGCCCTACCACTTGTTTTGTTCCTTGGAAATTTTTCTTAGGCCCTGTGTCTCTTTTCTACCTAGTTTTACTTGTTTTTTGAGAGTTTTCTATTTTCTTATCCTCAAATGAGACGGCACCAGTCTAGACTCAGTTCAGACGGCTCTGACTCTATTCTCTGTCCACTGCTGTCACAGCAGAGTGTCCTTGTCATCTCTGTAGCTGAGTGATGTGCCCGTTTCTCATCTATGAACCTCCTCTGGCCAAGATATGATGCCCTTCAGCTACCCCTATCTCTAAAATTCCTAACATATACTCCCAGCAAGTCTCTCTTTCTTCCAAATACTTTAATGGATGGAAAACATTCACCATAAGTTATATATCCCAGCCTATAATTTTCTACCTGGAACCAGATGCTTGTTCATTTTCTGTCCTGCTTTCAGCTGAATAGTCAGAGCTAGAGCATAAAGTTCATTCTGTAGAATAAATTCAAACGTGATTTTCAGAAGATGTTCATGGTACCTGTTATGGTTGATACATTGTGTCAACTTGAGAAGTTTAGAAGTTTAGCTAAGAGACTCAGCAAAGAGCCAGGATCCTTACTTTGTAAATATCCTCATCCTGTGCAAGAGGAGGGCACAGAGATTTTGTGAGTGCTACACCCTCCCTGGAGGGTGGGGCAGCCTGTGTACAATATAAAGGGTAAAAAGAGACTTTATCTTGCCCTTTTCTTCCCCTTTTTGCTCTGGTTACTGCCTTGCCCCAGTGCCATGCCATCCTGCCTTGAAGCCAGCTGATTATGGGCTGAAACCTCCACAAACAGTGAGCTAAATAAACCTGTCCTTCCTTCTCTTTAGATGTCAGGTGTTTCATCTCAGCAATGAAAGAAAAGTAACTAAGACAGGACCACTTCAGTAAAAAGAAAAAAAAATGCCAATGCAAGATGAGTATAGTGTTGCATGTCTGTAATCTCAGCACTGTGGGAGGCTGAGGCAAAGAGATTACTAGCTTGAACCAACCCAGAAAAATTAAGCAACTCAGCAAGATCCTCACAATGAAAACTAAAGGGGGTTTGGGATGTTGCTCACTGGAAAGGCTCTTGGGTTCAAACTCCTGTGTCCCACATCAAAAAGTAGAGATGCTCAATTACCACACTAGGCCTAAGGAACCAGAATCCCTGAACATCAGCTTACAGATCTGTTTGAGAATCACTGACTTAATGAACTAAGTTGAACATGGACTAAAAGATACATTTGAGAAAACAAAGTCTCTGATGATATTCTGTAATCTCATTTAAGAGGCTTCAAATGAAGAGCCAATATTAAATACCAAAACTCCATTAGCATTTATTTTATCTGACACAATCAGTTTGATAAAAAGGTCCCAGAATTCTAGTGACCCAAGTTGCACTTGAATTGATTCAAGTTACCTGGGCATTTTTCACGTGAAAATGTAGTAAACCATTTATTTGCAAGAGCAATATTTCCCTAAAGATTTCATTAGATCAACTATCAAAAGAAACAAGTTCCAATTGCAAAACAAGTATCAACTACCAAGGAGAAAATTGTAATGAGACATCAACCATTCTGTTAATTTTCACACTTTGTTGTCATTAGTAATATTCTAAGAGTTAGCCTTGGAATACAATAGTCATTTTCTCAGGTAACCTTGCTTTAAAAATTAGCTGAGAATAATATGTCAGGTGTATTACAAAGCTATTTTTAATACTATCATCAAACAGCCAGATCCAATTCTGATACAGTCTCCCACATAAATGATTTAAAATTAAATATTCTGCTGAGGCAATAACCAAATCTTTCAGTTTAAGGATGAAAAACTGCCAACAGCAATTTTGTCCTTATAGTAAGAATTTCAGCTGATTTACAGGTATTTGGTAGCAAAATGACCCTATTGAAAGAAAAACTTTGAAGCAGATACATCCATCAAACCAGATGGTTAACACACTTGTTTTCAGCTATGTGAACATTTGGTCTATGTACATGTAGCCATAACTCAAGATTATTTGCTATTGGTTTATTTTCGATAAACATTGTATAAGAGAATTGAGAGAAATCAACTCTGCTTAAATTTCAATAAAGTTTCACAAAGATGAGAAACATCTTAAAGTTTCATTTAAAATATATCAGTAAAAAAAGAGTATTGGCAAATTTAATTTAAAAATTAAATTAGTGATACATGCAATGATTTAGTACTTAATTTGGAATTTTTCTAACTAATTAATGAAACAATTGGAATTTTTAAAAAATCCACACTATAGATTAGAGAATTTACAAATTTTGAATAATTTGGAAAGAATTTTCATATTTTCCTCAAATATAGGATTAGTTGAAATTTAGTGAAATTGCTGATTTGTTAGTGATGGTTCCATCTTAGCTTTAGACAACTGAGGATATCAAGCTTTGTTTTATTGAAAACTAACTGTTTTGATATATACTGCCATTCTCAGATTTCTGAGGATGGGCAGAGACTGAAGTACACCATAATTCAGAAGTTATATAAAGACAGTACCTTGCACTGTGAGGAAAACGGAAACTGCTACTGATCCTCCTTCACTGGAAACCATGCAGTGGTACTCTCCAGCATCGCTGACTCTCACACTCCTCAGCTCCAGTGAGAGGTTGGCCAACATCCTAAGTCTTGCTGGCTCTGTCAGTCTAACATCTCTGCCATTCCTCTGCCAGGTTAGATTGTAATCCACAGCGCTGATGACAAGGCATGTCAAAATGGCTCTTTCTCCAGGAGTGACTGTAACATTGTTAGGCACTTGGATGACTGGAGGTGGCTCTGTATGAAGTCAAAAGACTCAAATCAAATGACCTAGAAGCCATCATGCTCATCTGTGTACTGCATGTGGTTCCAAAAGTGAATAAGCACTAAGTATCTAGGTAAGAGTGATGCAATACAACAGAACTTACTGGTTAATACATAACTCAGTGACCCTTCAACTCCCAATTAGGAACTGGTTAAAAGACAGTTTAAAAAGTAGTATATCAAAGAATACTCAAGTCCAAATCTATAAACTGTAAAGGTGGGTATCAAAGGGACATAGCAAAAGGATATGGCTGGATAGATGTGGAATGAAGTGAATATTTTATTTCAGGTTTGATAAAGGTAGTATATAGATACTTTAAAATTACACATATATAAATATATTAAAAGGTACACAAAGGATGGCCAACAAAAGAAAATTACTGTCATTAAGAAGACCAAGAATAGTGGACTGGCATCCTCCAAGCAAGAATGGGCATAAATAGGCATACACTTTTAATAAATGTGTAGCCATAAGAGTATGCACACAAACAACATTGAGTAATGAAAACACACATATTTCAGATTTGTTCAAATTTCAGCTGTTAATTAAATATTTAATCAACATTTCCAGAAAGAATCCCATATGGCACTAGTTTTAAAGCTGAAATTGAATTCCTCTTCACAGCTCATTCTGTCAGTCTTTAAAAAGATCTCCTGTAGCAATTCATTATAAATAATATAACGATAAAAACGGATGATAATTGCTAGTTGAAAATCTATTTGTTTAGTTTAGTTAATATACGAAAGCATGTCAGATATTTAAGATCAAGTTTACCCCAGTGTATTTAAAGCTATACAGAAAAGCAGATAAATGTCACAAGCCTAGAACAAAGACAGGAAGCAAATATATTAAAAACTAGAGTGGCTAGCTCTAAACAATAATAGAAATGTTTGTGTATTTTCTGTTATATTTATCCTTGCATACCAAACTTTTTCTAAGTTCTATTTTTAAATTATTTTTCAAAATAAATATAAAATGTTATCATTATGCCATATTTTTAAAACCTTCAATGAAAATAGGAAGTTAATCTAGTGGAAACAATACATGACAAAATTAGGAAGTTTTGACTGTTAAGTCTGAATTTCAGATAAACATCAAATAATATTTTACTATGGTGAATGCAGCATTAGGGACACACTTACATGAAATTCAATTTTACCTGGGCAGCTTTGTTTTTCTATTTGCTGAATCTGGCAATCAAAGGGTGCCAGTTCCTATCTCTACATCACTGTGTGAATTTAGCTAAGTCAAATTACTGGCAGTTTCATTTCCCTATCTGAAGATGGGATGAGAGCATTAAAATAAATGACCTTAAAGACCTCTTGTAGCTCTAGGGTCCTATGAAGCCAATATGCTGAAATTAGGCCACTTCTAGGGGCAACCCTCATCCAATGGCCACTTAATGATAAAGGAAAGCCCAGCCCAATCAGGGCTGTTTCAGCTCCACAGCTCCACAGGATCACGTGAGGCCCTTGTAGCAACTGCATCACAGGTCATATCTTACCACTTCCCTCCTTCCAGTACAGGTGCTTTCCACGAAGAAATCCCCAATAATGCTGTTGCATGCAAACTCAGCCTCAGAATCTATTTCTCCTTCAAATATAAATTACAAAGTAAGCGACAACTTTGTAATAACTTACATGGGCAGATAAGATTTCATATAGGACTGGGGCTGTAAATCAGTGCTACAGAGCTCACCTAACATGCATGAGGCACTGGGCTCAATTCTCAGCACTACCACACAAACAAAAAGTTTGAAACATGTGACACTACTGCTGCACAAATATCTGAAGATATTGCTCAAAAACGTCTTTATACATATATGAATAAATTTGTTGAGGAGAGGGGAGTGGTGAAGGAGAATTATAGCACTTTATGAAAGAGGCTAAGATGGTAATTACTAAGAGGACTTAGTTCTGGGGGTATTAGCAAGGGTTTTCTGGAGCGAAAGCATATTGAAGCTAGGACATGGTACTGAAGCAAGAAGCATGACAAGCATAGACCTTGGGACGTTAAGGATCACTGTACTAAGACTCAGAGGGCTGGAAATCCACTTCTCATCACCTACTAAATGGGTTACTTGGTTGCTCTAGGCTTCTGTTTCTTTAGCTATAAAATGATGAGATGGTGTAAAATTAGTGCATGTGTATTAGTGTGTATATGTGTGTATATTGGGTGAGGGATTTGTCTTAAACTAAAAAATCAATACAGAAAAATTAATATAACTGTGCAGCAATATTAAACTACTGGATATCATTTGAAAAGAATGAGATTTTGATGCATCTCCAGTTTTATTCATTGGTTTCTACGTATTTGTATTCAGTAAAAGTAAAGCACAATGTTTTCTTCACTCAGTTTATATTTATAACAATGGTCAACATTTCAAATGAACCAAATATCCTTAAACATGTAAATACAGCCAAATGCTAAAAACAAAACTGAGGCAACATACTGATAAATACTTAATCTTTCTTTAAACTGCATTCAAATGTTTTTTGACTTTATACAATATAATTAAGGGAAATACACAGAAGTATCACTATCTTCCCTATCACTCCTTCACAAAATCCAAATTGAGTATTCTGAGAGCTGATAACTGATCCTATTGTGCTGATAAACATTTCCAATAGGGCTACCCAACTAAGACCTCAGCTCAGGCTAACGGAAATTCACCATATGTGGAGGTAAAGATTGGTATCTAAGCAACAACTATGTCTGCAGGAAATATCTTCTCTTTCAAATCTAAGGATCAATGCTTTTCCTCCTTTCTCTCATAATTGAGTGGGAAAGAATTCCTAAAAACAATTTCCTATTTACACCTGGCTGGCACGGGTTGGTGCTCGCAGGGTACCTGAAGGGTAGAGAAACAACAAAAGTTCCTGACACCACAAAGCCAAATTCAGCAGCTCACCAATTCTTACTGATCCTTCTCAGTTATTTTTGCAAATTGTCTGAATCAACTCACTCAAACCTCCTTCCCCATTTTCTTCCTCCTATTTAGTAACTCTGAGAAAATACTACAAGTACTCAGGTTTGGTTTTGGTTTTTGTTTTTGTTTTCCCAGAAGCTTGGCAATGTGGACACAATTCCAAAGCTTTTCATAATTTAATTTTTGGAGGTGAAAACCTGAATAGTTTGTGATGTATGTCAACTTGCTGAATTATTTCAGAAGACAATCTTTATCTTTCTAAGAGTAAAAGAATACGAATAATTTTCTGAAAGAAAAACATGTTTACCTGACTTACGTGCATCTGTTTCAAAGTTCAGCTTAGACTTATGTTGGATTTCTAAAAAGTATTATAATTAAAAATTTTAAACTTAAATTATCTTAAGAAAGTATAAACCAGTAATTATAAACAAATACATAGATGTTTATAAATCAGCAGCAGCAAAATTGAGGTCAAAATAAGTTACCATTAAATTCATAGCAATATAAGCCCAAAATGAATCAAAATAAAGTTTAATACACAGATATTAATTAAGTCTCTTAATCCTAATCATTAATATGTATAGATGTTTTCCCTATGAATTCTGGGATATCAGGGAAAATTTATTTTAATGTACTTTATCTTATAAAATATGAACCTTGACCCCTCTTTGTTCATAGGAAATATATATGTGTGTGTGTGTGTGTATATGTATGTATATATATATATATATATAAAATAATTATCATTACTTCTTTCCACCTTTGTACCAAGATTATAGACATTGGCACACTGTGTTCTTAGAATGTGATCATTTCCACTTTTTTGTTCAATTTAGAGATCAGCATCTATTCATAAAAATATTCATTACAGCTATGGGAAGGAAAGGAGATGCTTAACCTTGTCATTATCACAAAAATTCTGTCATTAAACTTATTTTCTCAAAATGCCATGTAGTTATCTCAAAACAGTAATAATATTTTAGAATAACAATACTAACAGTAACCTGCATGTTAACTGTTTCTATGTGACAAACTATCTTCTAAATATATTACATACAACTCTCTGTGATGGAACAACTATTCTTATTATATTCATTTTATAGTTGGGAAAACTAAGAGACTGAGTCCTTAATGACACAAGGAAGGTCAAACATCAAGTATGTGATGAAACTAGGATTTGAGTTCACAACCTAGTGAGGTAGAGAAATTATTTTAAAAAATTATAAACACCATTGTATAAACACAAACTGGTAAGCAAATATCCCATTTCTATAGCTATAGTTGTATACTAGCACTACAAAAGAATTCAGTGGTAAGTACCTGATACATCAAAAAATGTCTGTGCCCGTCCAGTCCCGGCACTGCTGACTGCAATGCATTCATAGGAGCCTTCATCAGACAAGGTGACTTTTTCAATATCCCAGTTCACAGTGGAGGATTCCCTGGGGGGTGAGAAATAGAAAAAGTTAGTTACTATAAAAACAAGAACCAGGTGAAAGTAATGATCTTTCTATTTCTTTTCAAAGGATTCAAGTTCAAAAGAGCAATGTAAAGAAAATAAATTGATAAAACTGCTGGATTATTTTTATCTTAAAAATTATACATATTAAATATTTTAATAATAAAGTCAAACTTTTCTACTCAGAGCAAAAGACACAATGGTGAAAATACTCATGAAGCCTGCAAATTTCTTTGGAGAACCACTCTTTCTAGTTATGGTAAAATATAACAGATCTGAAAAATAATTGTTAAATTGCTCTCTTTTCCCTATTTTTTCCAGTTTTTGACCATGGTCAATGTAGACCCTAACCAACCTAACTGAACTAGGTTATTAGAAATGTGAAGGCAAGAAATGAAATTTTCAAATTTAAGAAGAAAAAGTTCTTGATTTTCTTATATATAAATTATATAAGGTGCTACATATCATACCTCATTCAATCCACATATACAATTTTTAAAAGTATCAGTTTTAAGTCAAATTCTATCATTTACTCTAAAAGAATCCTTCTGCTGTATAATGCATGCATTCCATTAACAATAGTAATACTTATTCTTTGTCTTCTAACACTGTTCAAATTATTTCTTATTTTCTGGAAATACCTTAGTAATAGATGCTTAATCCTTGTTTGACATAGTTTAATAATCTACCAATATATAAATTACATTATTTTAAAATGTACTTGAAATGTCATAAATATTTCATAATTTTTTTTCTTGTATCATCTGTAGCTATTCATATTTTTTTAAAATTCAAGCTATAATAAAGGTGAAAATCTCATTACAATATCAAGGCACTAAGTCTGGAAGTGGTATAAGAGGTCATCTTACCTGGGATTTCTCCAAATTTCCTCCACCCAGACACACTGTGCCTCCATCAAACAACCATGAACTTACTGAGCTTAACTCATTTTTACCACTGGCCTAGGCTTTGTAAAACAATATTAAGTCATAGTTTCCTACCATCAGGAAAGTGAAACACCAGCCAAGATTATCATTGTATATATTATAATAACTGAAAATATTCACATCTGTTAATGTTTTCTTTTAATTTCTGTATGCACTATACATATGTGGTTCTTATCGTCACATTTAGAAGAAAATGGAATATACTTCACTCTTCTGAGTTGGTAATTTAAATTGTATTTTGAATGCCTAAATGTAATATGCTAGACACAAGTTTGAAAATCTCATTACCTAGGAGGTAATTTAAGTTCCAGGAAAATAAGAATTTAGAATGTGTACATATTTTATATTCTCTGCAGTGCCTACTTCAGAGCCAAGCATATACCATAATAGAATTCATCAGAAATTTAGGCTTATGAAAATCTTAGAACACAAAGTGACAAGTCTTCTAGCCCTAAGTCTTTCATTTTAAAAATACTAAAGTTGAATGACATGTAATTTGTTCAAAGTCACACAACCAGTTTGCTTATTGTTTAAAGAATGCTTTTACATTATACTTGGTTTAGTTTCCCCTTGTTTATGAAACATTGCATGAAAATAATTTTCTTTTTCATGAAGCATTTCCACTTTAAATAAGCACTAACTAGCCACGTTCTTAACATTCTTAAAGGGTGAACTTTGGGGAAAGAACATATCCCGTAGAAATGTGTCTTGTTGCTAAGGCAAAGTGATTCCCTGTTATATTCCCTGGTGACTGACATAAACAAAGACTGAGTCACATGTTTCATATTACAAAGAAAGCTTGTGCAGAGACATATGTGTGATTCAGGATTAGAATATTATCTATCATCACTTATGCCTAATTTAGGTTCTAGCCTCTCACGTCCAAGATATACACATCCAACATAATACGTGTCAGCAAGGTATGTCCTATCTGTGGCCCACAGAGCTGGAGAAATGAGGGGAAAAATTCTTGTGGTTTGTATCCAGGAATTGTGTGGAATTAGTGAATTAGTGTTTATAAAGAATCTAGCGTGTCTTTGAAGAATGTTATTATTTAAACAAAATAGAATTATTATTTTATTTCATCAGTCAGTTATGTAGCTTCATCATTTGGTATCCTGGTCACTTATGTTATTGCTTATAAAATATTAAGCTAAGTAAATCATAGAGATATACTATTTAAGGAGCAGGAAACCACTCAATTCCATCTTTAAAGAATGGAAAATAGTCTAGTCATGATGAGTACTCTTGCCACACATTTTTGCTTAAAAGGACTCCTCAATAAAAAGATAGTATAAATGACACCCTTGAATAGTTAATAAAGTATGTTAATATTGAACTAACAGTGTAACATGTTGGTAAAATAATTCCCAGTATTTGTTCTCAAAATGTACTTAGTTTCATGGTATGTCAAAAAGCAACACTTTCCAGAAACTATTTTCCTCCAGTGTTCAAGAAGTATTTGTTTATCTTAGGTCACTTCTATTTGTCTAAAAAGTCATTCAACTTCACAAGGAAAAGTTCTGGCCTCCTTGTGTTGATTGTTCTATGCAGTAGTGTTTCTGTACCACCTGAAACCTCACCTCCAGAACACATCCAACCTCCCTGACCTCATCTTCTACTCTTCTCCTGGGACACTGAGCCTATCCAATGTTGGCTCCTGCTTCCTTTCACACATGCTCAGTCCATGTGGTCTTCCTGCATTTGTACTTGCTCTCCCTGGTGTGTGAACTCTCCTCCTTTGCTATGTGATGGGCCATCTTTCTCACCATCCCACGATCTTTGGCCACATGACCCTTTACTTGAGCTTTAAAATTGCAACTTGGCTAACACTATATGCACCCCACCTACCAGCATTAATTTTCCTAATTAACTTGTTCTACTTTTTTTTTTCTAGAGCACTCATCAGATTCACTTATCAAAATAGTTTAAATCTGATTCAGAGACATTGTTACCCCAAAGCCAGTAGTGCTAAAGCCTCAGGACCTCTCCTTTGCAAGGTCATTTTCTAATATCTACTACCTAATATCTATATCTATAAGATCTGCTACCTAATATCTACATCTAAATATCTATAACTATATCTACATATTTGCATTATTTGTCATGAGAGAATCTCTAAGATCTGCTACCTAAAAGTATAATACATAAAGCATATATGTGAAAATAATAATATATATTAACCATATATATGATATATACATTCTTTGTCTCCATGTGAGGACTTCACATCATATAAAATTCAGATTCTGTAAAATCTGACTAAACTTTTGAATGTACTCTAGCATTTATTAAATTATCATACTTCATTCATTGTTTTTTCCTTGTCTCTCTACATGACAATATGAATTCTACTAGAGCACAGACCTGTGTCTTTTTTGTTCACTGCACTATTACAAGATCATGAAGTAAGTAAGTAAAAATTTCCAGTAAAGAAGGCACTAAGTATCAATTGGTATTTACATGTTTAATACTGTAAATTATTACTATAGAATAATTTACACACTTTAAATACTGGTCTACTCCAAGTGTAACTCCATTTCTGACAAAGCTCAAGGTAAAGGGCAAAAGACTCTCAACAGAGCAGGGAATTTGCCCAGGCTGCAGGTAATATCCTGGGGTTTTCGTGGGCATTGTAACTCTAGGTGCGTCTAGAAGAAAAAAATAGGCAAACAAATTATAACAATATTAGGTTTTTCTTGTGAATGTATGCACAAGTTTCATATTTAAATTATCCCATTAAATCTTGTACATTCCCATTAGCAAAAGTAACTAAACAGTACTTCAACTATATTTATTTTTTCAAAGCTGATTCATCTTTGGATAACCCAGTACCTCATACTAAGGTTTTCATGGAATCTAAAACTAAAATGATTTTAGGACACATTATTTTTGACACCATCAAGATAGAAAAAAAGCTATCATGTGAGTTACCATGCATCAATTGTAGATTACATTTTATTTCATAAGTGTAAAACTTTGGGAAAAACTCACATATGTTAGAATCAAATATATAGGATAACTATTTTCCCAAAATGAATAGGCAATATTTTTAAGAAGTTAACATATTTTGTAATTTTTTATTTAGGAATTACATCAACTCACTTTGAATACTGTATTTGAGGAAATGTTTAAATTGGTTCTACTCTCACCTTTCTACAACTATTAAACCATAGCAGCAGAATTGTTCTTGAATCTCAAAAATCACTAGCTGTGTATGAATGATACATTGTTGCCCCACCACCTCATAACTACAGTTTCAGAAACACTCCTATATTTTCATAAGTCCTTCATTGAAAGCTATAGTTTTAGCATCTTGGTCAGTTTAGTTAACCTTGAGGAGTTTCTCAAGTGTAGATAAATTGAAATGCTACTTGATGCCTCTAAATAATCTCTAATTTGTGCTAACATTTCTAGACAATAGAAGATGAGTAAGATATTTTAATAATTAACTAAGCAGCTAATCAAATAAAAGTAGAATGATCATCAATTGTTCATAATGCAGTGCTGCTCATGAAGCTAAAAGTTTTGGCCAATTGTATTTAAACATTACACCAATTTAGATAGTTTAATTAAACTTTTTTAGGGAAAGAGTAGCCGTTTCCCAGTTTCCCAGAGCAGCAGTTTAATTCATTATGATTAATTAAAATAATCAAAATATTCAAATCTACAATCAGTAAGACATGTTAAATTGATTACTACATGGACATGTTATTTAGTGTTTTTTAAAAACTGAGTTGTTAACCTATGTGTAAATGCTAATCAGTTTGGTGGCAAAGTAGTAACCTGAAGACATTGTTTTATTTTATAGTCCATTCTGTACCACTGGCACACCCGGCTGCCTTAAGCTATCCATATTCCAAAGTAGCAGAAAATGATGCCTCACCTGGGACAATACTAGAAAAAGAAACACTTGACACTCTCTGGAAGAGATAATCATCCTTGTCATAGCCTGTTATTTTGAGAAAGAAAGCTTCATTTGGTGGAATGAAATCAGAAATATTCCATATTCCATAAGGTTTTCTATCAGGGTAATATTTAACAGGAATTATCTTCAGAGAACTTCCTGAGACACTTAAGAGCTCAAGACGATCTACTCTGGCTGGACTAGAAATCCCAGAAGTATTCAACAGCACATAGGTTGGTATTCCTAGGAAAGAAAAACTTTGTTATTATTTATAAGTAGCATTCAATGGAAGTTATACATGACATAAATATTTGCAATATAATGGTATATAAGTACCATAAGGATGAATATTGCAGACTTCTCTACAAAGTCTAACAGGACATCAAATCAAGACATTTAGAAAGTTCTATATAATTACCTTTATAGTATTTTAACTATACATGAAGAAATATTAGAATTATGAATATTGTCATACATGTTTGATTACATAAGTACTTTTAAACATTATTTTATACCCTTACAGAAACTGCAATAATAAAAAGAAATGAACAAAGACCAGAAACAAATTGTAAAGATCACAACTGAGTTTTATGATTCAGCTTTCTTTTTTGCTTTAAGATAATGAATCCTAATGTATGAATAAAAATGAAGGCTAGGATAAGCTGTAACAATCATCAATAGTTTCATCTTTCAATATGCAATGGTACATGGCATCTTACACTTTTTGGCTGTATACATGCATTGCATTTGACAATAGGACAATTTATTGATATTTAATAAGAAAAAATTAAAAAGTCCTCTAAATTATAAGGAATTATTTGTGTGCTGACTAAAATGAATATTTCTAGGCCTTGTCTTGTGTGGTTCTAACATAGACAGTGGACTGAGTACTAGAAATCTTAATTTTTACAAAGTCCCTGAATGTCTGATACCATCAGTCTTGGACTTTGAGAAACAAGTGCTAGGCCAAAAGAGCAATTACGTTTAAACTAATGATGCTATGCTTCTCAACTTACTGAGTGCTGAACGATTATAAAATCACAGACAGACTGAGAAATAGTTTTTGCTTGGATAGCTACTGTGCCAGTTTAGACAGCATGCACATACAAACCTTGCACAGGTCTGTTGACTGTTTTCTTGAAGTCCAGGGTGGGATTTCGGGAAAAACCAGCTCGGAAATCAATAGTACTGAGACCAGTGATACGAACAGAGTGCCTCCCACTGCTAGAGGTCTGAAAACATTTAACAAAAAACCTAGTGAGTAGTTGATACAAGATGCTGGTCACAATAAATACTACTATGGTAAACTGCAGAGTGTTTAATTAAAAATGATGCCTACAAATTGAGGCATTGATCTGGGCGTTCTGAATTTAGTTATGATTCTATACTTTAAAATACAAGTTTTGCTCTACATGCCCTAAAGAGAACTTCTCTAAAATAAAATCAGTAACAGATCTCATGCCCAATGTTAACAGATGCACAAATTACTCAGTAGATGTTCTAAGTATTCAGTCACCTATGGCTAGAGCAGAAGGAAATCTATCAAAGCTCCATAAAGGCACAGACACTTGCTCTGTGCTGTTTTTATGACAAATATTCAGCAAATATTGATGAAATGAATACATGGTTAAATTTTTCTGACACAAATACCGTCCAGGTTCAGCTCTGAAAAATATTTTCTTTTTTCTTTGCCCCTGGAACATTACCAGGATAAGCACAAGAACCTATTGTTTTCCAGACTTCAGCCAAGTGCCATCCTTAGCTCAACAATATCCTACCTAAGGGCTTAGTGCTGAAAGGCAAATGTGAATAGAGCATGGTTGTCACCCTCGAAGTGCCCAACACTTGTGAGGGAGACAGATGAAGTAGGAATGTTTGCTCATTGCGGTTGGTGGAGTGAAAGAAGTACACAAAACAAATATAGTCTAGGCTGTTCAACTAAACCTTAATAAAGGAGATGATGACTGCACTAAATAATCATAACCTAAGCACTAAAATGACTCATATGTACAATAACTTTGCTTACAATAATTTTGATTAAGGCCATAGACAATAATGATAATAATAATAATGCAATTCTTCTGTGCCCAGGCTCTTTTAGTACATTTGTATATTTAATCCACATTACTTTTTAATAGAGATAGCATCATTTTTATCACTGTTTAGATAAAGGAATCAAGATACTAAGTTGCTAAATAGTTTGCCCAAGGTCACAACTGAAAAGATAGGGTTTTAATCTAAAGATCAGGCTCTACACTCTTCATCCCAGGGCTACACATCTACAAAGGTAAATTAGCATTAGTCTCTACCGCAGTTTCTCAAAGAAATATCTGACCACTACCTGTGCCAGTACTTACATCTACATCAACCATGTGGGTTGTTAAAAATACAGATACTTGGCTCCAGTCCAGATTTATTTAATTAGAATCTTTGGTCATTGGAGTCTAGGAATTTGCATTTGAAAAACCCCCTAACTTTTAGAAACAAAAACTTAGCTTTATTTTATAGTATTGATCACTAAGATTCTGACCCAAAATGAAAAATAAAACAGAATTTAAGTAGCACAGGAGGTAAGAGTAGAAGAAAAGCACACAAAGGGTAACATCAAAGCACCAAGTATGGATAAGAATCTCAATACTGAGAAGAAACACAACAATTAAAAATGTACTAGAAATATATACACATCTGGTGAATAGCCAGATAGAGCCATACCACACTAAAAAGAGGCCACGTTCAGTGTTTTGCACATCACACAGTATCCCCTGTATCATTGTGACTCCACATTATTTGACAATGAGGAGAGGGAAGCCAAGAAGATATGTCCCTACTGCTAGAATATTTCTCCCTCATCATAATCAGCTGCCATATGTTCTGTGAATGAATCAGCTGTCAAGGATTGTTTTCAAACAATGGTAGTTTAATAGCTGAGTGGGAAATTAGAAATTATGCAAGTGTTTGAAAATATGTTGTCCTCTGTTGCTAAAAATTCACTAAAAATAAAACATGTTTAATGAACAGGGACCCCCTTTTGATATAAAACTATTATAAAATAAATGAATTTTGATTTTTTCAAATACCACACTAACAAAGTACATTAAAAAAAGGTAGGTTGTCTATTCCATGAACAGTCCTAAAATATGACATTTTCCTTCAACATTTCTATATTATACTTTAGGTAGTAGCAACATCTGCATAGAATTTTTAAAAGTATGTAAATAAAAGATATCTCCAAGTGAATCAATTTTTAGCCACAGTTTTTCTACAACTCAGGATTAACTAGGGCAAGGGAATAAGGGATATATAAATAAGCCAGAATTATTTAAAAATATAATAAAAAGAAAACATTAAACTAATTCAGTTAAATTAATTCCATATTTATTATTATCTAATATTATATTGGAAAATATTCTAATATATATTATAATATTAGATAATATTATCCAATATTAATTCCATATTTATCACTTTTAATTATTCCTCTAAAGAAATTACAAAAATACTAGAAGAATATTTTAGGAACAATAAACATCATCTTAAATTTCTTCATGAGAAATCCCCAAATTTTGCTACAAATTAAAGACAGCTACCATCGTAGTTTGCTTCTTATCTGGTCTCCCTACATAAAAAAATTACTGCAATAAAAATAAAAAGAGCTCTATATGTCCTAAGAGGAAAATCAATCATCAAGTAGAAGACAAAGAAGAGAAAAATATTAACATATGTAAAATTCAGGTTAAGACGAGGCATCTTATATATTATTACTCATAGTTTTCACAAAAGCTCCTGTGAGAGTACTATTAGCCTCATTTCACAGAAAATAGAGGTTGAATTCTTTGTCAAAAAAACAAATACACCAGCTGGCAGAGCTGGGTGGGAACTTTCAGAGGATCCACCTTAAGTTATGCTCTATAATTCTCAGCATGCTCTCAGTGGATTTGGTTCTGCTGTTTTGGAGGATATAAACTGAAATATGCTAAACTGTTCTACATAATGGAGAATAAGAGGGAACTTGTTGGACTGTCCAGAAAAGGGAAGCAGAAAAAGATGATAGAGAAAAAAAAATAGAGGCCAAAGGGAATTCACAAGGGAACAGAGTCCTTCAAGAAACAGCCCCCAAATTGACCAAGAAAATGATTGTTGTTAAAGGATTTGCTGTGAAATTTTGATGAGATTGAGGGTTGCCCTGCATCAAAGTATAAAAATTTAGAATCAATATATATTAATCATAAGGTACAGGGACTATAAGAAAGAAAATTTCAGGAAACTGCAGAAATGTTGGGAGGTGACCGTGAATTCTCATAGATTATGAACCTACGGTAGCAGGAAAACTAAATGATGTGAAGGTGGGTGATAGAAGGGCAAATAAAATTCAACTGTTTCTGTGGGTCAAGCAGAGATAACCCAGCTATAGTTCCCTCTTCCTTTCCAAACTATTTTAGCCACCTTAGCATCATTTCATATGCATATAATAAAAAGTGAGGTTAAAATTTCTGTCCTAATGTTTTTCTACTTCATTTTTCACATCATGAGGATTGAACCTGTGGGTTGCATTACTATTAGAAAAGAGCTCTCAAAAGTAAAGTCACACTACAGAATGTCTTGAAGTGTCACTCCTGAATGAAACTATCTTAACCTCATGGCTTCTGTAGCTAAGAAAGAAATCTAGGAGTATCATACTGGCATATAGCAGAACAAGGAATTTTATATGTACAAATGCTAGACAGGGTTTAATGGGCTAGAAACCCTGGGAACTGTGCTACAAAGAGACAACTTAATATGCAAGTTTTTAAAAGTTTATACTTAGAGTATCATATTCATTATATTGTAGAAGTATCTGATTCAGCAGTGCATAGGCTGCTGACAGTGTAAGCAGAGGTGAGGCAGGACTGTGCAAAAAGAAGTTTATGCTAAATACACATTGGCGTGCTGAAATTATAAATAGGTGGCCTTGACTTATACAAACAGTAAGGAGAAAATCAAAAAGGGAGTGGGAAACAGAGCAAAGTAGACCTGAGTCTAGCTTTCTGAATTAGAGCAAGATGACCAAGAAATTAAGGCACAGGACAAGCTAAAGCGCCATAGTGCAAGCACCATGGAGAGCTCCCGCGACACTGAGATGCTCCTCTGCACTCTCAGCTCAAATCTTCCTGGCCAGCACTACTGCAAATGGCTCTTTAGTTTAAGGGTGAAGGCTTATTGAATATCTGACTATATTCAATGTCCTTTTAAGGCACTAACTATGTAACATTTATAACTGATGGGATAGTTTTCAATATGTACATAACTGTGAGAGTTTAATATATGATATTAAAACCATTAAACTGTGTTGATGAGTGATTAGTGTTGATTCTCTTCCTTAAGATTCCCCTAGGATTGGCTAATGACAGATTCATCAAAAATTATTTTAAGTGCTCTAGCTGCATTACTCTAAGTAAAATCATATATAACCACAGTCACATCATATTCTGTATAACCATTACAGCCAAACATGATTTTTATAGAACCATAAAAAAGAGGCTCAAAGAAATTATTACTTACCCAAGTTCTGACAGCAAGTTCAAGTCTGTTTCTATAGTATCTAAGTTTATACATAGTAGTTTTACACAACCTCATGGTAACACTGGTCCCTATGACATAGAAGACAATAATATTGTTCAACTATGTGTTTGCTGTTTTCTATTTCTAAATTTCCCTTGAGGTAGGAGCAGTCAAGTTAGATGGATATTGGTAAACTTCACTATGAAAAAAAGAAATTTTAATTTTTGGTATTCTCTAATTTGATAGCGTGAATACTCCCATCACGTCTGATTTCTAGCTACCAATATAATGTCATTGAAGACAATCAGGAAGAGATGTATATTAACAATTCCCATGAGTCATTATGAGTCAGTATGAGCCATCTCCAGCACACCATTGAGCCACAGTAAGTCTGATCAATGATTTATAAAGGAGATAAAATGTGCCACTTTTGGGATGAGAAAGAAGTAATATAAATTCTTTCTTACTTATTCCATGCATATACCCCTGGCTTTCACCTTACTAAAGTTACTAAAGAGCCTATATATTTTAAATTGTAGAGGGTTCCTAAATGTTTATAAAACAGGAAATCTTGTTAAACCCCATGGGACATGTGCTATTAATAAGAAATTTACCTTCTTTTGATAAACCAGTGAAAATTTCTCCCAACACTAAGTATGAAACCTACTCTGTTATAAATTGAAATATATTGCAACTTACAGAACTGGTTTCTATAGCTTTTTCCTATGAGTTGCAATGTTTTATAAAGTAGCAAATCTTGATATAGGTAAAAACAAAAAAAATTATGTATGGTTACATTAAAGTAATGATAAACATATATATTACTAATTTTACTAATAGTAAATAACAAATAGCTACCTATAGTTAAAATGTTTCATAAATGTCTTTTACTAATATTTCATTTAATTATGATATTAAATAGCTGTTATTGTCTTTCATTTTACTCAACACCTCTAAGATCAAAGAGATACTAAGTAATGGATATTAAATTCAAATAGATATCCATCTCCTTTCAAAGTATTTGTTTTTAAATGGCATATCATTCTTCTCAAAATTAAAGAATATAGTTACAATCAATTATATATTGAGAACCTGCTATAATCCAGGCATTATATGAGTCACAGCAAAATAACAATGCCACCCAGATTTGAATGTCATCATTTTATTGAGCAAAAATATGATAATAAGGAGAGTAAGACACCCACAGCATAAAATAACTTCTATTTGCCCAGATAAACAATTATCATTTCTAAATAGAAACATTCTGTCAGTATGATCTGATAGTGACAGACCATTGCCAAAATAGCTGGATATTTTCCAGGAAATGTCCACTATGAAGTATTGCATTGACCCAAAATATTGAATTAATGCTGTACTTAATTCACTTAAATAACACACCTGTTGTAGCCTACCAATATAATCAAAAGAATCACCAAGGAAAAATAACTGGAAGGCAGCACAATAACATTTCTGTGTGGTCTTTGAAGACTCAGGCAGATTTAATAATGATTCTTAAACAAGCCGATGCCAGTTGAGTATGATTTCTAAATGATTCTTGTTCTGCTGCAAATGGATTAGTGTACTTTGAATACCAATACAACTACCTAAAAGCAAAATATTTCTACTAGTCTCTGAATCTCAATATAATCACATGGTTTGGCACATTCCCTTTTCTACTTGGGAGATTATCTAAGGACAGTTCATCCAAATTTACTTAATGGAAACATACCCCAAGGGATGTGTTAAATTACATGATCACATTGATAATCATAGACTAATAGAAACATTTGGTATTAGCTAAACCCATTATTTAGTATCTTTGTAGGGAGTTTCTCTAGGGAGCAGAAGACAAAAATTGGCTGACAGAGTTTCTGTGGTTATACACAAATACATTATATATAGATAAAGCTGCTTGAATGGAAAATTCATACTGCTCCACAGCAATAAGATCCAGGATTTGTTGCTTCTCTACAAATGGAAATTTAGGGCTGTAAAACAAATGTCTGCTTTTAATAAAATTTTATATTGTTTTCAGTGGGGTTTTTTAGCATAATTTACCTACATCACAGGCAACCTAAAATGTTTGAGCAGTTAAATGATTATGTAAATGGGTTGACTTATTGTCTCTGTTTTGTGAACGTTCCCTAGTATATCACAGCAAACCATTTTGCTGGAGCAACCACAAAATAAAAGAAATACCACTTTCTATAACATTTTAAATCATAGACACATTAAAGTGTTCTGTGTATTACATCAACTGCAGGAAACTCAACCCATACTGCTGTCTGCTTCCCTAGACCTCATCAGCATAAATGAATTAATTTTTTATCCATAAATATTTATATAGTTCTTGTCCAGCCATTGTGGCATCTTCCAGTGACAAAATCTAGTGTGCAATAAACCAGGAAGAGAAAATTTGTACAGAAATAAAAATGGTATAAGGAATAAATCAGTCCAAAAGGCAGTGAAGAAAAATCTCAGCAGAAAAAATCAGTAGAAAAAAGAATATTTTAGAGGAAAAAAATAATCTCTCAAGCTTTGAATAAAGTATTGCCATTTGAGCTGAACCCAAGATAGTTACAAGGCAGACTGAAAGGAATGTCATTCTACGAAGAAGGAATAACGTGAGGAAAAGTAGGCTGCATAAAAGTGGAGGAGAGGGGACCAGTACACAACTGTATTTGACTAAAGTATAAAGGCATGTGGTGGGACATGAGTAGAAAGACTGACTGAGACTCAATTCAATGATCCTTCCATCACGTACTAAGGTCCAGTAGTAGCTAGACTGTTCTCCACAATAGGGAAAACAACTATTGCTTTAAGTTTAGGGGAAAAAAGCTTTATTCATCCTTCTGATACAGCAGACATTTTCCAGGAAGCGGAGTGCATGGGATATACCTCTAAGAAGGTACTATCTAATCTCAGATATTTCTCTTCACATGAAAGTACACATGTAAAACCTTTATCATTCATTAGTCTTCCAAACATCAGCAGTAGTATTTATGGCAGTACACTGAGCTCAGTTTTCTCTGCATCATCCTGATAGACTCTTTCAATATTTTGTGTAAGAACAAAAATGTTTATTGTTTTAAGTTGCACTGTAATGCTCATTCTTTGTTTAATTGTTGCTACCACCAATTTTATATTACAACTGATGTAAAACAAGAGTGGAGAGATATAGATATACTTTAAGAAAGCACTGTAGCAGACACCATCCACTTTATTATTCCCTTAGTTATAGAAGACTGAGCTTGGAAACTTGTCTAAAACAGAGTTTTCATTGCTTCAACTTATCACTCTCCTCTCTCTGAGGCTAATCTTTGGTTACTTCTCTGTTCTAATTATCAATTAAATGTGCTTAGTGCCCACTAAGTAAGTAGCATGGAACATGGCCAAAACCAGACATTCAGTAAATACTTACTGAATGGATGTCTGAATGAATAGGCATGCCAGGCACAAAGCAAAACTACAGTGATGCAACACATCTAGACAGGAGTTTTCCTAGAAAAAATACCACCCATAGCAATTCAAATGACCTAAAAATGAGTTCAAGTATCTTACAATACATTACAAGCAGTATAGAAAAATGATAACATATCTATCATGTATATTTCATAATCAATAATAGATAACTAAATACCACTATCAGAAAGCAAGACTATCACTATGGATGCCCCCGCTCAGGACACTGTTGATTTAGGTCATGTTTAAACTTTTGAGGAGGATAAAGAGACTCAATACTTCCTATATTTCTTCCTATTTGGTCATAGAAAGTTAGAATCCACACTGGTCATATTGTGGGCAAGTGGATCAAAATAACTAAAACATCAAATTAGCCACATTTATTTAACATATCGTAGCAGTAAAATACTCCATCATCGCCGATAAATACAAGGAACTGTATGACTAAAACAAGCATAGAGGATCGTTGTTGGTTTATTCATGAAGAAATTACCAGATTTACTTTTCACCTATCCTCTTATCCCATATTATCCATCTCAAAAAAATCCATTCTACAGATTTCATTTTTTTTTTACTCTTACAGGGTTTAGAGTTCTGAGAATAAACAACTGATATCCTAGGAGTTGAACAGAATAACAATGTCAACTATCATTCTTTAAAGTGGAAAAATTAATATAGATCTTGTTTCAAAACAAAATCGAATTGGCATACAACTGGTTCCCTGGAATTTCTATGTACGTTGATGTAATGAAAGAGAAAATAATACATGCAGTATCTTCATTTAGGTTCTCCCAGGAATCTAGCATAAGCTGCTTACTTGGGATGCTGGTAGGTAGAGAGGAAGTAATACCAGAAAAAAAGTAGGATCAGTGAAGGGCGAACTTTTAAATTCGTGCCTGTGCCAAGCATCTGGAACTTATTCCTTCAGGAACTGAAAGCTGCTTCTGAGAGGTATTAATTCCTCAGCAGCAGAACAGCTTTCTCCTCTTCTAGAAAAAAGCCTCTTAGACACAGCAAGGCATAAATTGGTTGGCAAAAGATCAAAACACACTGAAAAGTTGGAGAAGTAGAGTACCTTCTACTGTGGGTCATCCATATAATTTACAGTAAAATTTAGATCTTTTACTTACGGTATCTGAATTTTGAGTGTTTACGTTTTCCATCTTTCCTCCATACTGCCAACATAGGATTCTTAGAGCGACTATATACTCCTGAAGGGAATTTGAGGACACTAATACCATTTGTGTTGAAGAAAAACAATGAATTCACCAAATAACAGAAGCTCATAGTACTTGAGAGCTTGCTCTGTCACAGATACTAAAGAAACTTTGGTATCTTTAATCTTACTTTAATTTTCAGCCCTCCTGTTCCCACATGATACAGGAGAAACGCAGGGCACAGAGAAATCTTGTTCCCAAGAAAATACGGCTTTAAGATTGAGATTCACACCCACACAATTCCACCCCAGAGCCTCTGTCTACATCCATTATTATCTCTTGGCTCCACCTATGATGATTTTGGAAGTAGAGGGTGGATAATAAAATCAACCTACAGATCTGATGATAGGGAAACTAACCAAGAATTTTAAACATTATTATGTGGCATCAATGACATTCACGGCCATCAAAACTTAGTACTATCAAGTTCATGTGATTGAGATACTTCCTACAAATGAACCACATATATAGCTTTTTATTAAAAAGTGCTCTCCACATTGCAGGAGTAGATATAAACTGTTTATAAACATGCCAATATAAAATAACATATAGACTTGGTGAAATAATACCTTCACTGTCCACATTCCAGCCTCTGGCTCTTTCACATTTACCACTTTGGCAGAGTTATGGATATTTAATAGCTCATTCAGGCCAAATCCCTCTTTTACCAGCTTCCCTGAAAGATATAAACATAAAAGTAACAAGCACAATCTTTGTCCTCATTAAATATGTTAACTACCTTAAGATTATAAAAAGTTAAGTGGTCAGATTTCAAACAACAGAAACAGTTTTTATTCTAGCATGTTGCAAACTAACCCCAAAAAGTACTTATTTTCCTTCTTTGGCTAAAATAACAATTTATTTCTAGTATACATTGCCTGGCAGACAGTTGTTTCATAGCTCGTAGTATTATTTTATTTATATCTAAATATGCTTAATTGTAGGGTTTCTGGGCATTGGAACTGAAATAATGAGATTCCCATTTGTTATGGTATTTTAATGGTAAAAGGAGAATAACAATTGACAAACTGTAATCATATTTCTGAAGCCAGCTAAATAACAATTGCTGTGCTACCAAGAAGTGTGCAGTCACTAGAGGAATTTAGATTAAACTGATGGCAATACAGTAAACTAGAATACATTTCTTCTTGGCAATCACTCAAGGTATTACTAACATGAGAGCCTTGGACATATCTTTGAACACAGTGCAAAACTTTAACTAGTTTTCCATGAAGTTTAAGAGAGGGGTTTATCTGTCCTAGGAATTATTAAAGGAGGCAGTGTAGTGAAGTAGTGTGATACCATACCCTACTGACCTGAGAGTTATCGAATGTATCTAATACTTGGAATTTACAGAGGAAGAATAGCAAATTTGGAATCCAGTCATAGTTTATTCACTGTTGGCCTTCCTTCCTATGGACTACTTCAATAGTTACATAAACAAGTAAATTGCAACTATGCTATGTTTCAATTTTAAAAGTTTGCAGTCATCGTTTGTCTAATGACTTTTAAAGTAGTAGAAACAATGCAGTGGATAAAAATGTTCCTAATTATCTAGACTGTAGAAAATTGAAGTCTCCCCTGAGCAGCATAGACACTGCTTAGAGTGGATGGCACCTTGAGCAGACAAGTGCACTTATAATGGCTGAACTAGGGAAGTCTGGAAAAAATATTTTCCTTATTTTGTACATTTCAATGTATTTGCTAGTGTGGATATAGCCTCTGTGGAAAGTTGCATGTGCTACCTTCATTCATTTGTTTTCTTCTAGAAAATAAGGAAAGCTAGTTACCTCCCTCTTTATATGTAATATTTATGAAGACAGAAAAATATTTTTTAAAAATTACAGTGCCATACTGGATATAAAGCCATTTTTCAAATTATCAATAGGCAAAAATATTTCTGAATGCAATTAAGAAAAATGAGATTTATTTTATTATAAGGCTGTTTTTCAATGTATTGTAACTATTAATCAGCAGCAAAATCAAGGAAATCATAAGGTAATAAAATATAATTGAAAGAACAAACTAAATTAAAACATTCCTCTGGTATTAATAGAAATTTGATTTTAACAACTTTTTTGTAAAATTACACCTTTTAAAGAAAATGATTTGGTATAAAATAGACAGTTATTTTAGAAGCCATTATTTTATTGTGATTTATCTACATGAAGTACATTTTACAGTATAAATTATTGTGAAATAGCTTACATACAGACTATAAAATATATTTTCAGGTTTAATTTAAAGATCCTTTTGGATGATTTATATACAATTAGCTTAATCAACCTGTTTTGTTTAAATATGAGTTTTAGCTTTCTGTATCTTGTGTTAATTCAACAATACTAAGGACTAAAAGACATTCTCCTTTTTCAACATCTTCTGTAGTCATTTCTGAATTTATTAAATATATTCATAAAGCTAGCACTAATTAGTGTAAAATTTTACTCTCCCCTATGATTTTTGCACTTTGCAATGTGGTGTTTGATTTTTCTCACCTAAAGGACTGCGAATCTCAATCCCTGGAGAAGGACCACTCAGAGACACAGTGACTTCTTTGAGGCTGGGATCAAAAGGAATTTTCCAAGTATTCACAGCCTGTTCCAAATGATCTGTTGATAAGAGATGAACTTTGGAGGCCTGCACTGCTTCTTCTACCCACTTCAGCACCTGAAAGGAAAAGGAAAGTGTGAGAGCTAAAAGCATTTACAGTCTACTCTGTGGTTATTTCAGGTGCTTTGGTTAATGGCATGGCTCACATACTTCCTGTAGCGGTGTGAGGATTGTTGCAGCTGTTGGTGAGCACAGAACTTGTCCCACCTTCAGTTATTGCAGATTCAGAATAAAATGCTCCTTTAACCTATGTTCAGATTTTCCACCTTTGAATAATATAGTCAAAATAATATTACAGTGCCCAGATGCCAACGAAGTGAAACATGCAAAGATACTACAATTTTCTGTTTCTCAAGAGAAATAAAAAGAACCTATACAAAGCATACTAGTGTCAATGTTATGAGATAATTTTTCCTCTATTTTTTTCTTTCTGGATTTTATTCCATCTTACAGGAAACCTCTAGACACTTGGCAAAATATCAACTCTCATTTCAGTGTGTTAATTGCTGTATTATAGTATACTATAATTATTGTACTATTTTATATTACAGTATAAAAACTATTGGAAAACAATTGCAATGTTAAAAAAATAATTATTTTTTCTGACAAAAGAGCAAGTCCCAAAAACATAGGAATATTTAAAGAGAATAGAAAAACATTTCAGATTGGAATTGATTTAAGTAGTTCATTATAGAAAAAGTCTTTAAGAAAATATTAAGAAACTGAGTTACAAAAGGGTTTAAGCAAGAAAATCTACTTTATCAGTCTCTGTTTCACACATCCTGCAATACTTTATTTCATTTCTAATGATCTACTTTGTAGTTAGGTGAAACAACTAAACAAGCTAGAGAATAAGCAACAATCAAGTTATTAAAAATAATCAAAAACATTTTTAAATTTTAGTATTAGTTTCAAATTAATCAAGCAACAATATCTTTATTTGTAATATCTTTATTTTCTACAAAAAGTATCTTTGCTCTTTCTTTTCCTACTCAAGGACAAGTTAAGACATATTACCATATAATTAACAATATGAGGCAATTATGTTCCTCATAAGTACTTATTGTTTGAAATATGCTTCTGGGTACTAAATTCTGATAGGCATATTTCATTCAGTATTTTGTACCTTTTGTTTTATGAATCAGTATTTACTGAATTTTTCTTTTTAGTACATGCTATTATTTTTCATACTTCATTCAAGGATTAAAATATACTTTGATTTCTTTGTATATCTAAAACTATGTAGAATGATCTACAAATCATAAAGATGAAATAGGTACTATATCACTAAACTTGATCATAATGACAATAGTGATATTCTTCAATAAAAAAGTGTAATGGGAATTCATAAGACAAAGAATGTTATTGAAATAATATACATAAAATGTCATCACAGTGCTACACATAATAGCAGGAAAATAATAGCTCCCTTTATCCTCAAATATATTCCCTTCTTTTCCCTCACTTGTTTCAGCAGTAGCTTTCATAGACCATGTAAACAATCTGGTTATAAAAGGAACAGATAATTGCTGTAAGAGGAAAAAAGAAGCAGCAAAGTCACGCTAGACAGCAGTGACAGGATTGAGCCAGTATACAAACTCAGGGGTACTACAAATATATTAGAAACATGAGTGACTCCATGGGCTGCACTGAAGGGCTGAGACAAAATAAACCAAAGGTGAGGATGGAAACTTGTGTCAGGACCAGACAAGAGATGGTCGTAAAGTAAGGCTATAACATTTGGAAGTTTCATAATGATCCCAATGAAAAGGATTGAAGGGTTGTAAGTATAGCAATGAGATACTTAAAATGATATATGATAAAGATAAACCTGTAGAGTTTGTTTTGTTTATGAAATAAACTATATATCAGTGCAACTGTATAAAAAAAGCAAATGCTATTATTCAAAAATGGATTTTAAGTCTTTTATCATGTTTGAAGATAAAGGTTCTGCTCATCAAATCTGTCCAAATGGCAACAGAGACCAGACTGATTATATCTAACATTCAGCTGAGTATAGAACATGTATCTTAATAATGACAGTGTTGACATTTTTATGTCAACACAGTATATGGCTGTAAGGCTCTGCCTAACTCAGGAAATGCAAAGGATTGACTTTAGGTCTGGGAATGCATTTGACAAATTTAACTGGTAATAAATAATTTTGAGGATAATGGCCGATATAGCAGATATAATGGGCAAAAGGCAAAGGGAATTAGAGCAAATGGACAGAACATTTATGGCCAAAATACATAGGATGAGCATGAATGATTCTCAATGGAAAAAGTGGAAAATATTAGAAGTACCACTAAGAACTAAATCTCAAGTTTAATAGTGAAATAAATTACCATTAAGTAGACATGGAAATGCAGTTAATACATAAATGCATCATCTTTGAATTTACAATATCCTTGAATACATCTTTCTTCAAATACAGTGTAAAAAAATAGTAAAACATTACTAAAACTTTACCCTGTCCTCTATTAGATAGGCATGAAAATCACCAAGTTTTAAGCTTCAGACAATGGAAGCCTGCTTCATTAAGTTACTTTTTCATAAGGCAAATGTGTTCAAATGCTATAGAATACAAGCAGTCGTTGGTTTATTTTTAATATTGCTTCCAATTCATCAACATTTATGAGGCTTTCACAAAGAGATTACCATGTATCATAACAGTACTTGTTGAGAAAGACAAAGTACAGACTTCTGTCAGGAGTCTCAAATCACATTTTTATCCACTTATAAGAAAAACCAAATTGAAAACAGATGCAATTCATTTTATTAGAAAACACACACAGTACCAACAGATGAATAAAAGTAGATCATTGTAAGTTACAGGATGCAGCCTAATTGAGGATTTTGGCTGCTCAGGTTGCCAGACTTTTTTATTAAATCTTTGATTGTCTAACTATGCAAAACATTCTCATGAGATTGGAAATGATCTATCAAATGACAAGAAATGAAACTAGAATAATATGAGAGCCATTGAATTGCACCTTTTTAATCAACAAGAACAATAACAAAAAAGAACTTTTGCCACTTGGGAACTGTTTATAGTACATTAAGTTTTAATGTGGAAATTATTTTGAAATTATCTTCAGCAGTTTATAGGAAAAAGGACCTTTGAGATCATCTAATCCAGTCTCTTAATTTGATAGATGAGGATATTAACATTTGATGTGACTTCCTGTATTTTTTTTAACCTAAGGACTGATTCTGGCTCAAGAGCTACATTTTAAACAAACCCCTTATGTTCTTAAAGATGCTCTTTTAGTTTAAAATTTTTATAACATATGTAACAATCAATACTTAAAAACAGTTTCATGTGTATGTAATTCTGGAAAGAGATACAACTATTTTTTTAAAGTACAAAATTGTATATATTATCATGCAGGATAAAATAAGAGTTCTGTTTTGAAGAAATGGAAGTTACTTTTGCATACATCCCTGTAGAAGAGAACCTGGAAAGTAACTCTTTACAGTAAGCACTTTACAATATAATGAAATATACCCACATTGATTTTTCCAGGTCATCTTTTGTTTTATTGATAGGAAGGGGGAAATGTGGTAAAGTGCTCAACAAAATTTGTATTTATGTGCTTAGCAATATTGTTGTGTCACAGAACAAGATAAAAGAGGAGAAGAAAGGAAAAGAAGTAGAGAGAGGGAAGAAGGAACTATATTTATATAACATCTCTACCTCCAGAGTTAAGAATAAGGTAAAAGATAGTATTTTGATTCTTCTGTGACAGTTCATCTGTGACTGTCTGCTGAGTAATAAATTGTCAGTACTAAAGTAGAATAAGGGTTAAGCCTGTATGCATGGTCTTAAATCAGGTCATCAGGCTATAATTAATTTCTATATGTTTAGTTGTTTGGTGAACTTGCTTTTTTAAAATGTGGTGGTAACATTTCTGGAATTAAGGCAGTGTTTCAAAAAGATGCTGCTTCTCAGTAACATGGATAAAGATTTCTCAAGCTGAATGGTCACAGAAACTTGGTTAGGTATAACTTCGCCTACCTAATTAGTGGAGCCTACTCTGAAGAAAACTTGTGAAATATAACTACTAATACCAGCATGTAATCTTATAGTGCTTATTATATGCCAGATACTAAGAGGTCTACATTGCTGTTTCCAACAGCCTTCCAGTCAAAGCCCATAGACACGATTATCTCCACGTCACATATAAATGAGTCACAGACACCAAGGACTATAAGTCATATAACTAGCAAGAAGAGAACTTTTGCCTTTTGGTGCTAATAATCTTGTTTTTCACATTATGTTTCCCAAATTATCATCAGGAAAAATATGTCAGTTTTCAAGAGTGAATCCCACAATTAACAGCTGATATAAAAAAAATCAGTCCAGGTGTTTTAAAAGAGAAATGACATACAAAATATTGTGATTAAATTAGTTGTATTACTTTCTTCACTATTCGTGCAGTAAATTATAAAAGTTGAACACATAGAAACACTAAAGCCTTCAAATCTATATTGTACTAGATCTGAAGAAGACTTGGTACATTTCAAAAAAGATCATTCTGCAGTAAATCCAGTAAGATAGCACTGACAGACTTCAGTCATCTCGTACCTGGCTAGGAGAGTCATGGTTTTCTGGATAACCAGAGGAGACTTTTGGTCTGGGTTCAGGTTTATGCCTACCCTATGGTACAGTACACAACATATAATTCAGGATTTTCTTAGAAATCACTATACATTTATTGAATATCCAGGTGGATGTGAGAAGGAGATATTCAGAGATACAGCTCTTGAGTTCAGTAGAGCAGTTTAGGTCAGAAACATAATTTTAAAGCCATGGAGCACTCCTGGTATCCTCTCCAGCAAGAATTTAAGACAAAGAAGGATATCCAGTGTCCTGTGGAAATAAATTTAGGTAACAATACCTAAGGGCTCAGACTAGACTGTTGGAGAAAGTTTCCTCTGGTTCTAATTCCACACAATTTCCAAATGAATTGTTCTCCTTGTAGATATGCATATAGATAACTAATGCACTAGTTATAGCAACATGAATGTTCTAGACCTGTAGCAAATAGATTTCTCATTGCATAGGAATGGGCTGATATTCTGACTAGACAACACTGCTGAGCGTGTTCATTTGAGTCTCTTCCTAAGTGAGTTTGTTAATTTGATCCACTCAGAGTGTTCATAAATCCAACAACATAGCTTCCAGACCTTAGTAAATCCATCAAAGAAATATTTCCACTTGGGATTGCTTCAGAGGGGCTTCTCTAAATAATATTTATTTATATTACTTATTGTATTATGAGGGCCTGTTTCATTTGGAAAACTCTACAGCACCCATAAACTAAACAAATGTGACTGATTAATCGCTGCGTATTTCAAAATGTTCATGGAGAAGCTATGCAAAATAAGAAATACTTTACAGATTATAAGATTTTTTTTAAAAGATTCTAATTGAAGCAAAATTTTAAACCAGTTCAGAGAACTTGAAAGGATTTAGAAACTGAGAATGCATTAAAAATTTGGGGTGATGCTTACAGACTCTTTGATTATATTGAGATGTTGGGGTATATACTACGTATGTAGGTGAATTTCATGACAAGCAAAATGTAGCTCAATAAATATTTTTTAAAAAGAAATTTGCAGTGAATAGGGACCCTAGAGAGGACCAGAAAAAGAAAGACCCTTAACTTCAACTTAGTGAGTACCTAAAACATCTATAGACTGGGGCCGGAACTATCAGCGACTCTCGAACTCTGCATCATGTTGGAACTTTGGGCGCTAGAGAACAGGTGGCCTACTCGCCACCCTGGTGAGCAGCTGGTGGCCTGGCAAACCACTGGCACGCCAGGGCGAGAACTATCAGCGACTCCTAAGCTCGGCATCATGTTGGAACTTTGGGCGCTGGGAGAACAGGCAGCCTACGGGCCGCCCTGGTAAGCAGCTGGGGCCCTGCTGGTGCGCAGGCTAAGAATCAGACATTGATCCATCCCCCCCCTCAACCCCGCGCGTTAGCCAGTAGGCACTGGCAGTCTGAGTATCTTTTTGGAGGGTGAATGTATACAGCTTGACAAGTAAGAGGGATTTCCTTCTACCATCTCTTTGAAGGCAAATATTTTTATCACTGTTTTGCTCAGTTTTGATTAATGGTACTGCTTTATTCAATATTCTGTTTCTAAAAGTTTGATATTTCCTTCCATTTTCCTCTATTTGATTGAAAGAACAGCTAATGTGAACAAAATGGGCTGTACTATTGAGCCCATTGCTTGTGTCCTGGTGACCTGCTCTGAGGTTCTGTGGCAGTTTTAATGCAGTGCAGTCGCATGGGTTTGTTCTGTCTTGTTCTGCTGTATTTTGCTACCTTCAAAAAAAAAAAAAAAAGTAGATAAGAAAGTAACAAAATACCTCTAAAAATCTCCCAACTCCACCAAAGCTGATTCATGGATCATGGATGAGGAGTAACTCAAAAACAAGGCGACAGAATTATATAAGGTCATTAAAAGTATATAACAACAACAAAACAAGTCAGTAAGGTACTAAGCAACCTGAAACAGGATATAACTAAGCAGATAATGGACTTAAAAAGTAAAAAGAAGAAAAGAAAGTGCTCTAGAGCATATGGCTGCATGTAT
>PVLA01004152.1:0-185929 GCA_004027455.1 Hydrochoerus hydrochaeris | reverse complement strand
GGCCCTAAGCCTGGGGCGCTTCCTGCTTGGGGCTGGGGGTTGCTGCCAAGGTTAGCAAATATATATTCCAGCTTCTAAAAAATAAAGCGGATTCAGATTCACTCACAGACTGGTGTGCAGTGTCTTCTGTCTCTCACTCGCCGACTCCCTGTCCACCTTTGGGAAACCCTAGCCCTGCCGCAGCTGGACTCCGGCAATTCTGTACTTAAAACAGATTTTTTCTATCCATGACTTTTTCTTGGGAAGTATGTCTGATATATCCACTTTGTTTCACTTCAAAAGAGACTCTTTCAGGAGTTCTGGGAAAACAAGCAGCCAGCTCCTCACTCTGGTAAGTGGCTGTGGCCTGCAAACCACAGCTGCTCCAGGGTGAGAACCATCAGAATTTCCTGAGATCTGCACCATGTTGGAACTTGGGGCACTGGGAAAACAAGCAGCCAGTTTGCCACTCTGGTAAGTAGCTGTGAGTGGGCTAAGAATCAAACATCCACCACCACCCTCCCATAAGCAAGTGGAAGCCAGAGATCTGAGCATCTCTTGTGAGTTTGACTCTATGCAATATAGCAAATAAGGGGGATTTCCTTCTACCATCTCTTTGAAGGCAAATATTTTTATCACTGTTTTGTTCTGTTCTGATTAAAGATATTTTTCTATTAAATCTGTTTTTATAAGTTCGGTATTTCCTTTGATTTTGCTGTATGTGATTGAAAGAGCAATTATTGTGAAGAAAACAAGATACACTATTATATCTATCACTGTTATCCCGGTAAGCTGATGTGAAGTTCTGTACCAATTTCACTACACTGTCTCAATTGGCTTTGTTCCATCTTGTTGTGCTGTGTTTTACTGCCTTCAAAATAAATTAATTAATTAAATAAAATAAATAATAAAAAAGTAAATAATAACAAAACAGAGCAGTAAGGTACTGAGCAAGCTGAAACATGATATAACTAAACAGATAATGGATTTAAAACAAAAGGAAGAAAAGAAAGTGCTCTAAAGGACATAACTGCATGTATATTTAAGTGTGGAGGATTGATAACCATGTTGCTAAGTCTTTGTTGTGGAGGATTGATAACCATGTTGCTAAGTCTTTGTTGGATCATTGAACAGAACCGTTTGCAGCCTCACTATTTGAATGTCCACTTTGTATGCTTCAATTTTGTAACTTGAACAACTATTTCTAAGAGGACAGTATGTAATTTATTAACTAGCGATTTCTTACTGTTCATTTTTTTGAAATTCTGTATTGTTTCTACCCTTTTTCTGTTTTTCTTTTTTTCTCTTTAAACAAAATTTTAAAAAAGAGACCCTTTCAACTTTGTCATAATGATGAATCCTACCATTAAGAAGAACTACCATTAAGAGTGCTGTAATCCCAGCACTCAGGAGGTTGACGCAGGAATATCTTTGCAGGATCAAGACCAGTCTGTGTTACAAAGTGAGCTCAAGACCACCCTGCACTATGTAGCAAGAAACTGTCTTAAAAAAAGAATGTATATATCTAATGCACAACCTAAAGCAAAAGCACTTTGTCTTCAGTGCAACAGCTTCCTAACAGAAGAAAGGGATAATACATTATATTTTCTTATCTCTTCAAGTTATAGGAGACTAAAAATCTCAAGTAGTTTTACCCTATTGCTGCACATATGATCTTGCTGAGACTTAAGGAAATCTTACAAATCCATGCATGAAAGGGATTAGTTTATGTCTGGAACATAAAAATACACATCGCATGCCAGTTTTATTGCACTACATATAAAGGGGCTGGGGATTTAGCACAGTGGCATAAGTGCCTACCTTGCAAGTGCATGGTCGTGAGTTCAATCCCTGGTACCTATAAAACAAAAACAAGACAAATTACTGAGTTCTGCACTACATATAAATAATTCTTGCTAATGTAGATATAAAAGCAAGAGATTTCCTAAGGTTGTATCTAACGTCTTTTCTGCATTCCATACTTCCTTTAGGTGGTTATCATCTTTAATTATCTGAACTATGTACTTCATTAGCTCTTCTTTACTTCAAAGCCTTTGTAATTCCCTTCAACACATGGTTGACTCCTTCTCATCATTCAGGTCAGTTTAAAGCATCCTTTCTTTAGAATAGTTTCCTTGCCAACCATAGATAAAATACTTTTACTGTCCCTTTCCATCATACACATAACCCTACTGATTTTCTTCATAGCAATTTCTACTGTATGGACTAGTTTATTTTTGTTCAGTTTATACGTTTATTGCTTTCAGCCTCTTGGTTAGAGATACTGCATTTTTTGTGGTTGGGAGCTCTATGAGTTTACTCGAACCTATGCTTTATTCATTGATATATTAGACATATTGATGTATAGCACAACACATGGTCTGAGGTACTAAATAATAACTTGTGATTCAATGGTTTAAACCCTTTACTCAACATAAGCTAGACTGAGGTGAATTAACATTAATGGCAAATGGTATGAATAAATTGAAATGGAGAAGTTGAATGCATAGAAAGGTGAATAACTGTTAAATTAGATGAATAGGTTACTCCACTTAGAGGATAGCCCAGAATGGAAGGATCATGAGGTAAAAGCAGTTGAACATTTAGTTAGAAGAAGAGACTGTCTCATGATCCACTTCTCTGGGGTTCAAAAACTTCAAGTATAAAATAGAGATGATAATCTTTGCCTTGCTTATATTGCAGGGCTATTGTCAGATCTTATATAAGAACAGATGAAAGGAACTCATGGGTGGGTAGCTTATCTGTAACCACTCTTATCCCAGGCTTGGCCTGATGTGGCCTGTGCAACTGTTTCCCCAACCTTTGGACTGCAGAGTCATTGTGGAAGGGAAGTCCCAGCACCAACAGTTTGCACTTCCAGTCTGTACCTCTTCAGTTGCTCAAGAATGACAGTTAGCTTTTGCATCAGTCCTCTCTATTATTCTGCCCTCAATTCCACCTCCCCAGAGTCTTTTGTGTGGCAATTTCCAGGCTGGTATTTCCCCATCAGTGTGGCAATTTTCTTCTCTCCCAGACACTTTCAGGGGACACTAAGGTAGTAATGGGCATGGGAAAAAACAGATTTGGGTGCCTTTCCAAGATAATACTTATCTCTCCAGAAACATTTATTCAGGCTATCTTCCTCTCTCTCTTATCCCCTTGGGATGTACACAAATTCACAATGGAAACTAGTCTTCTTAGAGCCCACAATTAGAAACTTAACTAAGATTAGATAAGTTCAACTGGTAAACAAGCTACAAGACTATGCCAAGTGTTATGAACCCAATACTGATTCTACATCTCTCCTATGTCATCATCTGAATCCCAGAAATTGTGTAGATCATATTGGATTATGGGAAAAAGTAAGCACTTACTCTTGGAAATATTTTTCCCATTATTTCTCTCATTCATTTATCAATCACTTGAGTTCATATTCTAAGCCTAGTGCTTGTATAGTGGGGAAAATAACCAAACCAAAAGGGTTGTAATTATTCTAATGTATTCATCACTATACTTTTAAGCATAATATAGAAGATAGTAGTGCAAGTTACAGTGACAAAACAGGAATGATTAACTTCCTTAGGAGGGCATGAATAGTTTTAGGAAGATTTGAACAAAAGCTTGATGAATAAATAACAAGACAGCAGGCAGGTTACAGGTAAAGGTGGGAAGAGGGCAACACTTGCTTTCTAGAAAACTATGCTAAAATGCCATGCACAAAGATGTGGCGATGTGAAAGAAAAAAGCAAGTTTTGGTGACTAAAATTCTGTGTGGTTTGGTACAGAAATTTTGTTGAGGAATGGTAGGAGGTAAATTTTGATAGATGTTCAGCTAACAACGTGTCACACAAATAATGAAAGTTATTAAAATGAGTACTAAAAACCATTTATCACCTTCACAAAGCCTATTACCTAGACTATTAGAGCAACCAGTCAAAAAATGTGAATGCAATTATGGAAACAATAGGAACAAATATTTGAACCTGGGGCTATGCTGAGAAATCTGAAATCTGTATTACCATATTATAATTGCCATTGTCTAAAGATAAAATTGCTCAATCTGCATTAGATATATATAGATATAGACAAAATTTTTCCCCATACTTGTATCTAGAAAGCAAAGAGCCCAAACTTTTTTCAAGAAATCAGATATCAGCCAAAAAGGACAAAAGTGAAAATTCAGCAGAAAAAAAAAACAAGCTGATATTAGCAACAATGGTTATGGAGTAACCCTGAAACTATTGATATAACTGGGATGAAAGAACTAGATCCTGGGAAGTAGGGCACAAGTACTAAGTCTCTTTTTCTAGATGCTAGTTGTTTAAATCTAAAAGATGAACTAGTTTCAGACCAAGCTCTGAGGAACAAAGGGTTGTGCTATGAGTTTTGTTTCTCTTCCTCAAATTCATATGTTGAAGAATTAACCCTAGTACTTCAGAATATGACTGCATTTAGAGGTCAGACATTTAAAGAATTAAAGTGATATTCTTAGGGTAGGCCTTAATTTTATCTGACTGGTGTGCTTATAAGAGGAAATTTTGGACACAAAAAGAGACAACAGAGATGTATACTCATAATAGAAAGACTATGTGAGGATGAAATGAGAAACTGACCACTTACAAAAATTCAGGTCACCAGAAAAACCAAAAGGACAAGTGTCTCTATTTTGGGCTTCTAACTTCTACAATTTTGAGAAAATAAATCTCATTTTTGTAAGATACCAACTTATAGTAATATGTTATTGTCACCCTAGCAAACTAATACAGACAGAGGCTATATTCTTAGTTGATTTTCCATTGATGCCTCTCTTGGGGCATTATCAATCCCAGGCAAATGGCAGCTTCTTTGTACTTTAGTAGAGTAGTTCACCTCCTCTTTAACTCTGTGAGCAAGTTACTTCACAGACAGAAGGGTCTGAACAATGAAGTAAGTTTCTTCTACTTTCTACTTTATAGACAAGGTGTCAAATGATTATGGTACTAACATTTTTCTACTCCATGAGACTCCCAGAAATGGTAAGAGACAGGATAGTCATGAAAGGAACAGCACAGATGGAGGTAAATACAAATGAATAAGCAAAAATCCCTGTATTTTTAATTTTTTATTTTAAGGATAATACAAAGAACAATAAAAATGATACAGAAGTTCAAAATAAGATGATAAGAAATTAACAGTGATTATTATACTGCATATTGTTATCTTCAGAATAGTTGCTCATATTACCAGGCATAGACATGCAAAATTTATCAAACAGTATAAGAAATAACTGTCACTTTTTGTGATTTAATAGAATTAGTAGTATATATTTCTTAGTTATACATATAGAACTGCTTTTGTAATCAAGAGCATTTCTGAGTTCCTCTTTACTCATAATTATTTGTATAAATGTTAAAAATGGTCCACAGTCTTTCTAAACATTATTTTCCTAGTCAGTAAACAGTACAAAAATGTATATATCACTAATATCTTATGGTTACTAAATGAAATATGTTATAACTGATTATTATCAATTCTGAGTGCACTAAATCATGAATAGATATTGTGAAGATTTGTCAAAACATTCCATCTATCCACTACCAGCTCCTATACTTGTTCATGGAGAGGCAAACTTAGAAACTGACCTAAATTAAATGAAAAACTATTTTGAAGATAACAATATGCAATATGACAACCATTGTTAAATTTTTATCATCTTGTGTTGAAATCCTATATCACTATTGTCTGTTGTTGTTGCCATCATTTTGCTTTTGTTGTCTTTTGATGGTTTGTTTGCTTCTTGATTTTTCTGCTTTTTCTCTTTAAAATAAAAATACATAAACTGAATTAAATGAACAAGAACATATGAGCTCAGCCCTTTGCAGAAAGAGTTGAGTGTCAGAAAGAATTTGCATACATATTACTGAATTAGTGATGTGGTAGAAATCAGATATAGTTCAAGATTTCATCAAGTGATTGGGTTTTATTACAAGTATGGTAGGGCATAGCAGGAATCGAATTTGGTATACAGAGCAGCAACTTGCTCAGTTTTGTTGTAAATTGGCTGAGGTTATTGCTGTGTTGACATAACAGAGGAGTGATTGGTAGGCAGTGGGGAATGTGACTCCATTGAAGGTAGAGAAAAGGGGAGGCGAAAATAAAAGAATTTATCAATGTGGCTTGGACAGTATTCAAGAAAAGAGAACACCAAATCTGTGGTTCAACCTACCCATAGAGACAAAAAATCTCCCCAAAGCTACAGAGACCAGTTAATCCAGCATAATCAAATTATTTTGCATTAATCTTCAGTTCTCCATACATACTCCAGTACACATTAACCATCTTTTTCACAACCTCCTTTTTTTTCATTCTTTGCAGATTCTAGTAACCACCATTCTTTATCTTATTTGAGATCAGCTTTTTAGTTTTCACACATACGCAAGAATATGTAGTATTTATTTTTTTTTGTGTGTTCCTAATTTATTTCATTTAATACAATGTCACCCAGTTCCATTGCTATGAATGACAAAATTTCACTTTTAATGGATGAAAATATTCTATTGTGTATGTTTATTACATTTTCTTTATCCTGTCATCTACTGATAGATATCTAGTTTGACCCCATAGCTTAGCTAATGTAAATATTGCTGTAATAAACGTGAATGCAGATATTTCTTCGACATGTTGATATTACTTCCTTTAGATACATACCAACAATGGGATTACTGGATCACATGGTAGTTCTATATCTAGGACTTGTTTGTTTTTGAAGTCCTGAGGATTGAACACAAAGTGCTCTACCCCTGAGCTAGTTCTTAGGTCAGGGCTGACCTCTGAAATTCTCCTGCCTCAGCCTTCCAGGTAGCTAGGATTATAGGCATTTGAGACCATTCCAGACTTACTTATGATATTTGTGGGAGTATTACACTATTCACAGCTCTACTAATTTACATTCCCATCAAATATTTATAATTGTTTCCCTTTCTCTGCATCTTTGTCAGTATTTCTTTTATAATATCTATTCTAAATGAGATGATAGCTCATTGTAATTTTGATTTTCATGTAATGATTAGTGATATTGAGTATTTTTTCATACACTTTTTGGTCATCTGTATGTCTTCAAAAATGTCTATGCAGGTTTTAGTCCATTTTTAATAATACATTTCTTGCTATTTTACTGGTTTCTTTATATATTTTATAAATGAATCCACTATCAAATGAAAAATATATAAATATTTTTTTCATCCTCTAGGTTATCTCCTCACTCTGTTGTTTCCTGTGCTGTACAGGATCTATTCAGTTTGATGCAATACCATGTGTCAATTTTTTTTGCTTATGTTTTATTTAGGATAACATCCAAAACATTATTGCACACACCAATGCCCTAAGATATTTCCTATATATTTTCTTCTAGTGTTTCATAACTTCAATTATTACATTTAATCTGAGACTCAGACCTGTAATTCTAATGTTCAAGAGGCTGAGATAGGAGGATCACTATGAGTTTGAGGCCAGTCAGGACTACATAGTGAAACCCTGTCTCAAAACAAAACAAAGAATACAAACAAACTTGGCATATTAAGTGATCATTTTTAAGTTTAATTTGGTATTGTGAGAGATAGGAATCCAGTTTCATTCTGCATATGAACATTCAGTTTTTCCTTAACCATTTACAAAAAGACTTTACTTTTCCAATGTACGTTTTTGCTACATTTGCTGAAAAAACATTTCTTGTTAGCCACGTATCTGTTTTATGATTCTCTATTATGTTCTATTATTTCTGCATACGTATTTATACAGATATCATGTACTTGGGTTCCTATTTATCAGCAAAATATTTGAGCAGGTAGTTAACAAAAGGGGAAATGTAAATTCTAAAGATAAGAAAACATTCCTGATTTCACTAGTCAGAGAAGTGCAATTTGAAACAATAAAATACTATTTCTGATCAATGATTTTTTTTTGTTTTAAAGAGGAAAACCCCCAGAAAAATCAAGAAGCAAACAACTAACAAACAACAACAAAAGGAAAATAATGACAATAACAACAACAACAAAAGGAAAACAATGGTGATATAGGATTTCAAAACAAGATGATAGGAATTTAATAATGCTTGTTATATTTTATATTGTTATTCTCAATGTAATTGCTCAGATTGCCAGATATTGGCATGCAACATTGCTCAAAAAATATAATTTTCTTTCAAGCAGTTTCTATTTTACTACATCTGTTGTTACTTTTGGATCTTATTTACACTTTCAGTTTTTTTATACTAGTGAGACAATGCAAGTTTGCACATGCAAGTATGATTTATTTCACTTATGAGTATGGTTTCTAGTTGCATCCATTTACCTAGAAATTCTCTAATTTATCATTGTTTATGGCTGAGTACTATTTCATTATATAAAAATAGCACATCTTTTTTGTCCATTCTTCAGTTAATGGACATTTGGGTTGTTTCCAAGATTTGACTATTACAAATTGTGCTGCTATAAACATGGGAGCACATATATCATTGTGATATGATGTTTTCAAACTCTATTTGGAAAGTACCCAGACAAGGAATAGCTGGAACAAATGTAACCTCTAATCATAGTTTGTTGAGGAGTCTCCATACTGATTTCCACAATGGTTGTACCATTCTACACTCCCACCAACAATGAAGAAGTGTTCCTTTTTCCCCACAGCCCAATCAGCATTTGTTACTGTTTAGTATCTTAATGTTAGCTATTCTTTCTGGAGTGAGATAATATCTCAGTGTTGTATAAATTTACATGTCTTAAATGACCAATGATGTTAAACATTTTTCATACAATTATTTGCCATTTGTATTTCTTCATCTGAGAATTATATATTCATCTCAGATGCCCATTTTTTGACTGGATCTTTAAATTTGGGGGCCTGATTTTTTTCAATTTTTATATGTTCTAGATAGAAATCCTTTGAGGAACAGTAGGAAAAAATTTTTAGCACCCTGTGAGTTTTCTTTTCACTCTGTCATTAATTTCTTTCAATGTGCAAAAACTTTTTAATAAGACAAGATCCCAGTTGTTGATGCTTTAAAGTATTTCCCATGCAGGTTGGTTTTTGCTCATGAACTCTTGGCCTACCCCTGTGTCCTTGAGATTTCTACCATTTTTGCCTTCTGTCTTAATATTTAGATATTAAATCCATTTTGATTTTAAGTCAGTGATTAGTGATAAGCATGGATCTAGTTTAAGTCTTTGGTATGTGGAAAGCAAATTTTTCCAGCACAACTTATTAAAGAGACTATCATTTTTCCAGTGCATTTCTTTGACCCCTTTGTCAAAGGTAAGGTAGCTGTGAATCTATCAGGACCTGGGCTTTTTGTTGGTAAGTTCTCAATTAAGTTTTCAATTTCATTAACTGATGTTGGGTTATTCAGAAGTTGTATATCTTTTTGATCCAGCTTTGGTAATTCATGTTTCCAGGAATCAGTCCATTTCTTCTGTATTTTTGATCCTATGAAAGTAAAGTTCTGCAATGTAGGTATTGATGATCTTCTGTATTTGCACAAGATCTCTAGTGAATTTGCTTTTTCATTCCTTATTGCATGAATTTGTGTTTTTTATTTCCTTTTTTTTGGTAAGTTTGGCTAGGGCTTTATTAATTTTATTTATTCTTTCAAGAACCAACTTTTTGATTCATTGATTCTTTGTGTTATTTTCTTACTCTCAATTGCATTAATTTCAGCTCTAATCTTTATAATTTCCTCTCTTTGGACTTTGGGTTTGATTGTTACTCTTTTTCTAGAAGTTTGAGGTGCATCATTAGTCATTTATTGGTGCTCCTTCTATTTTTCTAATATGAGAATTCATTGCTATAAATTTCTCACTCAGGACTGCTTTCCTTGTGTCTCACAGGTTCTGGAAATTTGTATTTGCATTTTGTTTGATTGCATATATTGTTTAATTTTGTTTTTAACTGCTTCTGTGACCCATTGGTTGTTAAGTAGTGTGCTATTAAATTTCCATATGTTTATGGAGCTTTTGTGGTTTCTTTTGTCACTAATTTCCAATTTCAGTGTACTATGGTCAGATAATATGCATGGGATAATTTCAGTTCCTTTGCATTTATTAGGAATGTTGTCTTTGTTAGTAAATGGTCTATTTTAGACAATGTACCATGTGCAGCTGAGAAGAATATGTATTCTGAGGTTGTTGGGTGGAACACTGTACACATCTACTAAGTTCATTTGTTTACAAGCTTGATTCAGTTCTGTTATTTCTTTGCTGTTGTTTGTCTAGTTGAACTGTTTCTTTGTGAAAATGGAGTGCTATGCTCTCTGGTTACAATTGTATTATTGCTTATTTTATTTTTATGTCTATCAATATTTGTCTTACATATTTGAGTGCTCCCATATTTGGTGTCATATATTTATGATTATTATCTCTTCTTCTTGAAGTTTTCCCTAATAAGTATATAGTGACCTTCTTTATCTCTTTTGAACATTCTTGGTTTTAAGGTCACATTATCTACAAACAGAATAGCTACCGCTACTTTTTTGTGAGTTCCTTTTGTATGGAGTATTGTTTTCCATCCTTTGACTTTCAGTCTATGAATTTTCTTTGAATAAATATGTGTCTTTTATACAGCTTATTGTTGGATTTTATTTCTTGTTCCACTCTGATGATCTGTTTGTTTTGATTGATGAATTGAGACCATTTACATGAATGGTTGTAACTGATATAAATTGCCTTATCTTTATCATGTTACCATTCTGCTGTTGGTTTCCTACTTTTCCTCTTTGTTTAATTGCTTGTCCTGCTTTTTGGTATCTTTCTGTTGTTTATGGAATTGTGATCATTTTTATCTCTTTCTAGGATATTGTTCATTACTCTTTGTAGGATTGGTTAGATGGTCATGAAGTTCTTTATTTGTTCTTTGCCATGGAAGTGTCTTATTTCTCTATTGATTTGGAAAGTTTGTTTTTCAAGGTGCATCAATCTGAGTTGGAAGTTGTTTTGTTTCAATACTTGAAATACTTTACTCTGTGGTCTTCTTGACTTGATAGTTTGAGAAGTTTCCCATGATTCTTTCCTTTATACATGACCTATTTATTTTCTATAGCAGCTTTTAATACTTTGTTCTGATGCTGAATTTCTGGAATCTTGATTATTACATGTTGATGTGTAGATTTATTTTGGTTATGGCTAATTAGAATTCTATATGCCTCTCCTATATTAATGTTAGTTTCTTTCTTCATGTTTGACAAATTTTCTGCTATTACTTCTGTAAATGGTCCTTTTATGTCATTTGTGTTGTCTCCCTTTTTGTTGCTACCTATCAAATTTATATAATTTCTCTTTGCATCATTTTGCAGCTGGTGAATTGTCATTTCCTGATTCCTTCTTATTTTTAAGAGATCTTTCCTTTCATGATTACTCACTAGCTACAATCCTTTCTTCACGGTCTGAGATAGTGCATACAATTTCATACATGTTGTTTTGCCAGCTTTCTTTTTGATTTCTTGCATATCTCCTTGAATCTGTTTCATGTATTCTAATTGTTTCTTGTATTGTTCATTCAAGGTTTCATTTTTCTATGCTCCTCTATTTTTTTTATGTCCATGTCTTCTTTGGATATACTCACCAATTCTTTCATTATGTTTATCATTTCTGTTTTTGCCTGAGAGATTACTTCTTTTTTCTTTTAATTTTCTTTATTCTAAAAATGAAAAAAAACCCAAAAGAATAGAAATGATGCAGGATTTCAAAAGATAGTAGGAAATTTACACTATTTAAGATTACATATTGTTATCTTAGAAGTAGTTGTTCAGATTTAAAGACCATTTCATACCAGATTCCCTTTTAAGCTTCCTGATGTTGTTCATTTACTTCCATTGCTAACATTTCAGAAATCTTAAGTGTGTGATTTCTGAATTCATGTATGTCATGTCTCATGTATTAGATCTCAATCTGCTGTAAGTTTGAGATTGTATTTTTTTTTCATTTTGGCATTGTCTTGTGTTCCTCCAAATTGGCCATATGTCAAGTCCTAGTTGCCTCTTATGCTGGCAGCCTGCCCAGAAGCAGACCTCACTGAAGGTTGCGGATGGCTTCAGGTCTCTGGATGAAGAATTCTGGTCCCTGTGAGCCTCAGAGATGCTTTCTGGGTGTAGGTGAGTCACTGGGCACAGTTTCCCAATCACCAGGATCCTCACCTACAGTTCCTGGGTGTGAGTGAGTCCCTGGGGGACTATTTTAGGTTCCTGCATTGTTATGCATCTCTGCACACACAGACCTCAGCAACCAAAGGCCTCAGCAATGGTTCCTGAGTATGGGTGCATACTTGGGTGCAGTTTCTCAGTCCCTGTGGGCCTCACTGTGGGTTTTTTGATTACCACAAGGCATTGGGCACAGACTTCTGGTTCCTACAGGGTTCAGAGACTGTTTCCACATGTGGACACATTGCTGGGTGCAGCTTCTCAGTTACCAGGAGCCTTACCTACAGCTCCTGAATGTGGCTGGATCACTGGGCACATCTTCACAGTTCCAGTGGGCCTCACTGTGGGTTCTTGGATGGCCACAGGTCATTGGACACAGACTGCATTAATGAAAGTATTAAAGACAAATAATTTTTATATTGACTAACACATGAAAAAGAACTAATATCAACCAATAATGATGGGGGCCTGGACTGTCACAAGGAACATTGCAGAAGTCCACCTCAGTTGTAAACTGCCTGGGACCTGCCCTGTGGCCCGGCATTGCCAATAGGAACATTGCAGAAGCCTGCCACAGGCCAAAAACTGCCCTGGACTGATTCTGCTGGGGCCACTCTTCCACCAGGACCATCACAAGACCTCAGCAGGCTCCAGTCAGTGTGAAAAAACTTGGAAATTCACTCCCAGGTGGCAAACCTTGGACTACAGCAGATTAACTGTGTCAGTGTGGTGAGTATATCCCTAAAATACAGGTGTACAGTGGATAAACAGGGCCAGTAGTAAAGCCCCCTCCAACTAACTGCAAGACTTGGTGAGGCTGAAAAGTGTGTGTGATCCCCTCCTACACATAGAAAACATCAGGCAGAGTGAAAAAGGCAAAACAAAATGCAGTCTCAAACATTTAGTTCACCAGAAGCAATTACAGGAGACATTGAAATAGAGGACCCCAAAAGTAGCACACTGGCATCTCTGAAAGGATAGTGAGTGAAATAAAAAAAAACCTCCATGAGGCTATAGAGGAAATTAAATTAGAAGTACTCTCCCATGTAAAGATAGAAATAAAGACCTTAGTAAAGGAGTTGTTGAATGCAGCTAAAGAAGAAATAGAGAAAACAGTACAGGAGCATGGGAAACTAACTGAAACCTTGAATGAACAATATCAAGAACAAGCAGAATTCATGAAACAAACTCAAAGAGACATTCCAAGAAACAAAAAATTCTATTGAAAGCATGTAAAACCACCTAAAGGAAACCGAGGATAAGATTTTGGACCTTGAGGAGAGGATTACAATTAGTGATCAGGAAAGGATAGAACTTTTAAAAATAAAAAAAGTAGCATGAAATGACAATCCAGAAGCTTTATGATGATGCCAAGTGCAATAATATAAGATTAATAGGCATTAGTGAAGATACAGGAGCCCATGCAAATGACACAGGTAAAGTATTTACAGAAATAATAGCAGAAAATTTCCCAAACATGGGGAAAGAATCTCATACACAGATAAGTGAGGCATATAGAGCACCAAACAGTCACAATCAACATAAATCCACACCCAGACACATAACAATAAAGATCTCGAACATACAGCACAAAAAAGAATACTAAAAGCTGCTAGAGAAAAGACACAACTCACCTATCAAGGAAAGTCCGTTAGAATCAGGGCAGACTTTTCAGCACAAACCTTCAAGTCAAGACAAGCTTGGAGTGAGGTATTTCAAGCCCTGTAAGAAAACAACCTTCAACCCAGACTGATGTACCCAGCAAAACTTTCATTCAAATTTAATGGAGAAACAAGATTCTTCCATGAGAAAGAACAACTAAAGAAATTCACATCCACCAAACCAACCCTATGTAAACCCTATGTAGTATGAAAGACATGCTACATAGAGATAAAAATGAACACAATCCCCAAAACAACAACAGAAAGACACATCCAGGTAGGATAAGCAATTAAATAAGAGGAAAAACAGTAAGAAACAACTGGAACATAACATGGCAAAATCGATCCAGTACATATCAGTGATATCCATGAATATAAATGGCCTCAATTCACCTATCAAAAGAAATAGATTGAGAGAATGGATCAAGAAACATGATCCCAAAATATGCTGTATATGACAAACACATCTGATGCAAAAGGAAACTCATAGATTAAAAGTCAAAGGAAGGAAAACAGTATTTCATGAAACAGGAAACCAGAAAAAAGCAGGGGTAACTATTCTAATTGCAGACAACGTGAACTTCAAACCTAAAATAAGACCTCCACTGAGGGACCGCCCTACCACCAGGAACTCAGCACAAGCCTGCATCAGGGATAAGCTACACAGAACCTCCACCAAGGGCTGGCCCTGCCACTGGGAACTCAGTGCAAGCCTGTCTCAGGGGTAGGCTACCCAGAACCTCCACAGAGGGCCCTCCCTGACACCTGGAACATTGAGGAGGCCACCTAAGACTTAAAACTTCCCTGGACTGCTACAGATGGGCCCGCCCTCCCACCTGGAACATCAGAAGATCTCAGTGGGATTCAGGTAGTGTGAGAAAATTTGGAACTTTGCTCCCAGCTGGTGAACTTCGGACTACAGCAGATCGACTGTATCAATGTGGTGAGTATACCCCTAAAATAAAGGTGTACAAGGGATAAATAGTGCCAGTAGTAAAACCCGCTCCAACTAACTGTAAGAATTTGGTGTGTCTGAAAAGAGTGTGTGTGATTCACTCCTACACATAGAAAACACCAGGGAGAGTGAAAATGACAAAACAAAAAAGCAAAATGCAGTCGCAAACATATAGTTCACCAGAAGCAAGTATAGGAGACTGAAATAGAGGACACCAAAAGTAACACACCAGGAATCTCTGAAAAGATAGCCAGTGAAATAAAAAAAAAAACCAACAGCATCAGGCTATAGAGGAAATCAAATTAGAAGTAGTCTCCCATGTAAAGATAGAAATAACAACTTTAGCAAAGGAGTTGTTGAATGTAGCTAAAGAAGAACTAGAGAAAAAAGTACACAAGCATGGGAAACTGAAACACTGAAGGAACAACATAGAAAACAAGCAGAATTCATGAAGCAAACTCAAAGTGACATCCCAGAAACAAAAAATTCTATTGAAAGAGTGCAAAATCGCCTAAAGGAAGCTGAGGATAGGATTTTGGACCTTGAGGACAGGATCAGAGTTAGTGATGAGGAAAGCATAGAACTTTTAAAAATAACAAAGCAGCATGAAATGACAATCCAGAAGCTTCATGATGATGCCAAGAGCAACAATACAAGGATAATGGGCATTAGAAAAGATACAGGAGTCCAGGCAAATGACATACATAAAGTATTTACAGAAATAACAGCAGAAAGTTTCCCAAACATGGGGAAAGAATCTGATATGCAAATAAGTGAGGCATATAGAACACCAAACAGTCACAATCAACATAAATCCACACCGACACATAATAATTAAGATCTCAGACATACAGCATAAAAACAGAATATTAAAAGCTGCCAGAGAAAAGACACAACTCACCTATCAAGGAAAGCCCATTAGAATCATGGCAGACTTTTCAGCACAAACCCTCAAGTCAAGAAGAGCTTGGAGTGAGGTATTTCAAGCCCTGAAAGAAAACAACCTTCAACCCAGACTGATGTACTCAGCAAAACTGTCATTCAAATTTAATGGAGAAACAAGATATTTCCATGAAAAAGAACAACTGAAGAAATTTATGTCCACCAAACCAACCCTAGAAAAAGTACTGAAAGACATTCTAGACAGAGATAAAAATGACCACAATCCCCAAAACAACAACAGAAAGACACATCCAGGTAGGATAAGCAATTAAATAAGAGGAAAAGCAGAAAGCAACAACTGGAACATAAGATGGCAAAATCGATCCAGTACATATCAGTGATATCCATGAATATAAATGGCCTCAATTCACCTATCAAAAGAAATAGATTGACAGAATGGATCAAGAAATGGGATCCCCAATATGCTGTATACAAGAAACACATCTGACCCAAAAGGAAACTAATAATTTAAAAGTCAAAGGGTGGAAAACAGTATGCCATGCAACAGGAACCCAGAAAAAAGCAGGGGTAGCTATTCTATTAGCAGACAACGTGAACTTCAAACCTAAAATGATTAAAAGAGATAGAGAAGGTCACTACATACTTGTTAGTGGTAAAATTCAAGAGGAAGAACTAACAATTATAAATATATATGCGCCAAATACAGGAACACCCAACTATATAAGACAGATACTAATGGACATGAAAAACGAAATACAAAAGAACACAATTATAACAGGAGATCTTAACAGCCCATTGTCACAAAGAGATAGATCAACTAGACAAAAAGTCAGCAAAGAAATAACAGAACTGCATCATACCTGTGAGCAATTGAACTTAGTAGACATTTACAGAGTTTTCCACCCAACTACATCAGAATACACATTCTTGTAAGCTGCACATGGGACATTCTCCAAAATAGACCATATATTATAGCATAAAACATTCTTAAGTAAGTGCAAAGGTAATGAAATCATACCATGCATAATATCTGACCATAGTTCACTGAAATTGGAAATTAATGGCAAAAGAAATTGTAAAACATTTATAAATACATGGAAATTAAATAACAGCCTTTTGAACAACCAGTGGGCTACAGATGAAATTAAAGAAGAAAAAAACCAATATCTACAATTCAATGAAAATATAGAAACAACATGCTAAAATCTGTGGGATGCAATGAAAACAGTCTTAAGAGGGAAATATATAGCAGTAAATTGTCATATCAAGAAAACACAACGAGCACAAATAAACAACCTAATGCTCCATCTCAAGTGTTTAGAAAAAGAAGAGCAAGCTAAACCCAAAGCTCATAGAAGAGAGGAAATTGTAAAGATTAGAGCACAAATCAATGCAATTGAAGCTAAAAAAATACAAAGAATTAATGAATGAAATATCTGGTTTTTTGAGAGAATCAACAAAATTGACAAACCCCTAGCTAACCTTATCAAGAGAAAGAAATAAAAAACCCAAATTCATGCAATAAGAACTGAAAAGGGAGAAATTACTAGAGATCCCATGGCAATTGAAAAGATCATGAATACCTACTTTGAAAATCTCTACTCACATAGAGTGGAAAACACAGAGAAAATGGACAGATTTCTAGAAATATATGAACTACCAAAGCTCAACCAAGAAGATATAGCAATTTTGAACAACCCAATATCAGCTATTGAAATTGAAAATGTAATTCAAAACTTACCACCAAGATTTGATGCCAATACACCTTGAGCTCTTTAATGAAATTGAGAAAAAGCAATCCTCCCAAAATGATTCCTGAAGGCAAGTATTACTCTCATACCAAAACCAGAGAAAGATCCATCCCAAAAGAAGAATTAGAGACAAATCTCACCGATGAACATTATTGCAAAGATTTTCAATCTCAGTAATGAACATTAATGCAAAGATTTTCCAAAAAATACTGGCAAGTATAATGCAGCAAGTCATCAAGAAGATTATACATCATGCCCAAGTGGTGTTCATTCCAGGAATGCAGGGATGATTCAACATATGCAAATCAATAAATGCAACACACCACATCAAGAGAGCCAAAAACAAAAACCACATCATCATCTCAATAGATGCTGAAAAAGTTTTTGATAAACTCCAATACATATTCATGATAAAAAAACTTCAGAAACTCGGAATGCATGGTGTCTACCAAAACCTTATAAAGGCCATCTATGACAAACCAACAGCCAACATTATACTACATGGATAAAGACTGAAAGGTTTCAGTTTAAAATCAGGAACAAGAAAAAGGATGTCCACTATCACCAGTTCTTTTCAATGTAGTTCTGGAAACACTAGCTAGGGCAATCAGACAAGAGAGAGAAATAAAAAGAATGAAGATAGGAAAGGAAGAAGTTAAATTACCACTATTTGCCGATGACATGATACTCTGTATAGAAGACCCAAAAAACTCCATTAAAAGACTGCTAGAGGTAATAGACAAGTTCAGCAGTGTAGCTGGTACAGAGTCAACGCTCAAAAATCAATAGCATTCCTGTATACAAACAAAATCTGAGAGAGAAATTAAGGAAATATTGCCCTTTACAATAACATCTAAAAAAATGAAATACTAAGGAATCAACTTATCCAAGAATGTATAAGACCTATATGCTGAAAATTATAGAACTCTAAAAAAGGAGATTGAAGGAGCTATTAGAAAATGGAAGGATATTCCTTGCTTTGGCTAGGAAGAAATAATGTTGTGAAAATGGCCATACTCCCAAAATTGTCATGCAGATTTAATGTAATCCCTATCAAAACACCATTGACATACCACACAGATCAAGAGAAAACACTCCTAAAATTCATTTGGAAACAGAAAAAAACCTATAATAGCAAAGGCAATTCTGAGCAACAAAAGAGAGGCAGGAGGCATCTCAATTCCTGACTTGAAACAGTACTATAAAGCCACAGTGGTAAAATCAGCATGGGACCGGCAAAGGTATGGACCTGAGGATCAATGGAACAGATTAGAAGATGCAAGCACAAGTACAAAGACACTCAGCCCCCTGATAATTGACAAAGTGAATAAATATGTCCACTGGAAGAAGGATAGCCTCTTTAATAAATGGTGTTGCGAAAATTGGCCCTCCACATGCTGAAGACTGAAACTAGATCCAAGTCTATCACCATGCACAAAAGTAAAGTCTAAATGGAGCAAAGACCTCAATATAAGGCAGAAACATTAAATCTACTGGAAGACAAGGTAGGTAGAAATCTTGGAGACATAGGGTTAGGCAGAGAATTCATGAACAAAACGCAAACTGCACGGGAAAAACTTCAAAGAATCAACACCTCAGATCTCATATTATTGATAAGTTTCTGCACTTCAAAGAAATTAGCAACAGAGTGAAAAGGAAACCCACAGAATGGGAAATAATTTTAGCCAGCAGTCCCTCATACAAAGGACTTATATCCAGAACATATTAAGAGTTGAAAAACATCAAGCCCCCCAATTCAAAGACCCTCTCCAAAAATGGGCATCTGAGATGAACACATAGTTCTCAGAGGAAGATATACAAATGGGAAATAAATATATGAAGAAATGTTTGCCATCACTGTCATTTGAGAAATGCAAATTAAAACATTTTGACTTCACCTCACTCCAGAAAGAATAGCTGCCATCAAGAAATAAACTGATAACAAATGTTGGCCTGGGTGCATGGAAAAGGGAACACTGCTCCACTGTTGGTGGGAATGTAGACTGCTGCAACATTATGCAAATCCATATGGAGAATTCTCAGAAGACTAGGATTGCAAGTTCCATTCAATCCAGCTATTCCCCTCCTGGGTATTTTCCCAGAAGAACTGAAAAGTTCATATCACAGTGATATATGTGCACCCATGTTCATAGCTGCACAATTTGTGATAGCTAAATCTTGGAGAAAACCAAGTTGCTCATCTACTGCAGAGTGGATGGAAAAGATGTGGCATTTTTATACAATGGCATATTACTCAGCTATAAAAAGGATGATCTTGAGGCTTTCATAGGTAAACGGAGACAACTATTCTCATTTGTGAAATAAATAAGAACCATATTTATAAATATCATACTGTGTCTCTAGTGTAAAAAGTAAATAAGAATTATAAGTGTAATAAAACCAAAATGTGTCATTGCTATTGTAAAAAAGAGAGGAAAAGAAAGTGCTCTAAGGGATATAACTGCATGTATGTTTGAGTTTGTAAAATAGATGGCCATATTGCTGAATCTTTGTTGGATCTTTGAGCAGAACTGTTTGCAGTCTCACTGTTTGAATGTCTACTATGTATCTTTTAACTTTGTAACTTGAACAACTACATCCAAGATGACAATATTTGTTTATCAAGTAATGATTTCTTAGTGGGTATTTTTCTCTTTTTCCTTTTTTTCCTTTCTTTTAGAATTCTGTATTGTTGCTACCCTTTTTTCTCCTTTGATTTTTTTCTCCTCTTTAAATAAAATTTTTAAAATGTCTAATTGCTATAGTAAAAAAGAGGTAATAAGAAGTGCTATAAAGAGATATAACTGCATGTATATTTAATTGTGTAGGATTGGTAACCATATTTCTAAGTTGTTGTTGGATGTTTAAACAGATCTGTTTGCAATCTCACTGCTTGAGTGTCCACTTTGTGTGCTTTAATTTTGTAACTTGAACAACTATTTCTAAAAGAACAATATGGAATGTATCAGCTAGTGATTTCTTACTGTTTATCTTTTTTTTGAAATCCTGTAATGTTTCTACCCTTTTTCTGTTTTGTTTCTCTTTAAATAAAAATAAATAAATAAATCAGAATCAGAAAGACAAAAAAAAACCCAATAATGTTGGAAATATATATTGGTTCAGCCTTTTCACAGGTAGTTTTTCAATATGTTTTAATCTTTAAACAATCCAAATTATACATCTCACTTCAAAATAATCTTGTGTGAACTGGTTATAGGAAGGAGAGTAGAGGAACTAAGGAACTAAGATTTGGCATATGTTAATGATTGTTGAAGCTGAATTTAGTACACATAGGAGTTCATTATCAAATTATGTACTTTTAGTATATAGTTGAAAATTTCCACAATAAAAAGTTTTAAAAAATAAGTAAAATAAAACACACATTCCATAAATTCCTACTTTCCCTCCTAGGTAGGAAAGCTTGTGTCTCTTGCCACTCAAATGTCCAGTAAACAGACACTAACCAGCTTAATCTGTGTCAAGTATTCTCTTGGTTATATTTTTCTCCTTGCTGAGTTAAAATACTTGATACCCAAAATGAAGAAAGGAAAAGTTTATTTAGCTTACAGTTTTGGGAGATTTCAGTCCATCATTAGCTGATTCCAAGGAATGGTGACGTGATTCAGGAGTAGTCTTACATTCATGGCTGGGGCAGATTCTAAAAGCATCAAGGCAAAAAGGACAAAAAAGGAAAAGCATTTTTCCTTCCCTCTCTTATATTGCATGCCAGCTACTGTACCCTGGGTGGGTACAGCACTCACACCACCAACCCTGATGCTAGACAATGGACAGATCAAAAATGCTTGACTCAGCTGTCTCCATGACTGCATGAGGCTTGGGGGGCTATCCAACACAAAGCATAACAAGTCCCATAAAAGAAATGTGGATAGATGTGAATGGCAAGAATAAAAACAAACTGGTAACCTAAAGTTAAATTTGTTCTCCAGGCTCTTTCACTGTACTTCCCTCTACTGTCACCTTAGAACCACTCTTTGTAAACTTCACCATTAACAGTACACACACATACACACACATGCACACCATTAAAACTACACACACACACACACACACCTTCCAGTATAATCATGTCAGACCTTATGTCCTCTCTGAAAAGCAACAAAGTCCCAATTCTAAATATCTTCTTCTAGATTTCAATTGACTAAGCCAGGCTGAATTTCTTTCAGCTCTCTGTCCCCTAGATCTAAAAATCATTCAATTTTCTTTATCTCCCAAGTTTATTGTTCTTCCCCAATCACAGACACAGAAACAAACACATACTTTCTTTTTAATAAAATACTATCATTTTTCTTTGCTATTATAGAAATAACAATGTTCTCAGAACACAAACATTTAAAAGGATAAATAATGGCACTATACCCCATGCAGCTCAGATAAGCAGCAGCCTCACTCTGCACATATTTGCCACTAATAGGCTCTGCACCTGTGGATTCTGTGCTTTGGCAGCAGCCATCTACCAACTAGAAGCTGGCCTTACATTTTATTTTCCCTTAGCATGAGGCAGCAGAATTGGTGACCAATGGACAGCCCTGATTGCAGACTAGGCCAATGCCTAACATAAAAAGGTAAGGCCATGGAGAAAGTATAGAGCTGGCTAGCAATGTTAGCCCCAAGAAGATAACACAGCTATAGTAAGTTATAAAAGCAACATGTCGTTTTGTTTCAAAAGTGACTCCTTCACAGCAGGTTAAAGCTGGAGAAGAAACTCATCATATTGCCAGACAGTGCTTAATCAGTTGCCATATTTGGAAGAGTTTGGTTGTTTAAAACTGACTTGCTGAATGATAATAGAAAAGTAACACTTCTGGGTTTCCCGTGTTACCCTACCACAGTGGCTGAATGAGAGACAGCCACATAGAGAGGATGCAGAGTAGACATAAATGTTCTGAGAAATACAAGCTCAGGATGGGAAAGAAACAGGTCTTGCCCTCCATAGTGATAAAACAGGCATTGTGAGTTTGGCTTTCAAAAGAGGCTGTATATAAAAGTGTTAACATTAAGTCAAATGTCTTCTTGAACTACTGACCTGGGACCTTCATCCATCAGGGACCAGAGGGCTGATCATTTTCCCCATCTGTCAACATGAGCAAGGATATGCCTTGGTTTGGATGGTTGTTCCAGGCTGAAGTGTACAGAAAGAAGGGCCCTGGAGCAGACAGAAAACTAACAAACCCACAAGTCATAAACTTAAGCAGATAAAATGATGGCTTTCTGGCTTCCAAGAATGCAGATTCTAAAAAAATCATTCAAAAACAGGAAAATTTTATTGACTCAGTTTTTTTCTCCCTCTGTTATTGCTTCCTTGATCTTTGAGGGTTTGAAGGTTTTCTCATTTTAACTTTTTCTCTTCTCATTTTTCTTTTCTTCCTCTTTATTTTACTATATTTTTCTTCATTTTTTTGCTGTTAATCTGATCCTGCTAGTTTTCTTTTATTCCTCAATAGGATTCATTAGTCCAAATTTCTCTCCTCCTTCTCACCCACCATTGATTAATATTTTAAATTCTACTTTTTTCAGTTTCTAGTTCCTAAACCATTCTATATTTGCTGGTAAAATCATTAAACTTTATGTGTGTTTAGCTAGCTGATTCTATGCAATTACCGTTGAATGCTGTTCTATTGTTAGTGGAGGCAAAGCTGTTCATGTAGTAGTTATTAACTGTTGGCAAATATTTGGTTGTCTTAGTGTTTTTACTATATACATAGTTGTTTTCTGTAGCTAAGGGTGTGTACTTATTGGTTTATAGGGTATTTCAATATTAAATTTGTCTTTGGTGCTTATATTGTTGCTGATATTGCTATAGCCAAATTGATGTAGTTGTTGCTATCAGTTGGTTTTAACTGCATGTCAGTTTCTGGAATATTTTGGTTTCATAAAATTACTTGCACTCATTCCCAGAGTACTGAGTACTGAACCAAATACACTGCAGCCTCACCTCCAAAATAGAAGTGATAGAACTCTGGGACAGAAGCAAAAGCCTGTGTTAACCACAACCAGAGTAATCATTGAAAAGCAGCCCTTACCTAATGTGGTCTCTGTTGCAGCAACCAAATTAATGGCCTCCACTATAATAAACTTGCAAGGTTCAACACCAAAAATAAATAAACAAAAAATAGAAGCCATAGAAAATGTGTTGAGAAAATACTTCCAAAACCACATAACTCTCAAAACTGACCTATAGAGCATCAAGGAGAAGGAAATTAAAGGTCAAGCAGCCAAAATATTTAAGGATAATAGAAGAGATTTTTAAATAAAGATCAATAGGGTGCCTATTGGGAACAAAGAAGGCATAACTAAACAGATAATGTACCTAATAAGCAAAACAACCAGCATGTCTACAGAAGACACTAGTAAAAAGCTAGCTGACTGAAACCAAATGATACAACGCATGAATGTCCAGTATAAAAAAAAGAGTGGATGAAAAGGACAAAAAGGAAATTTAGGAGATTAAAAATTCTATCAAAAGTACATATGAGAAAAAGAAGTGACAACTGTGAGGGCAGAGTGTCAGGACTAGAAGATAAGGCTGTTGTCAGTGACTTGACAGATACCTTAAAAACAACAAGAAACATGAAAAATGGATCCAATAGGAACTTGATAATGCAAAGGAGATTAATGTAAAGTAAATTAGAATTAATGAAAACCCAAAAGGCAGAACAAATAGCATAAATAACTGGTTGACAAATTTAATAGCAGAAAACTTTCAAATGTGAAGACAGTACTTAACATACAGGTAAACAAGACATGCAGAAACAAAATAGTCATGACAAAAAAAGATCTTCTCCATGACACATTATATTCAAAATCCCAGAAATCTATCACAAGTCAAAATCTTAAAAGGTCCTAGAGGAAAACAAAAAGTAACATACAAATAAATGAATTAATGCTATGGCAGGCTTCTTAAAACAAAACTTAAAAGTTGACAAAGCTTGGAGTGAAACATTTCAAGCCCTCACAGAACACAACTTCTAATCCAGATTGATATATACTGCAAAGCTCTCTTTCAAAATCATTGGAGAAATTAGATATTTTGAAGATAAAATCACCTAAAGGAATTGACTTACAAACCATCTCAAGAAACGTCTCCAAAAACATCTCAAGAAAACTCTAGAAAAAGAAGTGACGCTAACAATACCAAAATGTCTAAAGAAAGAAAACAACTGGTAGGGTAAATAATTATGTACAATTCAAGGGGGAAAAAAAGGTGAGCAACAGGAAAATAATTCAGTGGCCAGAATAAGGCAATATCTTCCCAAAATAATTCTCACTGTGAATGGTCTCAATTCCTTTGCTAAAAGACACAGATTAGCATAATGGATTGAGAAATAAACCAACAGCATATTGTACACAAGAAACACATTTAAGAAAAAAGAAGTTAATAGACTAAAAATCGAAGGATAGGAAGCCATGTCTTGCAACAAAAGCCCGAAAACAAAGAAGAGTAGCTATTCTGCTTTCAGACAAAGTAGACTTTAAGCAAAGCTGATCAGAAGAAGCAAAAAACATCAAAACAGTATTTGTTAAGGTAGTAATTCAACAGAAATATATAACAGTATAAATGTATGTGCATTGAACAATGGCATGCCCTACTTCATAAAACAAATGGTACTACATATAAAAGATTAGATTACAGTGGGGGATCTGAATATCCAACTATCACAATTAGAGTAATCAACAAGACAAACAACAACAACAACAAAGAAATACCAGAGTTTAATAAAATCTTTGAACAAATGAGCTTAATAGATATTTACAGAGTATTCCTTCCAAGAACAAAAATTACAGTCTTCTATGCAACAGAGTGAACTTTTTCTAAAATAGACTACATACTATCTAGAAAGGCATACTTAATAAACATGAAGGAATTGAAGTCTCCCATTGATAATATTAGGTCATAGTGCAACAAAACTAGAAATGAATGACAAAAGAAACCATAGAAATAATGAAAATGCATGGAAATCAAGTAACACACTCTTGTATAATTAATAGGTTACAGAGCAAATCAAGGAATAAATAAGATAATTTCTAGAACTTGACAGTAATGTCAGTAACACGTGTCAGAACTCATGGAACAAAACAAAAGTAGTTCTAGGTTGAGAGTATTTAGCTGTGGATACCCACATTAGAAAAAAAGCAAGCTCAAATAATTAACTTTTTGATGGACCTCAAGATCATAGGAAACAAAAATAATCCAAATCCAAAAATAGAATAAAGAGGGATCTTATAAAATTTGAGAAGAAATCAATGAAACTAAGATTAAAAAATGCAAAGGACCAATGTATAGAAATTTTTCTTCTTTGAAAATTTAACAACATAGATTCTTAGCCAATCATGCTGAAACAACAGGAAAAATACACAAATCAATAAAATTTGAGATGTAAAAGGTAGAAACACAAGGGCAACTGACAAAATTCAAGTTATTAGCAACTACTTCCTGATGGCATGTTCCAATAAATTAGAGAATTCAGAAGAAATGAATAGATTCCTAAACACATATGAATTACCAATACTGAACCAAGAAGATATAAAAGCTCCTGAGTAATCTAGTAACAGGCAATGAAACCAAACCAGTAGCAAAAGTTTTAAAACCTACCAACAAAAAAAGTCCAGCCAAAGATGGATTCACTGCTAAAATCTGAAAGAACTTCAGGGAAGATCTACTGTGAATATCCTCCAAACTCTTTAATGAAATTGAAGAGAAAGAAGTACTCCTAAAGTCATTTCCAGGAACTAGCATTACCTTGATCTCAATGCAAGGCAAGTATCAAAACAAAAAAAGCTAATCCCACTAATGAACATAGATGCAAACATCCTTAACAATATACTGACAAATAGAATGTAATGCATTATCTAAAAGATCATACACCATGCTAATGCAGAATTCATCTCAAGAATGCAAGCCTGACAGTGTAAACAAATTAATAAGTGGAATACATTGCATTAGCACAAACAAGCTCAAACTCATATCATTATATTAATAGAGGTGGGAAAAATCTTTGACAAAATTCTACAGCTATTCATAATGAAAATTCTAAGGAATATATGTATAGAAGGACTTTACCTACATCTGATAAAATTCATTATGACAAATATAATGCCAACATCTTAATCTTTAGAACTTTACCTACATTTGATAAAAGCCGTTTGTGACAAATACGCTGCCAACATCATATTAAATGGTGAAAAACTGTAAATCTTTTCTCTAAAATCAGGAAAAGGATAAATATATCCATTATTACCACACCTATCCAATACAGTGCTAAAAACAAATAGTCTGGGCAATCAGGCAAGTGAAAGAAATAAAAGGACTATGAATAGGAAAAAAGAAGTCACATATTTTTTTTTATTTTAAAGAGGGAAAAACAAAACAAAAAAATACAAGAAAAACAAGAAACAAAAGTGATAAAGAAACAACAATAGCAACCACCCCAAACTATAACAATATAAGCTTTCAAAATTAGGAGGTAGGGACTTAACAAAGGTAGTCATTTTGCATAGTTATCCTTAAAAGAATTACTCAAATTACCAGATATAGACATGCAAAATTGATCTAATCCTATGTTAACTGTCTTTGTTCCAAGAAATAATTGGATCAGGCTTAGGCTGCCTGGATCCTCCACCGTGGGCCCACCTTGCAACCAGGAATTTAGCGGAAGACTACATCAGGGGTAAGCTGCCTGGAACCTCCCCCTTGGGCCCATCCTGCAACCAGGAACTTAACGGAAGCCTGCATCAGGCGTAGGTTGCCTGGAACCACCAACGTGGACACACCCTGCCACCTGGAACTTAGCGGAAGCCCGCCTCAGCCATAGGCTGCCTGGAACCTCCCCCGAGGGCCAGTTCTGCCACCTAGAACATTGAAGAAGCCTGCCCAAGGCTGAAAGCTGCCATGGACCACTTCAGCTGGGCCTGCCCTTCCACCTGGAAAATTAGAAGACCTTAGCAGACTACAGTTAGTGTGAAAAAATTTGGAACTTTGCTCCCAGGCAGCAAACCTTTGACTACAGCAGATTAACTGTATCAGTGCGATGAGTATGCCCCTAAAATAGAGGTGCACAGAGGATAAATAGGGCCAGTATTAAAAGCCCCTCAAACTAAGTGTAAGACTTTGGTGAGTCTGAAAAGAGTGTATGTGATAAACTCCTACACACAGAAAACATCAGGCAGAGTGAAAATGACAAAACGAGAAAGCAAAATGCAGTCTCAAACATATAGTTCACCAGAAGCAAGTATAGGAGACATTGAAATAGAGGACCCCAAAAGAAAACACTACCAAACTTCATTTGGAAACAGAAGAAACCTAGAATAGCAAAGGCAATTCTAGGCAACAGAAGCAAGGCATGAGGCATCTCAATTCCTGACTTGAAACAGTACTATAAAGCCACAGTGATAAAATCAGCTTGGTCCTGGAAAACAAATAGACCTGAAGATCAATGGAACAGATTAGAAGATGCAAGCACAACTACAAAGACACTCAGCCACCTGATATTTGACATAGGGGCTAAATATGTCCACTGCAAGTAGGATAGTCTCTTTAATAAATGGTGTTGGAAAAATTGGATCTCTACATGCCGAAGACTGAAACTAGATCCATGCATATCACCATGCACAAAACTAAAGTCGAAATGGATCAAAGACCTCAATATTAAAACAGAAACACTAAATCTACTGGAAGACAAGGTAGGTAGAAGTCTTGGAGACATAGTGCTCGGCAGAGAATTCATGAACCAAATGCAAACTGCACGGGAAACACTTCAAGGAATCAACAAATGGGATCTGACATTATTGAAAAGGTTCTGCACTTCAAAGGAAATCACCAACAGAGTGAAAAGAAAACCCACAGAGTGGGAAAAAATTTTACCCAGCAACCCCTCAGACAAAGGACTTGTGTCCAGAACATATGAAGAATTGAAAAACATCAAGCCCTCCAAATTCAAAGACCCTCTCTAAAAATGGGCATCTGAGATGAACACACATTCTCAGAGAAATATATACAAATGGCAAATAAATACATGAAGAAATGTTTGCCATCACTGGTCATTCAAGAAATGCAAATTAAAACAGCATTGATATTCCACATTACTCTGGAAATAATAGCTGCCATCAAGAAATCAACTGATAAGAAATGTTGGCGAGGCTGCGGGGAAAAAGGAACACTGCTCCACTTTTGATGGGAATGTAGACTGGTGCAACCTCTATGGAAATCCATATGGAGAATTCTCAGAAGACTAGGATTGGAAGTTCCATTCAATCCAGCTATCCCCCTCCTGGATATTTTCCCCAGAGAACTGAAAAGTTCATATCACAGTGATATATGTGCACCCATGTCCATAGCTGCACAACTTGTGATAGCTAAATCCTGGAAACAACCAAGATGCCCATCAACTGCAGAGTGGATGAAAAAGATGTGGCATTTTTATACAACTGAATATCACTCTGGTATAAAAAAAGGATGATCCTGAGGCCTTCACAGGTATATGGAGACAACTTGAGACTATCCTCATTAGTGAAATAAATAAGAATCATATTTATAAATATCTTTTTGTGTCTGTAGTGTAAAATGTAGATAAGAACTACAGGTTTAATAAAACCAAAATGTGCAATTGCTATTGTAGAAAAGAGGAAAAGCACGTGCTCTAAGGGATATAACTGCATGAACGTTTGAGTGTGTAAAATAGATGACCATATTGCTGAATGTTTGTTGGATCCTTGAGCAAAACTGTTTGTAGTCTGACTGTTTGAATGTTTACTATGTACCCTTTAACTTTGTAACTTGAACAAGTGCATCCAGGATGACAGTGCATAATTTATAAATTACTGATTTCTTAGTGGGGCTTTTTCTCATTCTCCATTTTCTTTCTTTCTTTTAGAATTGTGTATTATTGCTACCATTTTTTGTTTTGTTTTCTTCTCTTTAAATAAAATTTTTAAAATATATAATTGTTATTGTAAAAAAAGAGGAAATAGGAAGCCCTATAAAAGGTATAGCTGCATGTAAGTTTAGATGTGTGGGACTGATGTCCGTATTTCTAGGTTCTTGTTGGATTGTTGAACAGATGTGTTTGCACTCTCACTGCTTGAGTGTCCACTTTGTGTGCTTTAATTCTGTGACTTGAATAACTATTTCTAAAAGAACAATATGTAATGTATCAACTAGTGATTTCTTACTATTTATCTTCTTTTCTTGAAATTTTGTAATATTTCTAATTTTTCCTGTTTTTTTTCTCTTTAAATAAAAAAGCATGAAAATAAATCAATAACATTCCTGTACACAAAAAGAAAACTCACTGGGAAAGAAACTATAGAAATATAGCCCTTTACAATAACATCTAAAAAATGAAATACTTAGGAATCAACGTAACTAAAAATGTAAAAGACCTATATGCTGAAAATTATGCTATGCTGAAAAAGATAATTGAAGAGGATATTAGAAAATGGAAGGACATTCCTTGCCCTTGGTTAGGAAGAACTGAAATTGTGAAAATTGCCATACTCCCAAAACTGTTATACAGATTTAACACAATCCCAATCAAAATACCATTGACATAACTCACAGATCTAGATAAAACACTACCAAAAGTCATTTGGAAACAGAAGAAACCTAGAATAGCAAAGGCAATTCTAGGCAATAAAAGCAAGGCAGGAGGCATCTCAATTCCTGACTTGAAACAGTTCTATAAAGCCACAGTGATAAAATCAGCTTGGTACTGCAAAGAAACAGACCTGAGGATCAATGGAACAGATTAGAAGATGCAAGCACAACTACAAAGACACTCAGCCACCTGATATTTGACATAGGGGCTAAATATATCCACTGCAAGAAGGATAGTCTCTTTAGTAAATGGTGTTGGAAAAATTGGCTCTCTACATGCCGAAGACAGAAAATAGATCCATGCATATCACCATGCACAAAACTAAAGTCTAAATGGATCAAAGACCTCAATATTAAAACAGAAACACTAAATCTACTGGAAGACAAGGTAGGTAGAAGTCTTGGAGACATAGTCCTCGGCAGAGAATTCGTGAACCAAATGCAAACTGCACGGGAAACACTTCAAGGAATCAACAAATGGGATCTGACATTATTGAAAAGTTTCTGCACTTCAAAAGAAATCAGCAACAGAGTGAAAAGGAAACCTACAGTGTGGCAAAGAATTTTACCCAGCAACCCCTCAGACAAAGGACTTGTGTCCAGAACATATAAAGAATTGAAGAACATCAAGCCCCCCAAATTCAAAGACCCTCTCCAAAAATGGGCATCTGAGATGAACACACATCCTCAGAGAAAGATACACAAGTGGCAAATAATTACATGAAGAAATATTCACCATCATTGGTCATTTGAGAAACGCAAATTAAAACAGCATTGAAATTCCACCTTACTCCGGAAAGAATAGCTTCCATCAAGAAATCAACTGATAACAATTATTGGTGAGGCTGTGGGGAAAAAGGAACACTGCTCCACTGTTGCTAGGAATGAAGACAGGTGCAACCATTATGGAAATCCACATGTAGAATTCTCAGAAGACTAGGATTGGAAGCCCGATTCAATCAAGCTATTCCCCTCCTGGGTATGTTCCCAGAAGAACTGAGAAGTTCATATCACAGTGATATATGTGCACCCATGTTCATAGTTGCACAATTTGTGATAGCTAGATCTTGGAAACAACCAAGATGCCCATCAACTGCAGAGTGGATGAAAAAGTTGTGGCATTTTTATACAATTGAATATCACTCTGGTATAAAAAAAGGATGATCTTGAGGCCTTCACAGGTATATGGAGACAACTTGAGACTATCCTCATTAGTGAAATAAATAAGAATCATATTTATAAATATCTTTTTGTGTCTGTAGTGTAAAATGTAGATAAGAACTACAGGCTTAATAAAACCAAAATGTGCAATTGCTATTGTAGAAAAGAGGAAAAGCACGTGCTCTAAGGGATATAACTGCATGAACGTTTGAGTGTGTAAAATAGATGACCATATTGCTGAATGTTTGTTGGATCCTTGAGCAAAACTGTTTGTAGTCTGACTGTTTGAATGTTTACTATGTACCCTTTGGCTTTGTAACTGGAAGAGCTACATCCGGGATGAGCGTATGCAATTTGTAAATTACTGATTTCTTAGTGGGTTTTTTTTCTCATTTTCCTTTTTCTTTCTTTCTTTTAGAATTGTGTATTGGTGCTACTATTTTTTCTGTTTTGCTTTTTTTTCTTCTTTTTAAATAAAATTTTAAAATTATGTAATTGTTGTTTTTAAAAAGACAGAGTAGGAAGTGCTATAGAGGATATGGCCGCATGTATGTTTAGATGTGTGGGATTGATAACCATATTTCTAGGTTCTTGTTGGATAGTTGAACAGATCTGTTTGCACTCTCACTGCTTGAGTGTCCACTTTGTGTGCTTTGTTTTTGTAACTTGAGAAACTATTTCTAAAAGAACAGTGTGTGGTTTGTCACCTAGTGATTTCTTACTCTTTATCTTTTTTTCTTGAAATTGTGTAATGTTTCTACCTTTTTCCTGTTTTTTTCTCTTTAAATAAAAGCTACAACAAAGAAATAATAGAATTAGTAGTACAATCATCTTTGCTTTCTAAAATTTATATCTTTTTTTTCGTTTTCCTTCCTTCTTTTCTCCTTTTCCCTATCCAAGTTATTTTTCACCTTTGAGCAGTTTCTTACACTTTCTCAAATCAGTTTTTTACAGAATACATAATTCTATATACACAAGATCTGAAAAACTCCACCAAAATCTTCCTAAAATTAGTATGCAAATTCATCATTGTAGGAAGAGACAAAATCAAAGCACAAAAATCAAGAGCATTTAGGTACATCAATATAGAGTTACAGTTAGGAGAACAGTATCATTCTCAATATCATTAGGAAAAAGTAAATATGTAGAAACTAATCTAACCAAGGAAATGAAAGAGTTTTACAACAAAAGGCATAGAACTTTCAAAAATGAGATTGAAGAGGACATCCAAAAATGAAACGATCTGTGTCTTGGTAAGAAGAACCAATATAGTCAAAACAGCAATATTTCCAAAACTGATAAGCATACTTAATGCAATTCCAGTCAAAATGGCAACAGTATTTCTCATAGAAAAAGACAAGGCAACGCTAAAACTTGTATGAAACCAAGGAGATCCAGACTAAGAACAGCAATCCTGAGTAAAAAGAGCAAAGCAGTAAGCATCACAATCCACGACTTCAAGTTATATCACAATGCAACAGAGATTTTAAAAATATAAAAGGACATGCTGCTAGCACAAAGGATGCACATAGATCAACAGAATAGAAGACACAAAAACTTTAAGCACATTCAGGTATTTGATCTTTGATAAAGATCAAAAACAACACTGGAGGAAAATAGCCTCTTTAGAAAATGGTTCTGGGAAAATTAGCTATCCTCTTGCAGAACATTGATGCTAGACCAGTATATTTCACAATGTACTAAACTAAAATTAAAGATCTGGATGTTAAAACACAGCCCAACATCGTGGCACATGCTTCTAATCACAGAATTTGGGAGGCTTAGGCAAAAGGATGGTTGTGAGTTCTGGGCATGCCTAGGCCTCAAAATGAGTGTTAATACTCAAATGATCTGCTTAAAGGTAAATTAGGAAAACTCCTGAAAAGATAGGCATAGGGAAGTACTTTCTGAGCAGAAACCCGATGGCAAATAAATAGTATCAAGAAAGAGCAAACGTTATCACACCAAATTCAAAATATTCTGCACAACAAATCAAATAGTAAACAAAGAGAAAACCTGTATAATGAGAAAAGAATTTTCAGCTTTTCCACAGACAAAGAACTAATATGTAGAAAACGTAAAGAACTTTTAAAAAAATTAGACCACCTCAATAAAAGACCCAAATCCAAAACTGGACAACTGAAATTTACAGATAATTCTCAAAGCACATACAAGTGATCAAAATATAAATAAAGAAAAAAATCAACATTGCTGACCATTACAGAAATGCACAAACAACTTAGATTCTATCTTACTCCAGAAAGAATGGCTATCATTAAGAAATCAATAATAACAAATGCTGACAAGGCTTTGGGGTAACATAACACTTCTACATTGTGGAGAGAATGTACACTATGAAAACCACAAAAAGAAATCAGTTTGGAAATCCTTCAAAAAATGAAAATTTAATTAAAACCAAATATTCTCCTTCTAGGTGTCTTCTCAAAAGAGTTAAAGAAATCACATTACAGAGATGTATGAATACCCATGTTTATAGCAACAAAATTCATGATAGCTAAATCTGAGAAGTAGCATATATATCCATTGACAAATTAATGAATAAAGAAAATTTGGTATTTTTGGTTGTTACAATCAGTTGCCCTTTGTGTATGCCAATATCCACATTTCCAGAGGGGTCATAGAAAATACTATAGTATCAGAGAACTGGGTACTAGGCCAAAAAACTGCAAACTTTCCTCCCTAATGAGTGAAGGTAATAGCCAACAGCTAGCTAAGTCTAGAGGATATCTCTGAAAAGCTGATGCTGTTATAAACAGAAGTAATTCTCTCTGGAAAATACAGGGACAGAGACTGAATTATTCAAAGTAAATAACAGAAAGACTAAATACCATCACTGGACATACAAAGTTGTGAAAACTTCATGAGGAGCCAAAATCTTACTGAAAATCTTCACATAAATTATAGTAGAATATAAACAATATGTTACTATACCTCAAACAACAGTATGCACCCAGAGAAGAGATGAAAAAAAAAACCAGGGAGAGTATATAAAATATATGTATGTTCATGAACAAGAAGAAATTTTAAAAGAATATACATACAAATATGACTATGGAGAAGTAAGACAACAGAAGATTTCAAGGTCTCTCAACTCTCCTAAGGCAGAGCAAGGATTCACAATGGGAGAAGACAGCAAACATCAGATAATGGAATGCTACAAAAGTTTTATAGAAAGGATGAATAAACTAGATGAGTTCAAAGAGGACTGAACCAAAAGTTAACAGCAATATCACTCAATATGTCCATGGTGAATTCAAGGGAAAGAAGTAAAAATCTGAATGAACTAACAAATAGCATTCAAAATGTGAATGAAAAATTTAACATAGATACAGATTCCTCAAAAAAATGTCAGGCATGAATATCTGAAATAAAATGTTATAGAAGTCATAAGCGGCAGAAATAACCAATGTGAAGATAGATTGCCTGAAAATGAGGACAAAAAAATGAATCATGATGATGTACTCGAAGAAGCCACAAATATAAGTGAACAAAAGAAGACAGTTCAGCTTTTGGTAGATGACAACAAGAGGACAAATCTAAGACCAATCTGAGTCAGAGAAAATCTAGAAGATAACAAAGATGGATTTACTAACATGTTCACATAAACCATACAGGAAAATTTCTCAAAGATAAAAAAAAAGTTTAAAATACAAGTAAGCAATTCTTGGCAAATGTCAAACAAATAAGAAGATAAAAGGAATATCTGTATTAAATTGCCAGATACCTATAAAAAACCCTACAATATCAGGAAAAGACAAAGAAAGTATTCTCCAATCGAAACAGAAGACAATGACTATAAATAATCAACACATTTGAGTAATACCTTTCAAAGTTATTGGCCTCAATTCTCCAATTGAAAGTCACAGATTGGTGGACCAGATCAAAACAAGAATCCAACACTGTTGATTCAAGAAACTCATCTAATCAAAAAAGATATTCATAGACTAAAAAATAAAGAATGCAAAACAATAGCTCACACACAAGGATAACAAAAATAACTAGGAAGTAGCAATTTTTATCTCAGGTATGATAAATTTCAAACTAAAACTGATTAGACTAGACAAAGAAGGTCATTACATACCAACTACTTAATTGATCAACCCAACAAGAAGATATAATAAGGGCTGGGGATATAGCTCAGTGGCCTAAGTGCCTGCCTTGCAAGCACAAGGTCATGAGTTTGATCCCCGGTACCAAAAAAGAAGAAGAAGAAGAAGAAGAAGAAGAAGAAGAAGAAGAAGAAGAAGAAGAAGAAGAAGAAGAAGAAGAAGAAGAAGAAGAAGATATAATATTGAAACCCACTGCAGGTCTGAGCTGCCTCAGACTGCTGCTGCTGGGTCCACCCTTCCACCAGGAATATCGGGTGGGCCCACCACAGGCCAGAGCTGCTGGGAACATTGGGTAAGCCTGCCACAGGCCTAAGCTGCCTGGGACTACCACTGCTGGGTCCACCCTTCCACTGGGAACATCAGAACCTTGGACTACAGTGGATTACCATGCTGGCTGGATCAGAGACTCAGGAACCCATCACCCAAACAGAAGACTTCAGCAGGCTTCAGTCAGTGTGGTGAGTTTGCCCCTAAAAGAGAGCTCTGCAGTGAGTAAATAGGAGTGGAAGAGAAAACCCTTCAACTGTAGGACCTTGGAAAACTTGTCAAGAGAGTGGGTAATCCCCTCTCCCACACAGAGAACATCAGACATGTTGAGGAGTGTCCAATAACGTCCCCCAAAACTTAGAGAAAATTAAAAGAGTTTATGAGAACCCCAGTGACACAGAAGGGCCTCAGCTGACACAAACACTATAGCCAGGGAGATCTGGTGACCTGCAACAACCTGAAGATATAACAACAGCAGGAACTAAGACATGCCTTCCATCAATACTTCTAGGCTAGTTAGCCCAGAAAGAATATAAGACTCATCCAACAGGCCCAGTAGTAGGAATTCAGGTGACTAGATCTCCTCTTCATTGTGGTAGCCAGCAACTTGACAAATATCAACCACACAATAGGACCCTAAAACTCACACTAGAGACAGCTGTGACTGGTGGGATAGAAAGACCAGATATTTACCCAAAAGGTGAAAATGACTAAATGAAAGGCAACATACAATCTCAAACATCTAGTCTATCAGTAGCAAGTATAGGAGACAGTGAAATAGAGGACTTTAAAAGTCATACACCAGAAATCTTTGAAAAGATAGCAAAAGAAGTAAAGAAACAAATCCACAAGGCTATAAAGGAACTCAAATTAGAAATAATGTCTTATGTAAAGACAGAAATAACAACCTGAGTAAATGAGTTGTTCAACATAGCTAGAGAAGAAACAGATCAAAAAAAATACAGGAGCATGGAAAATTGATTGAAACTTTGAATGAACAATGCAGAAATCAAGCAGAATCAATGAAACAAATTCAAAGAGATATCCAAGAAACAAAAAATTGTATTGAAAGCTGTTTAAAGGAAGCTGATGATAGAATTTCAGGCCTTGAGGACAGGATTGCTGATAGTTATCATGAAAGGATACAACTTACAAAAACAACAAAGTAGCATGAAATGACAATCCAGCACTTCAAAATGATGCCAGGACCAACAATGTAAGATTAATATGCATCAGTGAGGAAGCAGGAGACATTGCAAAGACATAACTAAGCTTTTCACAAAAGTAATGGCAGAAAATTTTCAAAACATGGGGAAAAAACTGATATACCAATAAGTGAGGCATATAGAATGCTAAACATATGACTAACTAACATAGATCTACACCCAGACATATAATAATTAAGATCTCAAAAATATAGCATAAAAAGAGAATACTAAAAGCTGCTAGAGAAAACACAACTCATCTATCAAGGAAATACTATTAGAATCACAGCAGACCTCTCAGCACACAAAGCTTCAGGTTAAGATGAGCTTGGAGTGAAGTATTTCAAGCCCTAAAAGAAAATAACTTTCAACCCAGACTGATGTACCCATCAAAACTGTCTTTCAGATTTAATGGAAGAAACAAGATACTTTTATGACAAAGAACAACTGAAGAAATTCATGTCCACCAAACCAACTTTAAAAAGAGTGCTGAAAGACATACTAGATAGAGATAAAAATGACCACAGTCTCCAGAAAAGCAATGGAAAGAAATCACCAGGCTGGACAAGAAATTAAACAAGGGAGAAAATTAAGAAACCAACAATAGGGACACAATATGGCAAAGTCAAGCCAGTACATCTAAAAAAATGAAATACCTAGGAATCAACTTATCCAAGAATTTAAAAGACCTATATGCTGAAAATCATACTACTCTAAAAAATGAGATTGAAGAGGATATTAGAAAATGGAAGTATATTCCATGCTCTTGTCTAAGAAGAACTAACATTGTGAAAATGGCCATACTCCCAAAACTGTTATACAGATTTGATACAATCCCAATCAAAATACCATTGACATACCCCAACAGATCTAGAGAAAACACTCCTAAAATTCATTTGGAAACAGAAGAAACCTAGAATTGGAAAGGCAATTTTGGGCAACAAAGGCAAGAAAGGAGACATTTCAATTCCTATCTTGAAAATATACTACAAAGCCACATTCAAAAATCAGCATGGTACTGGCAAAGAAATAGACCTCAGAATCAATGGAACAGATTAGAAGATGCAAGCACAACTACAAAGACATTTAGCCACTTGATATTTGACAAAGGGGCTAAACGTGTTCACTGGAAGAAGGATACCTCATTAATAAATGGTGTTGGAAAAATTGTTTTTTCACCTGCTGAAGACTGAAACTAGACCCATGTCTATCATCCTACACTAAACTAAAATCAAAATGGATCAAGGAACTAAATATTAAAACAGAAACACTAAATCTACTGGAAGACAAAGTAGGTAAATATCTTAGAGACATAGGTGTAGGGAGAGAATTCATGAATAAAACACAAACTGCATAGGAAAAACTTCCAAGAGTCAACAACTGGGATCTCATATTATTGAAAAGTTTCTGCACTTCAAAAGTAATCACCAAAGGGGTGAAAAGAAAACCCACAGAATTGAAAGAATTTTAGCCAACAATCCCTCATAGAAAGGACTTATATCCAGAACATATAAAGAACTGAAAACATCAAGCCCCCCAAATTCAAAGACCCTCTCCAAAAATGGGCATCGGAGATGAACACCCAGTTCTCAGATGAAGATATACAAATGGGAGAAAAATACATGAAGAAATGTTCACCATCACTGGTCCGTTGAGAAATGCAAATTAAAACAGCATTGAGATTTCATCTCACCCTGGAAAAAATGGCTGCCATCAAAAAAACAACTGATAACAACTGATAACAAAATGGCTGTGGGGAAAAAGGAGCACTTTTCCACTGTTGGTGGGAGTGCAGACTGGTGCAACCACTGTGAAGGTCAGTATGGAGATTACTCAAAAAACTTGGATTGGAAGTTCCATTCAATCCAGCTATTCCCCTCCTTGGTATTTTCCCTGAAAAATTGAAAAGGTCATGCCAAAGTGATATATGTGCACCCATGTTCATAGCAGCACAATTTGTAATAGCTAAATTTTGGAAACAACCAAAATGCCCATCAAACGCAGATTGGATGGAAAAAATGTATTTTTGTACAATTGAATACTATTCAGCTATAAAAAAGGATTATCTTGAGGCCTTTATTGGTAAATGGAGGCAACTTGAGAATATCCTCATTAGTGAAAAAAACAAGACTCACATTAGTAAATATCAATTGCCTCTCTAGTGTAAAAAGTAAGAATGAACAGAATAATGCTATCAAAAAGTATAATAGATATAAAAGTATAATAGATATAATAGATACTGTAAATGTGAAAGGGAAGGAAAGTGCTCTAAAGGATATAATGGTATATATATAGTCTGTAAATAGGTGACCATATTACTGAGCTTTTGTTAGATTATTGAACAGAAGAGATTATACTGTCAATGTTTGAATGTCTAGCCACTTTTTATGCTTTGACTTTGTAACTTAGTTATCAATATGTAATGTATCAACTAGTGATTTTATGAAGTTAATTTTTTTGAACTCTGTATTCTACTTTCTTCTTGTTTTTTCTATTTTGTCTTTTTAAATTTTTTTTTCTTTCTCTCTTAATAAAAATAATAAAAATGATGTAATATAGACAAATATTTACATACTGAATACTGGGACAATTATCTTCCAAAACAAAACAAAACAAAACAAAAACCTGCTGAGCCTTTAAGGACAGCAGGATTATGGACTGAAGTGGCCATGTTGGCAAAGGTATTAACTCAAACACAGCACTATGATTCCTACCTCATGACCAGTGGCTTGAGAAAGGGACGTTGACATGCACCCTTGTGCAGTGGTATAGCAATGTGAGAAAAGTTGACATGTCAATTGTGGAAAGGAAATTAAAGGGGGACCAAGCAGCACTGAGCCATTTCCACAGTTGTAGAAGAAGCATTGAGTCAACAAGGTTAGGGACTGCAGCAGTGCTGCCTGCACACCAGTGGCAACAGCAGTGAGTCAACTCACAGACTCCAACTCACTCCAACATGCACAAGTAGCACCAGAGGATACAGACATGGGAGTGAAAGTGGATTGGAGGTGGATGTGCAAGGAGCACATGGGACTGGGGTCAGTCTTAGACTGTCTCTCTCTGAGGGTCCCACAGCAACCAAGAGAGCAATGTGGAGACAAAAAGTATGAGGTGTGCATGGGTTGCTGAGGGACACACAAAGGGTTACTGGTTGAAGATTGGCCCCAGTCCCCACATTAAAAGGGCAACTTCAGTACTAATATTACTTCAGACTTGGGGTTTCCCAGCATAGACCTGGGCTCTAAATTAGATAGTGCCAAAGAACTATGGACATCAAAGGAACTTAATCTCTTTGTTTCATTTTCCTTCCTTTTGCTATCTTTTCCTTTGTTTAGATTTTTGCTTTTATTGGTTGTTTTGTTCATCTCTGCTATATCTGTCCTCATTTTTTCTTGATTTTTAAAATATTTAAAATCTACTGAGCACTATCTCTAGTCTTTCTGATTCAATTTGATATTCTTCCCCTTCATTCTTTCTCTCCTGTCTTCTCCTATTTCCCAAGGGTTGGGTGATCATCCTTTGTCTTCCAAGCTTGCTTCTAATTTTATTTCTCTTCATTTCCTTCTCTGTTTTGTCAACTCTCTCTCTTAAATCCTCCCAAAAGGTTGAAATCACTCAATTAAGGGGAAGCTCATTGCATAAAAATTCCTGATTTGTGTTAGATTTTGCTATATCAGTGTAGATCTTGCTTCTGTGGTAAATGGTTAGCACAGTCAGTCAGTTTTTAGGCTGTACTTGATGCTAATGTTATTGTTAATTCAACTACTTCAGCCATGGTTTCATATCTGTTATAATCAATTGTTCTCAATTGTATAATAACACTATGATTGTCTGGAGTCATAACCATCACCATATTCCAGTACCAAAGGATGGGGTGCTGAGACAGACAACAAACATTTATCCCTACTAAATTGAGAATGTAGGTTCTTCAGAAAAAGTCAGAGAAAAAGACTAAGAGCCATCTACAAATAAAATATATCTCTGAGGAACAGACATTTCCTAGTGAAGCCTTAATATTAGTGATAAAACCACTTTATGGAATTTACAAGTGTCAACACAGAAAACAAGTTAAAATAAAAAAATGGAAAATAGAAAATGACAAGACAGAATCAAAATGCAAACCCAGATCTTCAGCCCACCTTGAAAAAGTTCAGGGGACAATGAATTACAGGAAATTAGAAACCATCCATGTGGACTTTCTGAAATGATAGCAGGAAAAAAACACACGAATGAGGTTGTGGGAAGCAACTAATTAGAAATAATACCTCAGGGAAAATAAAAAAGAGATGATAATCAGAATGAAAAACCTACCCAGTGAATCTAGATTAGACACAGATAAAAAAAGAAGACCTTAGTAAAATGATAGAAATCATGAATTCCAAGAGTAGGAACAATGAAATACATAAAACATATTCAAATAGATATCCAGGAGATTAAAAACTCCACTGAATTTATAGAAAGCTGATTGAACAAATGTGATGACAGAATGTTGGGAATTTTTATGTTTTCATTCATTGGTTGGAATGGTTTTATTCTGTTTTGTTTGATCTTATTATGTGTGATGGTATGAACAGCTACTTTGAAGAAAACAAGACATTATGGCAGCCATTGCTGATTTAACATCATCTTGTTTTGAAGTCCTAACATGCTTTTGTTCTATTACCATTGGTTCTATCATGTTGTGTCTTACTGAATTTTAATATGTGTAATAATATAAACAATTTTTTATGGAAAATGAGATATTGTAGTAACAATTGTTCATTTTCTGTTATTTGTTTCAGAATGCCTTGTAATACTTTCATTCTCTTGAATGATTTTATTCTATTTTGTTATATTTGATATTATTTTATGTGAAGCTGTGCTCCACTATTTCAAAGAAAGAGACATTAATGGTAGCTACTGTTTATATCCACTTGTCTTGTTGTGAAGTGCTGTGTTGCATGAGATATAAGCAGACTTGGATTGGCAAATCCAAGTCTGCTACTTGTTGCTTGCATTGTTCTGTTCTGATCTGCTTGATTCTGTTCTCTTTTGTTTTATTCTCTTTAAAATAAAAAAAATAAAAATGAAAACAGGCTCATGTTTAGTAATCATGAAAAGAAAGATTTCTTAAAAATATCAAGAGGCCATGAAAAATCAACACAATAGCTGAAAGATAATGCAGCCATGAAAAATCAACACAATAGCTGAAAGATAATGCAAAGTATAATAATGTAAGTTTTGTTGCAGTCAATGACAAATCAGGAAACAATGCAAATGACATAAAAATGCCACAGAAGCAATGGCAGAAAACTTAACTAACATGGAAAAAATTAAAATACATATAAATAAGCCATCCAGAACTCTAATTATTCATGATTAAAATAAACTTAAACCAAAGCATATATGACAATCAAAATTCCATAAATTCAGTAAAAAAAAAACCCAGTAGATTAAATGCTATTAGAGAAAAAGAAAAAAATTAGCTATAAAGGAAAGCCCATCGGAGTCATGGTAGACTTTGCATGGAGTGAAGTATGTCAAATCCTGAATGGAAACAACTTCTAACACAGATTGTCATGCCCTGCAAAACTATCTTTCAAAATCAATGGAGAAATAAGATACTTCCATGACAAAGAGCAACAGAAAAAATTCATGATCACCAAACCATTACTTACAAATGTTTTGAATGATATTCTAGAGAAATATAAAGAAGCCTACATTTCCATTAACACCAATAGAAAGAAACCACCAGGCAAAGCAAGGAATTAAATAGAAGAAAAAGACATGGTATCAACAACAGAAAAATAATCTGACAAAGCCATGCCACTACATATTATATGTAGCCATAAATATAAGTGGCTTCAATTCACCAATCAAAAAATCCATTGGCAAAATGTATCAAGAAGATAATGGAACAATATGCTGCATATAAAAACACATTTAAATAAAAAAGACATTCACAGATTGAAAATCAAAGGGTAGAAAACAATACTTCATGTGACAGGAACCGAGTAAAACATCAGGGGTAGCCATTTCATTTGCAGACAAATTGATCCAAGGAAAGAAAACAATGTTACAACATACATATTAAGGGAAAACTCCAAGAAGGAAACAAATATAAATATACATGCATTAAATATGTTTGCATCCAACTATACACAACAAATATTAATTAACATGAAAGCTCTAATAAGAAGTGACATAATTGTAATGAGAGACCTTAATATCTCAATATAACAAATAGATCAACTAGACAAAATATCAACAAAGAAATATCAGAACTGAAGCAAACATGTTAACAAATAGACTTAGTAGATGTCTACAGAGTGTTCCATCTCACAACATCAAAATACAAATTATTCTCAGATGTACATGGAATGTTCTACAAAATATACAACATATGGCTCATAAAAGATGCTTAGGTAAATACAGAAGAATAGAAATTATTGCATGCATATTATCAGACCATACTGTGATGAAATTGGAAATCAATGGCAAAATAAACCAAAGAAACCTCCATAAACACATTGAAGTTAAATAACACACTCCTACACAACCAGTGGGTCATGAACAAATTTAAAGAAGAAATTAAATATTGTCTACAATTAAATGATAATGCCAATGCAACATACCAAAATTGATGTGATGCAATGAAACGGATCCTAAGAGAGAAAATTACAGCAATGAGTTCTCACATCAGGATAACAGAGTGAATTCAAGCAAATAAATTAATGCTGTACCTCCTACCTCTTCAAAAAGAAAAACAACTGAAACACAAAGCTTATACAAGGGATGAAATAATAAAGATCAGAGCAGAAATTAATGCAAAAGATACTAAGAAAAGTAATTCAAAGCATCAATGAATTGATGGGTTCACTCTTTGAAAGATAAAATAAAACTAATAAACTCTTAGGAAACCTCATCACAAGAAGGCAAAACAAAAAAAAAAAAGATTGCAATTATTCCAATTCATGCAAGTAGGAATTAGAAGGGTGAATCCTGGTGAATTCCAGAGTATCATTAACACCTGCTGCAAGAACCTTTATTCTAATAAGATGGAAAACACAGAAGAAATGGACAGAATCTCAGATAAATATGAATTACCAAATCTGAATCAAGAAGACATAAAAATTCTAAATAACCAAAAATCAGTGCATGAAATGGAAGATGTAACTTAAAACTTAGCAACAAATTTCCATGTCTTGAAGGACTCACTGCTGATTTCCAAAACAAATTTAAAGAAGATCTAATGCTATTACTCTTTAAACTTTTAATGAAATTGAAAAGGAATCAAAACTCCCAGTCATTCCTGGAAACATTACCCTGATACCAAAACCAGAGAACAATCCAGTGCAAAAAGAAAACTTCTGTCCAATCAACCTAATGAACATAAATGGAAAAATGCTCAATAACATACTGGCCAACAGTATGCAGCAAATCTTCAAGAAGTTTATAAACCACGTGCAAGTGTGATTCATTCCAGGAATGCAGGGGTGTTTCAACATATGCCAATCAATAAATGTAATGCACCATATCAACAGAGCCAAAGACAAAAATCAGATGATCATCTCAGTGGATACAGAAAAAGCTTTTTACTAAGTCCATCACTCATACTTGATAAAAATTCTACAAATAATCAGAATAAATAGTGTTTATTTCAATCTGATAAATGCCATATATGACAAAATAGGAGCAAACACCATGCTAAATGCTGAAATACTGAATTCTTTCACTCTAAAATCAAGAATAATAAAATGATGTCCACTAGCTCTCCTATTAATATAGTTCTGTAAATATTAACCAGAGCAATTAGACAAGCAAAATAAATAAAATGGATAAAGACAACAAAGTATTATTTGAGGATGACATGATACTCTATATAGAAGTCCCCAAAAATTCCACCAACAGACTTCTAGATTTATTAACCAGATTCATTAGAATAGCTGGATGCACAGTCAACACCCAAAAATCAATAGCATTCCTGTAAGCAAATAACAAACTTACAGACTGGAACCAGGGAAACAACACATTTCACAACAGCATAAAAATTTTTAGGAACGAATCTAACAAAGGAAGTAAAAGATCTCTACATTGATAAATACAGTACTCTGAAAAAGGAGATTAAAGATTACATCAGAAATTGGAGCGATATCCTTTGTTATACAAATTTATTGTAATCCCAAACTACCAAAAAGAGCATGCATCACATAATAGAGAAAACAATCCTAAAATCTATTTGGAACCAGAAGTGATGCAGAATAGCAAAAACAATTTTGGGCAACAAAGGCAAGTCACAAGGCATCACAGTTCCAGACTTTTAATAGTACTACAAAGCTACTGTGATTTAAAAAAAGTATGGTAATGGCAGAAAAACAAAAAACAAACAAACAAACAAACAACAACAACAAAAGATCTGAGGATCAATGGGACAGATAAGAAGATGCAGGAACAATTCTAAACATACTCAGTCACTTTATCTTCTACATAGGGGTCAAACACCTTCCCTGGAAGAAAGATAGCCTCTTTCATAAATGATGCTGGGAAAAATTGGCTTCCACATGCCAAAGACAAAAATTAGACCTATGTCTCTCACCATTCACTGAACTATAATTTAAATGAATCAGAAATCAAAATATTAAAGCAGAAACACTAAATATTCCAGAAGTAGAATAGATAGAACTCTTTAAGACATAGTTGCATGTCAAACTTTCTAAACAAAACCCAGATTGCAAGGAACGTTTTCAAAATATTGCTCCTCACTTCAAATACAGCTACCCCATCATTTTGTATCTACTGAGGTGGTTCTAGAAGTCCTCTTTCATATCTTTACAAGATGTGACAAAGAATACAGTGATTGTTGCTGCTTAATGCTATCTAATGGAATGACAGGCTCATAAAAATGTTACAGTAGGTCTTCATCCATGTTATACACCACATCTGGCACCATGCCAATTCTGGTTCTCCCTCAAAGTCATAATGACCTTAAAAGGTAAATGTCTTGAATGATTCTGTAAATTGGGGCAGCTTCAATAGTTCAAATAAAAACACTTATGGATGAGGGCTTCTACAACTGCTTCAAGAAGTGTCAAAAGTGATGGGGTTCCATTCTACTGAACTATTCTCCTTCGCAGTATCTTCTCAAAAGACTTAAGAACATCATATTACAGTGATACATATGTTTCAGCTCTACAACTCATAAGAGCTGTGTCTTAGAAGCAACCTATATTTATATCAACAAATGAAGAGATAATGAAAATATGATATTTATGTACAATAGTGTACTGGAATAAATAAAAATGTGGATTTTTTTTACAATGGAGTACAACTCAGTCATAAAGAAGGGTAAACCTGAGACATTAATAGGCAAATGGATGCAACTTGAGATGATACTCATAAATGAAATCAATCAGACTCACATGGATTAACCTTGTATTGTCTCCCTGGTGTGAGAAACTGAAAAAGTAAATAGCCAAAATTTACAATACGTATTATGAAATGGAAAGAAATTGTCCAAAAGAAACAGAAACTAGGGTGGGAGAAAGAGAAAAGGAAGAAAGGGGGAAAATACAAAATAATTATGCTATTGGTTTCTCTTAGTTTGTTGAAAAGAATGCTTTGGGTTAGTATAGCTTGGAGAAATTTTTATGCCAATATCTTATACTCTGATTAACTACTTTGAAGGTAACAATATGCAGTGTATTAGCTATTATTCTCCCATTATTCTGTTATGAAATTTAATGGGTTTTTAGTCATTTGGAAAGATAAATAATACATGTTAGAACAAGGAGAGAAAAGTTTTTTAGAACATGATATTCATATATAAGTAATGGTCTTAAAATATTACTTAAGTATAAATGGGAAAAGTTACTTCACAAAAGGAAAAGTTAGCAGACAACATAGTAAACAAACTTAGCCCCATAAAAAATGGAATGAAATTGACATCATAGAGTGATGCAACTGGAAGCAATTGAAATTACTGGTGTGGTATTCTTGCCAAAACAAAACAGAAAAACCATGTTTAACCTGTATCTAAAAATGAGAAGAGGAATCAAAGAAATGCAGAATGAAGGTCATTCTTTAAACCAATTGGCTTGAAAGGGTTTGAAAAGTTCAGTTACAATATAATTCCACAAAAGGAAATGGAACATTCTAGATCTTGATTAAGGTCAACCAAAGAAATAAAACAGGCAAAAATGAAATGTGCGAAACTTAATTGGATCCTGGATTCTAAAACTACAAAAATAAGAACAACATAATCTCAAGGCTTTTAAAGGGACAATTAAAGTTTTCAATATGAGCTTTTTATTAAATGAACGTATTGAATCAATATTAAATACCTTGGAGAAAATATATCCTTTTATATATAAGTTGGATATGTGATTGTCTACTCATCTATTTATCTAAAGCACTGTAAAATGTCTCAGGTGATTTGGATGGTTTTACACTAAAGAGATTATCCAAAGAGTCTCTTAGTTACTTTTCTTGTTGCTGAGACAAAATACTCAGTACTCAAAGTTAAAGGAGGAAAGTTTTATTTCAAATCACATTTTATAGATGTTTTAGACTATAGCTGGCTGGCTCAAAAGCACAGTGGCATGGCACAGAGTATCATAGGGGAGAAACAGCTCATAGGAAGGCAAGCAGCTACAGCTTCTTTTGGTTTCAGTCTACTCACCTTTTGGGTAGTGTCTCTTAGAACTATATTTAACCTAATCCATACACTCTTAACTCTAGCATCACACACTTATTCCATAGTTATTCACTCTAGATCCAGCAACCTTCTGAAATCTGAGTGAAAGCCTTTCTGAACCCACAACTCCTGCGTTCTGTATGTGCCTAAAATCACCATCATGTGGATGGATACAAGATCTACTGTCAGGCAAAACAGTAGGCAGGCTTCCATCTCTACTGGCTGTAGGATTTGAGTACATAGAATTCTTAGAACTATGAATCCAATCCCAACAAAAAAAAATTCCCCAGGCTCCTGCCATTCTGATGCCTAATACTCTAGGGCTCTATTCTAAATCAAAATCTTTCACGTTTTCAGTTTTGAGGCTACAAAGGGTGCAATCCTAATAGTTCTTGTGATGTCTTGGGCCATATTTTCTATTGCCCTTTTTTTTCTTAGCAACTAAGTTCTTCTCTGCTTCTTCATTGATAACAAGAGTTTTCTGTCAATCCAAACAAAAACATTTTGAATAATTCCACTGGGCTCTTTTGTCATCAGTTTGAGGTTTGGCTAAAAGTCCCCAACAGTATCCATGCCACCACTTAAACATTAGACTGCCCTGAAATTTCTTATTCAAGGTTAAGTGTCCACTATCCTTAATATCTGTCTCAGGCAAAATCACCAGAAATGAACAAAATGTAGAAAATTTTCTGCCAAGCATAACACACATAGCCTGTTTAACTGCCACTGCAATCTTTATACCTAACTGAAACCTCCTGAAGAATTTGCCATCAAATTCATCTACCAGCATTCTAAGACTGCTTCTTCAGATGACATGTCCAAACTTTCTCAAACTCTTTCCACAAGCCTGTTCCAAAGGTAGGATGGCATAACAGAGGGGTACTGCAGATGAGAATCAATTCAGGTTAGCAGAAGGCAGCAAGCAGCTTCTTTCTATTCCTTTATATTCCATCTGGGCTATCTGCTATTTTAGCAGTGTCACTCAGATCTATGCAAAACCAATTACAGATTCATCCACACACCCTTAATCCATATTCACACCTTTAATTCATATTCACACAGCATGGATTCAGCCACCTCCAAAAAGTGCCACCTATGAGTACATGAGTATTTTAAGGTGACATCTAGATACAACCCATAAAGGTTTTTACAGCTTTCATTCCAGTTTATTATGCACTACTTTATTCTGCAGCCCTTAGAATGGAACATGTAAAGAATTCTTGCCCTTCCACACTGAAAGAATTCAATTCTGCCCTGCTTTGGTGAACTGTCATTAAACTTTTACTTTGGTGAGGCCTTCCTCCATAGGAAGTACCCTAACATGTAACAATGTGTTGGTGTGCAGGTCATGAGAATTGTTTAATCCTGAATGTGGAAAGTTGTTCTCAGGGCTTCTGTGATGGTTATATGAAAAGAATATGTGATATTGGCTAATGCAATTCTTGGCATGTAGTAGGCACTCAATACCGTATTTTAATCTGCTGATACTATTCTGATAAGCTTGAGGTGATTAACTGATAAGAGAATTGATGAATTAATTGGATTAGTATTTATTGTGTAAGCTAAATTCTGCCCTGTTGATAGAAATCATTCATTCTCAGATTCAAATTAGTACTTATTTAAATTGGAGAAATGATTTAACTAGAAATATATAGCAGCACAAAGTTTCTCTGCTCTTGAAAAAGTTAAAATAGAATTCAATTATCACCTATTTCAGAGTACTAAGAGATTAATAAAAAAACCTTACAAGTTTCCATGGTAATATGATCAAACAGGTACTCTAGCATATTTAGGGAAGGCCTTGTGGAAAACTTTGAAACAAGCCTCAGAAAATCTATTTAGATGCAGAGAAATGGGAAAAGAATGACGGATCAGAGATTAAGCAAATGTATGAGATGGAATAAAAATAACATATTAGGATATTTGACTGGAGCAGTATACAAGGAGTGAAATGCTCAGAATGCTGAAATTAAAAACAGGACAAGATAGGTGATTCATTATACAGGTTTTATAATCAAACTGCCTGGGATCATGTTTGCCATTTGTTAGACATGTAAATTTGGAAAAATAGTTTAACTTCTGTGTCTCAGTCTCCTCATCTGTTGCAAATGCTACCCATCTACTACATAATGTTGAGACAAAAGAAAATGCTGATTTGGTACCATTAAGCATCAGCACAAAGGAGATAATATCTCTTAGAACATAAACATAGAGTGATACAGATAAAAAAATCAAGAGAAATTACATTTAGAGAAGAATGCAGGCCCCTGAGATCAGTTATCAAAGACAATCAGCTAAAGCAAGAGTATGTTGAAACGGTTGTTTTATCTGCTGAAGAAAAGTAAATGATTTGGCATATTTCCAACTCCTTGAACCCTAGGAATACATACTGTTCAATTTGCCTTGTATTTCCAATGGTTCTCTCTTCCCCTGAAGAACCCACTTTTTTAGGATAACAATGACCTATATTGAAATTTTTGCTCAGAATGGGAGCTTGTTTCAGTAGCTAGCACAATGCTTCATGACAGTCCTGTGGTTTCTTTGGGTCACAGAATCCTTAGTCTGGAGAAAATGTGCATGAAATGTAAATTAGCAATGAGATTTATGAATGCAAGTATTGCTTATGACTCTGCAAAAAGTCAGTGGTTTTTTGTGCTCCTTTAATTACATTTCCCAGAGGAATTAAAGGAATAACAAAAGTGCCAAATTTGGTGACTTATTCAATCTCATTCTCTTAGTTTAATGTAAATCTCTGAATCTTTGTTTCTTTTTTTTTACAAAATGAAGTGCAAAATTCTTCTCTTTTATTGTCCCCATGTTATTGGAGACCCCAGGGCTTTGTTCTTGGAAGCCTCATACATGCAAGGAGCTGAAATTAATACATGCACTCAAATAAAATATAGGAAAAGAGAGTTTTATTTGGAAGAAGCATGACAATTCATATGTGATTTGAGACTAATGTGTGTTAGCCTGAATGTTTTCAACGAGACTACAGCCAACCCTGAAAAGATTGAATATCAGTTGTTAAATAAAATTCAAATGAATGTTTGTGGCCCACTGAAACTCTAGCCCAGTAGATGCAGTAAAAAGACAGAACAATAAGACCATAGTCTTCATATTGATTTACCTAGGCTGGTCCAGATGTTGGGAATCTGTTTCATTATTTTTGAGTTACTTTCTTAACTTCTACCCTCATCACATTTTGATCAACACCAGGAGGCCCAGAAGCCAGAATGTTTTGGGCCACATTAATTCCAGTGTTCAATTTATACTTCTGACCCACCTTAAAGAGTTGTTGTTGTTTTCTTGGCCTATCTGACAAACAGTTTCGTTAGTATGTATGGGAAAAGAATGTGGTCATAGCCACTCTCTTTTTTCTTATAAGCTTCAAAAATTGTAAAATAAATGAAAGAGACTAAAGTCCAAGGCATTTTGCTAGAACACAAAGGGTCCACAATTTAGCTCCAGACCCCACTCCTCATGCCTTACTCCCACTTTCTTTGAAAATATCATGTTTTCCCCAAATCTATGCTTGAGTGTTTAGTGTTCTCGTGACATATTTTTCTTGGACAGAAAATTACCCTATATCCTTGGGGATTCAGTACATTCAACATTACTTTATCACTATTCAATCACATTTAGTTATAACATTTTTATATCTGTACTAAGAGGCTGGGAGTTCCTAACTCCATCCTCAGCACAGAAGAGCACCACTTCACATTTGTAGAAGGGAAAGGGAAAATAAAATAAGGGAAAGAAGAAAGGAAGGTAGAAGGGAAGGAATCCAGAGTTCCAGGTAAAAAGCTACAACTTGAATTCTAATCCAGTTGTTTCATAGATAAACTAGGATAAATTACTTCTTTTTTAGCCTCCACGTTTTACTTTTAACATTAGGCTACTGAATTGTAGTCCTGAGTGCTTCACTCACTCAACTTCATCAAGGGATAAAAGAAGGAAGAGGTAGAGGTAAAAAAAAAAAGCGGAGGAGGTAAAAAAGAACATAAAAAATTAATCCTGAAAAAAAAGCAATTTTGTAAGGATGGGATAAATGTACCTTTGGTTGCAAGAAAAACAAAGACCTCTAGAGGGCAATCTTTCAACAGGAAAATTTCCCCCAGTAGCAAAGGACCAGCCCACAGCTGTGCAGATCAGGTCTCAGCACAGGAGCACATTCTAATGAAAATTCAGTTTATAATCCCTTGTTAGTCTTGGTATGTCATGCAAAGGGATTCACACTACATATGTGGGCCACAGACAGAATGATTGTTTGTTGGAAATAAATCCGTGAGGTTATCAATGTCTATCATTACATTATGACATATTTTGTCACATCAATTCTAGAATACCGTGTTTCTTCAATCGTATAGCAGGATTCAAAGTCTGTTTTCCAGCCTCAGGGGCTGTGTTATATTACTAAGAAACTCTTACTCCCTCCTCATCCATTGCTACATGGCTTTACATCAAGCACATTTGCTGAAATGTTTACCTGTTCAGAAGCCATCAGATACTCTTCCTTTCTTATTGAAGAAAATTTGAAGCCTTCAACTTGATTCTCATGTTTCAATATAATCTGAATCCCAATAAGCCTTGCAACTCTCCTTCTTTATCTTTTCATTAACCTCCATGGAACATTCAAGCTGAATTTTTTCTCAGTCTCTTAACATACTTTCCTATGTAATTCTAATGAATTGGTTTGGCTCCCTCTTGTGGAATTTTCCCCTACTTAATTTATTTTTTAAATTTTATTTAAAGAGAAACAAAAGCATGTAAAGGGTAGAGGTAATACAGAATTCCAAAAAAAAAAAAGATCACTAGTTAAAATTACATATTGTCCTCTTAGAAATAGTTGCTCAAGTTAAAAAATTAAAGCATACAAAGTAGATAGTCAAACAGTGAGAGTGTAGACAGCTATGCATGCATGAATATCTGCATGTATTTCTATACTTTCTGTATTAGAGGGGAAAACAAAACTTAGCAAGACAAAACAAAACAAATTCCTATAAAAACATGAAACCAAAAAGTCATATAAAACTACAGTACAAGGTGATCTACAATGATTACTGTGTTGTTTCTTATTATCTTCAATAGAATGTCTATATCAACAAGCATAATTGAATATAGCAGTATGATTGAGTATAGCAGTAAATAACAATATTAGTAAAAATAAAATATTGTAGACAGTATAAAACTTCAAAGGCAGGTAATAATCAACCATAGTGGATATTCTAGTGGATCTTGTCATCTTCAGTGCAGTTGCCTATACTCTCAGACTTGATATTATCAATCATAACAGCTTTGAATAAAATCAATCAATACAAAGCAGCAATCCAACAAACCAGATTCGATTATGATCAGTCATGGTAAAACAGTGTAGGTTTTACAGAGCTTTAGATTAAGTTAATAGGAAATTAAGGATGATTACCATATTATATCCTGTTATTTTTGGGATTACTTTCTGTGCCCTCAAATCTAGTACAGGTAAAAATGACTGGAACAGAATATAATACAGCTAAGCAGAGTAGTATGGGTAATGTGGGTTTTAAATCCTGGTGCACTATTTACAATATAGCGTATCAAGACCATCTATATCATAGTTTCTAGTTATCCTTCTCTGCCTCATCTCTGCTATGCTAATTTTCTGCCTGTTTGTCTAGTTTTCTCCTTCATTCTGCCTGCCCCACTCATTGAGGCCTTTCCTGCCACTGTTCCTAAAATCCTGGTATTTTTTTTCTCTCTCTAGAATGTCCTTCAGTATTCTCTGTAGTGTTGGATTGGTGGTCACAAACTCCCCCAGTTCCTCTTTGTCATGGAAGCATCTTGTTTCTCCATCAACTTCTAGTGACAGTTTTGCAGGGTACATCAATCTGGGCTGGAGGTTATATTCTTTCAGGGCTTGTAACACTTTGCCCCAACCTCTTCTTGATCTGATGGTCTGTGTCGAGAAGTCAGTCATGATTCTGATGGGCTTACCTTTATAGGTAATCTGTTTCTTTTCTCTAATGGCTTTTAATATTCTGTTTTTATATTGAATTTCTGGCATCTTGACTATTATATGTCTGGGTGTAGATCTTCTTTGGTTGTGGGTGGGTGGAGTTCTGTATGCCTCACACAACTGAATGTCATTTTCTCTTCCCATGCTTGGGAAGTTTTCCTTAATTATTTCCGTGAATAGCCTTTATAATTCACCTGTATGTATCCCTGCTTCTTAGTTCACGTTTCTTATTCTTAAATTGTAGATTCTCTTGTCACCTTCTAGCCTTTGTATTGTTACTGCCTGTTTCCTTATTATTTTTAAGAGATCTTTCCTGTCATGATCATAAACTGCCAACTTGTCTTCAAGTTTTGATAGTTTATCCTTAGTTTCTTTTAAGAAGTTTTGCCAGCTTTCAATGGAGTTTTTAATTTCCTGGTAGTCTCTTTCAATCTGCTTCAAGTATTCTATATTTTCTTTATATTCTTTATCTAATGTTTGTCTCCTTTTTTTGTGTTCCTCCCTTCTTTCATCTGTATCATCCTGAGAGATGCTTCCTGATAACATTTCTTTTCTTACCCTACTTTTTTAACTTAAATTTACTTTTTATTTCTTTTATTACTCTACTCATATCCTGCTTTACCTGATTTAATATTTCAGTTTTGAGCTCATCTTCAAGGTCCCAAAGATATCTCTTAATGTCCATTGAAGCCATGTCTGATGTTGTGTTTGCTGCATTCAGTCTCCCTTGTTTTTCCTTCTCCTGGATCAAGGCTCTCAGGGTTCTGGGCTGGGGGCCTCCTCTTGCCTCTCTCTCCTGTCATGGCCATTGCTTCCTCCACCCAGGTTACAGTGCAGGTCCCAGCCCCCTTCCCTGTTGGCCACATTTCCTATGAAGCATGCTGGCGAGGGAACTCTGCCCTCTCCTACCTGCCCCTCCCCACTTTAGACCTGTTGAGCAATTCTTTCATTATGTATGTGATTTCTTCTTTTACTTCAGACATTATTTCTGATTCAATTGCTTTTACAATCTCATGAAGTTGTTTCTTTACTTCAGCTGCTATCCTCTCAGAGATTTCAGATGGTGACTTCCATTTTCTTTCATAACCATATCTCCAAGACTTGTTCTATGTGGGCTGGACATCTGAGATGGCCTTTTGCTCCTTTGCCTTGACATTCTCCTGGGTTCCTCATCCACAAGATGGTTGTGGGGCACCAGACACTCCTCATATTTGCTGTCCCTCTGCAGTGTAGGGGAATGGGACAATCACCTGGGTTTCTCTGACCACAGATTTACAGGGAGGTAGCATAGCATGGGGTGGGCTTCTCCAGACCTCTGCAACTACACTGGGGATTCCCAGATGAGGAATGCATGGAGGTGGGGCTGTTTCTCTCAGCCTGTGTGTCTACACTGGCACTCCCAAGATGGTGGCAAGCCCATAGGGGTGTGTCCGTCTGATTCTCCTCATGGGTCATGGCTACCTGAAGGAACCAAGTGCCTCCAATGGTGGCCTACAGGTGCACTGGGCTTACCTGGCTATTTGTCCCTGCTCCTGCTGGTTGCCCACAGGAAAGAACACTCCGGTGGCAGCACCAGGCACATGGAAGGGGATCTGTTAGTTCTCTCTGTCCATACTGGCTGTCTGTAAGAAGAAGCCTTCTGTTGGTGGCCCCTGGCAGGCTGAGGTGGATCTGCTTGTTCTCTTTGCCCATGCTGGCTGTACACAGGAAGGGGCCTTCTGGTAGTGGCCACATGAAAACTTCTTGAAGCCCCTTACTATTTCTGAAAGAGTTTCCCAGGACTGTGACTACCAGAAAAGGATACTCTTAAGTAATGAAGTGATTTCTTCAGTCACCAGTTTGTTAGTGTAAGAACTAAGACAGGAGGCTCAAAGTTCAGTGTTCTTTTAACCCTACTACATCTTGTGTACCAAAACCTTTAATAATCCTCATTATGGATAGACCTAAGCAGTAAAAGTTTGACTTACCACACAAGCCATAACACATATGTTTCTGGCCTGTTGAGTTTTTCAGAAGGAACACTAAAGAAGATCAAAATGTCATTGTTTACTTGGGGAGACCTAGACCAAACAACAAGAAAAGACTGACCCATGATCAAAAATCTGGAGCCAGATCTGGGCCAAGCTCATATTTTTTGAGTGGAATTGAATAAATTCCTTGTAATCAAGGCATCATGTGTTGCTTTAGCTAACAAGTAATTAATTTTCATGTTAGAGAACAGACATCATACTAACTTTTTAATCATTATTTACTTTACACTCAAACATGTATACTTCTGCATATATGTTCATGGCCTGAAATGTTTGCCTTAGAAACAAGCATAATAATCAATGAGTTTCTCTAAGAACTTTAAGTATTTTGTAACTATCCAGAGAATGATTTCCTTGCTCTCTCTGTTTGGTTATTTTTCTTCCCTAATATTGCCAAAAAGAAGAGAGAAAAAAGTAAAGAAAAAAGCACATAATGGTTTACAGACAATAGTTTTTTAAGGCCATTTTTCACAATCTGTATAATCAGAGAGCATTGACACTGAGCTGGGCATAGAGAAAGCAGCAGGGCACTGGAACCTACCACATCTGAATATTAATAACTGCACTGGGTTGGAGAATACATTGAATTGTTAGGAAAAGCAATAGTAAAAAATTGGGATTGGTAGATCCTATAGAAGGTCTTAGAAACAATATATATGTTCTTATTTTTAACTAATTTAAACCAAATTCCTAACATAGTTTCACTTAACACTGAAAGCTAAATTTTTCCAGACCAGATATTAAACAATTCTCCATGACTCCTTAACTTGGATTCCCATACAAATGTGAGGACACACTGTAACCAAACTCTTCCTTATATGACAGATTTAATGTTTCTATAATGACATAATGTGCAAATTAAAAGGGACTATGGAGATCAGTTGTCTCATGCCAATTTATATACAGAAAGCTAAATGTCAGAAAGAATACAAGATGTATACAAGTTCTCACTAGTATATTAGGGAGAAGGTACTAAAAATCAAATTTTGATTGCATTGAATGTCTCTTCCATAGCATCATAAACCTCTATACAGGGAGACATTTGTGGGACTGGAGATATATGGCTGTGTAGAAAACTCTTCCCTGTTTCCAAACTTCCAAAATTGCCTTGTGAAAAGAGAGAGAGAGAGAGAGAGAGAGAGAGAGAGAGAGAGAGAGAGAGAATTTCCAGGCCATTTTAAAAGACAAAATTAAAGTCTTCAAGTAAGGTTCTTTGCCTATTTCAGTATATGTAGTGCCAAATGGAGTACTAGATTCAAAATTTATATTTCCATAGAAGTATAGAAAAAATTGTCTAAATCATAGGTCTCGGGAGTTGGACTAAGGAGTTCAGAGGGCATAAAATGAATACAATAGCAAGTTATTGGGATTCTGATGTCTCTTATCAAGATTTTAGACTCAAAAAGGTCAGCTTGTTTCCACCAGTGGACTACAATTTGGGACCATTAAGTAAGTCCTGAGAATGTACATATGGCTATTTAATCCTTACTATATACTCTGAGATGCCAGGCAAGTGATTCAGGCTATCTGAACTTCCATTTCCTCATCTCTGAAAGTGCACCAAACATTGCTTTATACCTTGGAATTTTTACAAAACATAAAATACAAAATCCCATGCACCTAGGTTTTCAATAAATGTTCATTATCTCTCCTCTTATTTGTCAATTTTTCTGATTATGCCTTTTTCCTTTTACTTGCTCTTTTTAAATGTAGGCATACATCCAAGTTCTTTACATGGTCTTTTAAAAAATTTTATTCAAAGAGGAAAAAAAAGAAAAATAGAAAAAGGGGTAGAAACAATGCAGAATTTCAGAAAAAAAAAACAGTAAGAAATCACTAGCTGACAAACCACACACTGTCCTCTTAGATACAGTTGTCCAAGCCACAAAACCAAAGCATATAGAGTGGGCATTCAAACAGTGAGGCTGCAAAGAAGTTCAATGATCCAATAACAACTTAGCAACATGGTTATCAATCCTACACACTTAAACATAAATGCAGTCATATCGTTTAGAGCACTTTCTGTTCCTCCTTTTACATTTTTAAAACTTTTTTTATTTAAAGAGAAACAAAAGCATGTAAAGAGTAGAGAAAATTTCAAAAAAAGATAAACAATAAGAAATCACTAGTTAATAAATTACATATTATCCTTTTAGAAATAGTTGCTCAAGTTACAAAATTAAAGCATACAAAATAGATATTCAAACAGTGAGAGTGTAAACAGCTATGCATGCATGAATCTCTACATGTATTTCTATTCTTTCTGTATTAGAGGGAAAAACAAAACATAGCAAGACAAAACAAAACAAATTTCTATGAAAACATGAAACAAAATATCATATAAAACCACAGCACAAGGTGAGCTACAATGATTACTGTGTTGTTTCTTATTATCTTCAATACAATTGTCTATATCATCAGGCATAATTGAATATAGTAGTTTAATTGAACATAGCAGTACATAACAATATTAGTAAAAATAAAACATTGTAGACAGTATAAAACTTTAAAGGCAGGAAATAATCAGACCTTAGTGGATATTTTAGCGAATCTTTTCATCTTCAGTGCAGTTGCCTATACTTTCAGAGTTGATACTATCAATCATAACAGTTTTGAATAAAATTTATCAATACAAAACTGCAATCTAACAGACCAGATTTGATTACGATCAGTCATGGTAAAACAGTGTAGGTTTTATAGAGTTTTAGATTAAGTTAATAGGAAATTAAGGATGATTACCATACTATATCCTGTTATTTTTGGGATTACTCTCTGTGACCTCAAATCTAGTACAGGTAAAAATGACTGGAACAGAATATAATACATCTAAGCAGAGTAGTGTGGGTTTTAGATCCTGGTGCACTATTAACAATATAGTGTATCAAGGCCATCTATGTTAGAGATTCCAGTTATCCTTCTCTGCTTCATTTCTGCTATGCTAATTTTCTGCCTGTTTGTCTAGTTTTCTCCTTCATTCTACTGCCTGCCCCACTCATTGAGGCCTTTCCTGCCACTGTTCCTAAAATCCTGTTTTTTTTTCTCTCTCTCTAGAATGTCCTTCAATATTCTCTGTAGGGTTGGATTGGTGGTCACAAACTCCCTCAGGTCCTCTTTGTCATGGAAGCATCTTGTTTCTCCATTAATTTCAAGTGACAGTTTTGCAGGGTACTGGCTTTTAATATTCTGTTTTTATATTGAATTTCTGGTATCTTGATTATTATATGTTTGGGTGTAGCTCTGTTTTGGTTGTAGGTGGCTGGAGTTCGGTATGCCTCACATAACCAAATGTCATTTTCTTTTCCCATGCTTGGGAAGTTTTCCTTAATTATTTCCTTGAATAGCCTTTGTAATTTGCCTGTATCTATTCCTGCTTCTTCACTCACATTTCTTATTCTTAAATTGTAGATTCTCTTGTCATCTTCTAGGCTTTGTATTGTTACTGCCTGTTTCCTTGTTATTTTTAAGAGATATTTCCTTTCATGATCACATATTGCAAACTTGTCTTCAAGTTTTGATAGTCTATCCTTAGTTTCTTTTAAGGAGTTTTGCCATCTTTCAATGGAGTTTTTAATTTCCTGGTAATCTCTTTGAATCTGCTTCATGTATTCTATATTTTCTTTATATTCTTTATATAATGTTTCTCTAATTTTTTTGTATTCCTCCCTTCTTCCATCAGTACCTTCCTGAGAGATGCTTCCTGAGAGCATTTATTTTATTACTCTACTCATATCTTGCTTTACTGATTTAATATTTCATTTTTGAGCTTGTCTACAAGGTCCCGAAGATATCTCTTAATGTCCATTGAAGCCATGTCTGATGTTGCATGTTTGTGGCCCTCAGTCTCCCTTGTTTCTCCCTCTCCTGGATCAGGGTTATCAGGGTTCTGGGCTGAGAGCCTCCTCCTGCATCTCTCTCTTGTCATGGCCCTGGCTTCCTCCACCCAGGTTACAGTGCACGTCCCAGCCCCCTTCCCTGTTGGCCACGTTTCCTCTGAAGCACGCTGGTGAGGGACTTCCACTCTCTCCTGACTGCTCTTGTCACTGAGGTGTAAGCAGCAGCTGCAGATGCCTGTGTTTTTCCACCAGGCCAGACAAACTTCAGGGGCCTTCACCTGGTCAGTGCATGCTAGGTGCAGGGATTTGATTTGGGATGTCTCATTGGGTCCTGGCCTGAGGCATTGCCCAGTCCATGCAAATGCCATGAATCTGCTCTGGGGAGGGAGCAACCAACTGAAGTCACTTTCATTCCCAGTTTAGGCTCCTCCTGCATGATTCCAACATGTTGCCCATTTGGTCACACCCTTCCTGTGTTGGGGGCTCACATTTCCAGCACTGACTGTGGATTAATGAAGATCCCTTTGCCGGCTCCGCTCTCTGTTGGGCTCACCAATTCCCACCTTCAGCACTGCTGTGCTTCCTGTGAGTGGTGACGAGAACGGGTTTGGCTGGCTCTGCTGGCCAGCAAGGATTCAAGCTGGCACAAACTCAGGCCAGTGCAAACTTGGCAGGTTGCTGCAAAAACACTGTGTCCCATAATTTTTGGCTGTTCCAGTTGTAGTCTCAAGTATTTGATGAGCTTTTGTATGTTTTAATTTCTTCCTGTTTCAAGAGGATTCATATTCCTCTGTCTGGGTCTCTCCAAGGTGTTTTATTCTGGCATATGAGTTGTTTCTCCCAGGAGGCTTTTTGCTCACTGGTTGACCATCTTGACTTCTCCCCTTTACATGGTCTTTTGCTTTCCTCAAAATTCTCTTCATGGACCTACATTTATACTCTCAATATTATTATTCAGTTCTTTTCAAAAGGACCCTATCTTTTTCTCCAGCCCTTTACCATTATTCCAGTGTGTCTCTAATTGTAAATACTTATTGATTATATCCACTTGGCTGATTCATCAAGACAAATAACCTTACAATACCTGCCTGTTTAAATGCCTGCCTTCACTGAGAAACTATCAATTTCTTGGATCCTACATCTTTTTTCATTTTTACCTTTTCATTCTTTCTCCCTAGCACTTACCACTGTTCACAACTGTTAATAAATGTTCAAACATGCAGTTGAATAAATAAATAATAAATTACTAAATGAAAGAAAAATATGTATAACACTGCCTCAAGAATTAGTCTATGTATTGAAAATCTTCCTTTAGATTGTATCGCACAGAACAACTTTGATTTCATATTTTTAGTCTCTTTTTCAGCACAAGTATTAATCTCCAGATCAAAGTCTGTGGATTTCCAATTGGGAAAATGTGATTCTTATAAAATATGCCAAGTGAGAGTAAGGATTTGGGTTACAACATTGTCAGCAGTTTTGATTTGCAGAGTACTAAGAGAGACAACAGTGTGGAATCATACATAAGGCCAATTTTGTGTGGGTAGGAAGAATAGAATTGTGTGAAAGCAGCATACAATTTCCATCAGCATCTCATTGAGATGACATGGACCTTTCTTTAGATTTCCTTGTCCTGACCCCTATCTGGTACTCACATGAGGTTCCATCTGAGTTTCAATGTTAGTCTCAGTAAAGAAGGATATGCCTCCTGACCCCATGCCACATAGACACATCTCAGCCCTTGTAGAATTTCCTGGCTTGGAGATTTTTGGTTCTAGCAGGATTTTCAATGGAAATCTACTACTTTACCTTGTCACAAATTCTCACCCAGAATCACATATCTTGAATGATGTTGGCAATCTGGCATTTCCTCTGTTTTGTAAGCCTGTCTCTCCATAAAATATTGCATGTTTTTAACTGCTTCTCATCCTTTTGGCATCTCACTATTTCTAACTCTGCTTGCATTCTGTACTCACTCTACCACAGTCTGGTTTTATTTGGCCATTATCTCACTCATTCATTTATTCATCAAACAACCTTTGAACTCAAATATGTTTACCAAATGTTTATTGACTATGAATGTATACCAAGCTTTGTCCTAGACATTAAAATTATAGAGATAACAGTCACTGAATACAAACCTCAGTATTAGAGAGGAAGATAGACTTTATAGTTCTCTCTTGCTGCTGATAGATATAAAGCAATTATTTTATTATTGTCAACATATTTTTTAAATCATTGAGACACAACACAACAGAGATGGCTTGTATATTTTACAATGTCTTGAGAAATAAAAAGACTCCATTTATATTAGGAATGATTAGAAATGATTCAACATTTGAAAAAAATTACTTATTGCACTTACTATATAGGAGGAAGTGCTGCCATGATTACTTCTATATGGGTGTTTTAGTTATTTTTTCTTTTTGCTGACGTAAAATACACAACACTCACAAGTTGAAGGATGAAATGTTTATTCTTGGCTCACAATTTTTAGAGGGCTGAGACCATATTTATCTGACTTCAAGGCAATGTGGTATGGCAAAAGGACATCTCAGAAGACAAGTGGTCCATGGGAGAGCAGGAAGGAAGCAGGAAGCAGTAGCAGTCTGCCTTCCATCTTTTCCTTTTACTCCATTAAGGCTTAAAAGCCTAATGGATAGTGCCATCCATACCTAGGTCGGGCTTCTCATTTTCCACACTCAGAACAATGCTAAAAAACCATTGAACTAATCCAATTATCACTCCCTTAATCCATATTCACACATTGTTACTCTACATTCACATACACTAGATATAGCCACCTCTGAAAATCTCTACCTATGAATGCATGCATCTTTGGGAGGACATGAAGATACAAGCCATAACAATGGAATCACAGTTTTATAGGTATTTTATGACTTGTTATCTCACTGAATCTTTCCAAACAATGCCTTTCCAACATTGGTTATTGTGATTAAAAAGAGTTAGAGTTCTTATTGGTTCTTACAGAGTTAAGCATCAAGGAAGAACCAGGGAAAAATTATTTGATTTCTTGATGGCAGCTATTCTTTCCAGAGTGAGGTGAAATCTCAATATTGTTTTAATTTGTATTTCTTGAATGACCAGTGAGAGTGAACATCTCTTCATGTATTTATTTACCACTTCTATATCTTTCTCTGAGAAGTGTGTGTTCATCTCAGATGCCCATTTTTGGAGAGGGTCTTTGACTTTGTGGAGTTTGATGTTTTTCAGTTCTTTATATGTTCTGGATATAAGTCCTTTGTCTGAGGGGTTGCTGGATAAAATTCTTTCCCACTCTGTGGGTTTTCTTTTCACTCTGTTGGTGATTACCTCTGAAGTGCAGAAACTTTTCAATAATATGAGATCCCAGTTGTTAATTCTTTGAAGTGTTTCCCATGTAGTTTGCATTTTTTTAATGAGTTCTCTGCTTACCCCTATGTCTTCCAGTAGATTTAGTGTTTCTGTTTTAATATTTAGATCTTTGACCCATTTAGACTTTAGTTTTGTGCATGGTGATAGGTTTGGATCTAATTTCAGTGTTTGCCATGTAGAAAGCCAATTTTTTCAACACCATTTATTAAAGAGGCTATCCTTCTTCCAGTGGACATAAGTAGCCCCTTTGTCAAATATCAGGTGGCTGAGTGTCTTTGTAGTTGTGCTTGCATCTTCTAATCTGTTCCATTGATCCTCACGTCTATTTCTTTGCCAGTTCCAAACTGATTTTATCACTGTGGCTTTATAGTACTGTTTCAAGTCAGTAATTGAGATGCCTCATGCCTTGCTTTTGTTGCCTGGAATTGCCTTTGCTATTCTAGGTTTCTTCTGTTTCCAAATGAATTTTAGGGGTGTTTTCTCTAGATCTGTGAGTTAGGTCAATGTTATTTTGATTGGGGTTGCATTAAATCTGTATAACAGTTTTGGCAGTATGGCCATTTTCACAATGTTAGTTCTTCCTAGCCAAGAGTAAGGAATATCCTTCCATTTTCTAATATCCTCTTCAATCTCCTTTTTCATTTTAGTATAATTTTCAGCATATAGGTCTTTTACATTTTTAGTTAAATTGATTCCTAAGTATTTCATTTTTTTAGATGTTATTTTAAAGGGCAATATTTCCATAATTTCTTTCTCAGTGAGTGTTTTGCTTGTGCACAGGAATGCAATTGATTTAGAAGTACTGACTTTGTATCCAGCTACACTACTAAGCTTGTTTATTAACTCTAGTAGTCTTGTAATGGAGTTTTTTGGGTCTTCTCTATAGAGTATCATGTCATTTGCAAATAGTGATCATTTAACTTCTTCCTTTCTTATCTTTTCCCCTTTTATTTCTCTCTTGTGTGATTGCCCTGGCTAGTATTTCCAGAACTATGTTGAAAAGGAGTGGTGACATTGGACATCCTTGTCTTGTTCCTGATTTTAACGTGAAAGCTTTCAGTTTTTGTCCATTTAGTATAATGCTGGCTGTTGGTTTGTCATAGATGACCTTTATAAGGTTGAGGTAGACACCATGTATTCTGACTTTCTAAAGAGTTTTTATTGAAAACATGTGTTGGACTTTGTCAAAAACATTTTTTGCATCTATTGAGATGACCATGGGGTTTTCTGTTTTTCTCTCTGTTAATGTGGTGTACTACATTTATTGATTTGCATATGTTAAACCATCCCTGCATTCCTGGAATGAACACCACTTGGTCATGATGTATAATCTTCTTGATGATTTGCTGCATTGTATTTGCCAGTATTTTATTAAGAATCTTCGCATCAATGTTCATTAGTGAGTTTGGTCTATATTTCTCCTTTTTGGTTGCATCTTTCTCTGGTTTTGGTATCAGAGTAATACTTCAGGAATGATTTAGGGATGATTGCTTTCTTCTCAATTTCATTGAAGAGTTTAAGGAGCACTGGCATCAAATCTTCTCTAAATTTCTTGTAGAATTCAGCTGTGAATCCATCATGACCTGGGCTTTTCTTTGCTGGTAAGTTTTTAATTACATTTTTGATTTCAGCAGCTGATATTGGGTTGTTCAAAATTGCTATATCTTCTTGGTTGAGCTTTGGTAGTTCATATGTTTCTAGAAATCTGTCCATTTCCTCTGTGATTTCCACTCTATGTGAGTAGAGATTTTCAAAGCAGGTATTCATGATCTTTTGAATTTCCATGGGATCTGTTGTAATTTCTCCCTTTTCAGTTCTTATTGCATGAATTTGGGTTTTTTTCTTTCTTTCTCTTGATAAGGTTAGCTAGAAGTTTGTCAGTTTTGTTTATTCTCTCAAAGAACCAGTTTTTTGATTCATTAATTCTTTGTATATTTTTTTACTGTCAATTGCATTGATTTCTGCTATTATCTTTACAATTTCCTCTCCTATGAGCTTTGGGTTTAGCTTGCTCTTCTTTTTCTAGAAGCTTGAGATGGAGCATTAGGTTGTTTATATGTGCTCATTCTGTTTTCTTGATATGACAATTTATTGCTATATATTTCCCTCTTAAGATCTCTTTCATTGCATCCCATAGATTACAGTACATTGTTTCTGTGTTTTCACTGAATTGTAGGTATTGATTTATTTCTACTTTAATTTAATCTGTAGCCCACTGGTTGTTCAAAAGTTTGTTATTTAATTTCCATGTATTTATTCAGGTTTTGCAATTTCTTTTGCCATTAATTTCCAATTTCATTGTTCTATGGTTAGATATTATGCATGGGGTGATTTCATTACTCTTGCATTTACTCAAGAGTGATTTATGCGATAATATGTGGTCTGTTTTGGAGAATGTCCCATGTGCTGCTGAGAAGAATGTATATTCTGATATGGTTGGGTAAAACATTCTGTAAACATTTGCTAAGCCTAATTACTCACAGGTATGATTCAGTGCTGTTATTTCTTTGCTGACTTTTTGTCTAGTTGATTTATCTCTTTGTGACAATGGGCTGTTAAGATCCCCTGTTATAATTGTGTTCTTGTGTATTTGGTTTTTCACATCCATTAGTATCTGTCTTACACAGTTTGGTGCTCCTGTATTTGGTGCATGTATATTTAGTTCTTCCTCTTTTATTTTCCCACTAAGAAGTATATAATGACCTTCTTTATCTCTTTTAATCATTTTAGCTTAGAAGTTCACATTATCTGCAATTAGAATAGTTACCCCAGCTTTTTTCTGTGTTCCTGTTGCATGGAATATTATTTTCCATCCTTTGACTTTTAATCTATGAGTTTCTTTTTGGGTCAGATGTGTTTCATGTATACAGCATATTGTGGGACCATGTTTCTTGATCCATTCTGTCAGTCTGTTTCTTTTTATAGGTGAATTGAGGCCATTTACATTGATGGATAGCACTGATATGTACTGGCTTGACTTTGCCATGTTATGTTTCAGTTGTTTGATTTCTGTTTTTCCCCTTATTTAATTGCTTGTCCTACCTGGTGGTTTCTTTCTGTTGTTGTTTTGGGGATTGTGGTCATTTTTATCTCTGTCTAGTATGTCTTTCATTACTCTTTCTAGGGTTGATTTGGTGGATGTGAATTTCTTCAGTTGTTCTTTGTTATGGAAGTATCTGGTTTCTCCATTAAATTAGAATGAATGGTTTGCTGGGTACATGAGTCTGGGTTGAAATTTGTTTTCTTTCAGTGATTGAAATACCTCAATACAAGCTCTTGACTTGAGGGTTTGTGCTGAAATGTCTGCAGTGTATCTAATGGGCTTTCCTTGGTAGGTGAGTCTGTCTTTTTTCTAACAGCTTTTAGTATTCTGTTTTTATGGTGCATGCTTGAGATCTTAATTATTATGTGTCTGGCTGTGGATTTATATTGATTGTGACTGTGCCATTCTATATGCCTCACTTATCTGCATATCAGATTCTTTCTCCATGTTTGGGAAATTTTCTTCTATTATTTCTGTGAATATTTTGGTTATGTCATTTGCATTGACTCCTGCCTCTTCAATGATACCTATAAATATTATATTTTTTCTCTTGGCATCATCTTGAAGCTATTGGATTGTCACTTCATGCTTCTTTGTTATTTTTAAAAGTTCTATCCTTTCATGATCACTAATTGCGATCCTGTCCTCAAGGTCTGAAATCCTATCCTCAGCTTCATTTAAACGGCTTTGCAAGCTTTGCATAGAATTTTTTGTTTCTTGGACGTCTTTTTCAGTTTGTTTCATGCATTCTGCATGTCTTCTATGTTTTGTTTATTCAAGTTTTCAATCAGTTTCCCATGCTCCTGTACTTTTTTCTCAATTTCTTCTTCAGCTGTACTCAGCAACTCCTTTACTAAGGTTGTTATTTCTGTCTTTAGGTGGGACAACACTTCTAACTTGCTTTCCTCTATTGCCTCAGGGAGTTTTTTTTTATTTTGCATACTATCTTTCAGAGATTCCCAGTGTGTTACTTTTGGGGTCCTATATTTTGACATCTCCTGCATTTGCTTCTGGTGGACTAGATGTTTGAGACTGCATTTTGCTTTTTTGCTCTCCCATTTTCACTCTGCATGATTTTTTCTGTGTGTAGGAGGGTGTCACCCCCACTCTTTTCAGACTCACCAAGTTCTTACAGTTAGTTGGAGGGAGCTTTACTACTGGCCCTAATTATGCACTGTGCACCTCTATTTTAGGAGCATACTCACCACATTGAAACATTTAATCCACTTTAGTCCAAGGTTTGCCAACTGGGAGCTAAGTTCCAAGTTTTTTCCATGCACTGAGATTCCATCAGAGTGTGCGGTCAGGGCCTGAGGGTAGAATCTGGTCCTGCTTACTGCTTGACATTTGATACACATGGCCCAGTTTGGCCACCATCCGTGTGTATGGCCTGGGGTGGTCTGGGACTCAGCGCATGGTCTTACCACCTGGGAGCAGGCTCAAAGTCCCACTCCATGCACTGGGATACCACCGGAGCATGAGGTCAGGGCCCAAAGCTGGAATCTGGGTCCCAGTGGCTCTCAGTGAATTCTTTAGAGCTGGTTCAGTGGTCATGAATTTCTTCAGTTGCTATTTCCTTTGTAAACATCTTATTTCTCCATTGATTTTCAAAGATAGTTTTGAGGGGTACTTCAACGTCAGTTGGAGGTTATTTTCGTTTAAGGCTTGAAATATCTTACTCCAAGTTCTCCTTGATTTGAGAGTTTATATTGGGAAGTCTGCTGTGATTCTGCTGGGCTTGCCTTTATTTTGGATCTATTACTTTTCTCTGGCCATTTTTAGTATCCTGTTCTTGTGTTGAATTTCTGGAATCTTGATTGTTGTATGTCTTGGTATAGATTTATTTTGGTCATGGCTATTTTGAGTTCTATATGTTTCTTTTATTTGTATGTCAAATTCTTTTTCTTTTTTCTTTTTTTATTTTAAAGAAAATAAAAAAGAGGACAGATCTAAGCAGATCAGAACAGAACAATGTAAGCAACACAGTGCTTCACAACAAGGCTATTGGATATTAACAATAGCTATCATAATGTCTCTTTCTTTGAAATAGTTGAGCTTAGCTTTACACACAATAATGTCAAACATAACAAAATAGAATAAAATCACTCAAGAGAATGACAGTATTGCAAGGCATTCTGAACCAAATAACAGAAGATGAGCAATGGTTGCTATATTATCTCATTTTTCATAAAAATTTTATTCATACTACCATACATACTAAACTCCAATAAGACACAAAATGATAGAACCAATGGTAATAGAAAAACAAGAGCATGGTAGGGTTTCAAAGAAAGAAGATATTAAATCAATAATGGCTGCCATATTGTCTTGCCTTCAAACTATTCATACAGTCACATATATTAAGATCAAACAAAACAGAATAAAACCATACTAAACAATGAATGAAAACATAATACTTCAAATCAGTATAATGGTGAACCATGATTTCCATAAAATCTTCTGTACTCTTACCATTTCTTACACTAGGGAGATGATATGGTATTTATACATGTGAGTCTGATTTATTTCACTTATGAGTGTATATTCAAGTTGCATCCATTTATTTATGAATATCTCAATGTAATCATTCTTTATAGCTGAGTAGTACTCCATTGTATAAAAGTACCACAATTTTTTTATTCATTCCTTGGTTGATGGGCACTTAGGTTGTTTCCAAGATCAGGCAATCACAAATTGGGTTATAAACATGGATGTGTATAAATCACTGTGGAAAGATGTGTTCAGATCTTCTGGGAATAGGTTTAAGAGTGGAATGGCTGGGTCAAATGGGACCTCCACCCCCAGCTTTTTGAAGAATCTCAAGATTGACCTCCACAGTGGTTGCACCAGTCTGCACTCCCACCAACAGTGCAGAAGAGTTCCTTTTTCCACACAGCCTCTCTAGCATTTGTTGTTGATAGTTTTGTTGATCCTGGCCATTCTTTCTGGAGTGAGATGGTATCTCAGTGTGGTTTTAATTTGCATTTCTCTAGTGGCCAATGATGAACAATTTTTCATGTATTTATTTGCCATTCATATTTCTTCATCTGAGAACTGTGTGCTCATCCCATTTTTGGATTGGGTCTTTGAATTTCGGGGGTCTGATTTTTTAAAATTCTTTATAAGTGCTAGACAGATGTCCTTTGTCTGAGGGACAGTTCACTAAATTTTTTTCCCAGTTTGTAGGTTTTCTTTTCACTCTGCTGGAGATTTCTTTGGACATGCAGAAACGCTTTAATAAGATGTGATCCCAGTTATTGATTCTGGGAAGTATTTCCCATGCAGTTTGATTCTTGTTCATGAATACTCTACCTACCCCTATGTCTTCAAGATTTTTAACTACTTTGACTTGCAACATATTTAGTATTTCTGTTTTAATATTTAGATCTTTGATCCATTTGGATTTTAGTTTAGTACATGGTGATAGGCATGGCTCTAATTTTAGTTTTTGGCATACGGCTAGCCAGTTTTTCCAGCACCATTTATTAAAGAGACTGTCATTCTTCCAGTGAACATACTTGGCCCATTTATCAAAGATAAGGTGGTTGAGTGTGTTTGTAGTTGTATCTTCTAGTCTATTCCATTGATCTTCAGGTCTGTTTTTATTCCAATACCATGTTGATTTTATTATAGTAGCTTTGTAGTATAACTTCAAGTCAGGGATTGTGATGCCTCCTGCCTTGGTTTTGCTGATTAGAATTTCTTTTGCTATTCTAGGTCTCCCCTGGTTCCAGTTGAATTTTAGGAGTGATTTCTCTAGATCTGTGAGGTATGCTACTGATATTTTCACTGGGATTGCATTGAATGTGTATAAAAATTTTGGGAGAATGGCCATTTTTACAGTATTTGTTCTTCCTATCCATGAACAAGGGATGTGTTTCCATTTCCTGACTTCCTCTTCAATTTCTTTTTTCAGGGTATAATAATTTTCCCTGGACAACTCTTTTACATATTTTATTAATTCCTAAGTATTGCTAAGTATTTCAATTTTTTTGGATGCTAGTGTGAAGGGTGTTGCTTCTCTTATTTGTCTCTCGGTGATTGTGTTGTTAGTGTATTAAAAGAATGCCATTGATTTTTGAGTATTGACTTAGTATCCATCTGCTTTGCTGAATTTATTTATTATATCTAGGAGACTTTCAACAGAGGTTTGGGGGTCTTCTATGTAAGTATCATGTCATCTGCAAATAATGATAATTTAACTTCTTCTTTTCCTATCTTCACTCCTTTTATTTCTCTCTCTTGTCTAATTGCTCTGGCTAGAATTTCCAGTACTATATTGAATAGGAGTGGTGATAAGGGACATCCTTGTCTTGTGCCTGATTTTAAGATAAAGGCTTTCAGTTTTTGGTCATTTAATATGACACTGGCTGTTGGTTTGTCATAGATGGCCTTTATCTTATTGAGGTAAAGACCATCTATTCCAATTATCTGTAAGGTTCTTATTATGAATGGATGGTGGATCTTATCAAAAGCTTTTTCTGCATCTATAGAATTGATCATGTGATTCTTGCTTTTGGCACTTTTGATATGGTGGATTACAATTTTTGATTTATGTGTGTTGAACCATGCCTGCATGCCTGGGATGAATCCCACTTGGTCATAATGTATAATCTACTTGATGATATGTTGCATCCTGTTTGCCAATATTTTATTAAGAATTTTTGCATCTATGTTCATTAGGGAGATTGGCATGTAGTTCTCTTTTTTTATTGGGTCGTTCTCAGGTTTTGGTAATAGAGTGATATTTGCTTCCAGGAATGATTTAGGGAGACTTTCTTCCCTTTCAATTTCATTAAAGAGTTGGAAGAGTGTTGGCATTAAGTCTTCTGTGCATTTCTTGTAGAATTCTGCAGTGAATCCTTCTGGGCCTGGGCTCTTATTTGTTGGTAGGGTCTTGATTACATATTCAATTTCATTAGTAGAAATTTGGTTATTCAGCATTTTAACATCTTCTTGATACAGCTTTGGTGGTTCATATGTTTCTAGGAATCTGCCCATTTCTTCTGTGTTATCAAACCTATGAGAGTAGAGTTTTTCAAAATAGTTGTTGATGATTTTCTGTATTTCCTCAGGGTCGGTAGTGATTTCTCCTTTCTCATTCTGTATCGTATGAATTTGAGTCTTTTCTTTTCTTTTTAAAATTAGGTTGGCTAGGGGTTTGTCAATTTTATTTATTCTTTCAAAGAACCAACTCTTTGATTCATTGATTCTTTGAATTGTTTTCTTAGTCTCTATTGCATTAAGTTCTGCCCTGATCTTTGTAATTTTTTCCCTTCTTTTGGCTTTGGGCTTGGCTTGCTCTTCTTTTTCTAGATGTTTCAGGTGTAATATCAGGTTGCTTATTTGTATTTGATCTCTATTCCTAATGTGGAAACTAGTGCAATAAATTTTCCTCTGAGGACCACTTTCATTGCATCCCACAAGTTCCAGTAAGTTGTATTTGCATTTTTGTTTGCTTGTAGATTTTGTTTAATTTCTTTAATTTTTCTGTGACCCACTGATTGGTCAAGCATGTATTATTTAATTTCCATGTGTTTGTGTGGTTTTTGCAGTTGCTTTTATCATTAATTTCCAGTTGCATGGTGCTATGATCTGATAATATGCATGGGATAATTTCAAATCTTTTGCATATACTTAAATATGTTCTGTGCATTAGTTAGTATGTGGTTTATTTTAGAGACTGTTCCATGTACTGCTGAGAAGAATGTATATTCTGATGTTGTTGGATGAAACACTCTGTATATGTCTATCAAATCCATTTGTTCACAGGTGTGATTCAGTTCTGTTATTTCTTTGCTGATTTTCTGTCTAGTTGATCTATCCTTGTGTCAATGGTGTGTCAAGGTCTCCATTTATAATTGTGTCATTGCCTATTTGATTTTTCATTTCTGTTAATACTTGCTTTGTGTAGTTGGGTGCTCTGGATTATGGTGCATAGATATTTAAGATTGTTATCTCTTCCTTTTGTGGTTTTCCCCTAACTAGTACGTAGTGACCTTCTTTATCTCTTTGTACCATTCTTGGTTTGAAGTTCACATGGTCTGCAAACAGAATAGCTACCCCTGCTTTTTTTTGAGTTCCTGTTGAATGTAGTATTGTTTTCCATCCTTTGACTTTCAGTCTATGGGTTTCCTTTTGGGTTAGATAGATTTCTTGTAGACAGCATATGGCAGGATGTTGTTTCTTGATCTATTCTGGCAGTCTGTTTCTTTTAGTTGGTGAATTGAGGCCATTTACAGTAATGGTTTTACCTGTGATATATTGGTTTATTTTTCACATGTTATCTTTCTGATGTTGTATCTTAGCTTTCCATGCTATTTAATTGTCTGTCTTGATTAGTGGTTTTTTCCTATGTGTATCTAGAATGTCTTTTTGTATTCTTTGTAGCTTTGGTTTGGTGATCATGAAGTTCTTCAGCTGTTCTTTGTCATGGAAGTATCTTATTTCTCCATCCATTTTGAAGGACAGTTTTGCAGGGTACATCAGTGTGGGTTGGAAGCCATTTTCTTTAAAGATCTGAAAAACTTCACTCCATGCTCTTCTTGACTTCATTGTTTGTGTTTATAAGTCTGCTGTGATTCTGAAAGGCTTTCCTTTATAGGTGACCTGTCTTTTCTCTCTAACAGGTTTTAATATTCTGTTCTCATGTTGGATTTCTGGGATGGTGATTATTATATGTCTGGGTGTAATTTTGTTTTGGTTATGGCTATTTGGAGTTCTATATGCCTCACTAATATGTGTGTCAGTTTCCATACTCATGTTTGGGAAGTTTTCAGCTATTACTTCTCTAGATAGCCTCTTGATATCTTTTGTGTTTTCCTCTTCATTTTCTTTTATCCCTATTAATATTAAATTGTTTTTCTTTGAATCTTCTTGCAGCTGTTGAATTGTTATTTCCTGATTTCTTGTTATTGTTAGAAGATCTTTCCTTTCCAGTTGACTAGCTGCAATCTTATCTTCGAGGTCTGATATTCTATCTTCATTTTCGTTGAGGTGGTTTTTGCAACTTGCATTAGAGTTTTTGAGTTCCTGTATATCTCTTTGAATCTGCTTAATGCACTCTGTTTGTCTCTTAAACTGTTCTTTAAGGGATTCTATCGTTTTACCTTGTTCCTCTAATTTTTTAGCTATGTTTTTATTGGATGCATTCAGTATTTCTTTCACTACTTTTGTCATTTCTTCTTTTACCTGGTAGAATATTTCTGATTTGAGTTCCCTCATAGCATACTGTACTTGCTTCTTTATTTCAGTTGATATCATTTCATGTGTTTCAAGTGTATGTGTAGCATTTTCTTCTATGTACATGGCTCCTAGGTTTTCTTGGGATGGACTGGAGGTTTGAGATTGCATTTTGGTCTTTTATTTTGTCATTTTTCTATATTTCTGTGTTTCCAGTGATTTTCCAAAGCTTCCCCTGAATGTGTTGGAAATCACCTCCTGAGCCCTCTGCTACTGGGACTCACTTGGTTTTGCTCCCCTTGTGTGTTGGGCCTGGTTCCCCTGCTTGAATGAAGGTCCCTGGGTGCAGTCCACTCAAGCCCATGGAACCTCTGGAGCCTAGTCCAGTGTCCTAAGAGGTCTGGTCAGCACCCAGCTTCTGGGATTGATGGTTCCAACCTTTTCTGGGCCTGCCCTGGCAAGCTGCAACTCACCTTGTGGCATGGCACCAGCTTGGCTCCCCCTTTGGTGGGGCTGGCTCACCTGGTTGAATGAACATCACTGGGCACAGTCCACTCAAGCCTGCAGAACCTCTGGAGCCTAGTCCAGTGTCCTAAGAGGGCTGGTCAGCACCCCACCACTGGGATTGATGGTTGCAAACTTTTCTGGACCTGCCCTGGCAAGCAGCAACTCACCTCACGGCATGGCCCTGGCTTGGCTCCCCCTTCAGTGGGCCTGGATCCCCTGGTTAAATGAAGGTTGCTGGGCGCAGTCCATTCAAGCCCACGGATGCTCTGGAGCCTAGTCCAATGACTTAAGGGCCTGGGAAGGCACCCAACCACCGGGAATGATGGTCCCAAGCTTTTCCAGGCCTGCCCTGGTGAGCTGCAACTCACCACGTGATGCAGCGCCCGGCTTAGCTCCCTCTTCCTGTATGTCAAATTCTTTATTCATGTTTAGGAAATTTTCTGCTATTATTTTTTGTGAAGGCTGTTTAATGGCTGTTGTCATGTTTCCAGGTTTCTCATTGACTCCAGTAAATCTTATATTCTTCTTTCCTTCATCTTGTAGCTGTTATTTGACTTTTTCATGATCTCTTGCTATTTTTAAGGTATCTGTCTTTTCATGGATCCTAGCTGTAATCTTGTCTTGTAGATCTGATATTTTGTCCTTGCCTTAATTGAATCTCTTGCAAACAATTTTAACGAACTTTTTAATTTCTTAGATTTCTGTTTCAATCTGTTTCATGGGTTTATTTCTTTCCTATGTTGGGCATTCATGGTTTCCATCATTTTCCTGAGCTCTTTTATATTTTTTAAAAAGTCTCTGTTCATTTTAATGTCTTTCATTTAGATCATCATTTCTTTTTCCACTGAGGTTTCTTTTTGCATAGCCTCTTTCATTTGTTTTTTTTTTTCACTTTTGTTGTTATCATTTCAGAAAGTATCAGTGTTGGCTTCTGATTTCTACTATCTCATTGTGCTATGGATGTTTTCAAGATTTAGCTATTATGAATTTTGCTGCTATAAATGGTTTTGTTCAGCAACTGTGATACCAGAAGTATAAAAATGTATTAAATGGTTTGTTGCTCATGATATAGATAGAATTATACATACAACATTGCTAATGTTAGAAAAATAAATGATTGCTTACTAATTTTTTTCTCAGCATGTCTTCAAAGATATCTTAAAAGCAAACTATCCAAAAAATTGTGGATGAAGGAAGAGCATTTAACAAAAAAGGAATACATGCACATTTTTTTTGTCAAGACAGACAATTAGACACTATTGTCAATTTGTAGGGAAATTGTGTCAGTTTTCAAAGATTATACTTTGAAGACATTTTATTAAAAAACAAGCTACCGAATTCAGTGCCTATTAAGGAATGTTTCTTAAATAAAAACTCAATTGAAAAAGTCTGTCAACTCCAAAATTTTTAAAAAGTTACCATTCAAATAGACTCTTTTATAAAATCTAGTAATATGGTAGCAAGTCTGACTGCAAAAAATTCACAACAAGTTATTGATGGTGAGTTTATTAAGCAATGTGTAAAGAATGAGGCAGATATAATTTGCCTCATTAAAATAGATTTTTTCTGAAATCAGTTGTCTCACCAGATTACAGCCAAGGTGAATTGAAGAAAAAGAAAAAAATCTATCAAAAGACATTTGGAAAGTAATACTTCTAATTTCAAATTTTATGCTGTGGTGATAGATGAAAATACTGATGCAATAGATGTTGTCCAACTTGCCATTTTTATTAAAGATATTGTTAACAAATATAATATTACTGAGGAAATGACTACTTTGTGCCACTAAAGGATGAAAATAAGCTGAGCATGTGGTACACACCTGAAAAACCTAGTGCTCTAGTTGAATGAAGCAAGAAGATCCAAAGTTCAAGCCCAGCCTAGGCAACTTAGCGACTTAGCAAGATCTTGTCTCAAAATGAAAAACAAAAAGAGCTGAGGACATAGTTTAGTGAAAGACCTTGGGTTCAATCTCCAGTATCCCCCACACACAAATATTAAAATAAAAAGCACAACTAAACCTCTTGATTTGCATGAGACAGAAAAATTAAATGAACTTTTTAAACTTTTGACAACATATATGGTGTAGCTACTGAAGATATTCTAGCAATGGTTGATTTAAAAAGAGAAACTTATAAAGTAATAGATGATATGGTTGTCATTGAAAACTCATATTTGATGAAATATCACTACATCATACATAAAAATGTGCAAAGGCTTTAGAATGTATAATGTCATGCAAATCATCATGAAAACTGAATTTGGGCCAGGAATATAACTCAGTGGCATAAGCACCTACCTGACAAGTGCGAGGTCTGAGTTCAATCACTGGTAGCAACAACAACAACAACAGCAACAACACAATCCCACAACCAAACCAAAACAAAAAAAAATTAAAAAAAGAGAAAGCTATGAAATTCATGAAGATCAAAAGATTGCATCGTTGACAATTTTAGCAATTCTTTAGTAATGTGGATCCAGATTGTGGGGAAATCATTTACTTTCCTGGAGTAAGGTGATTAAATCAGGGTAAAATAATAAAATATTTTAAGATTTTCAAATGCAATAAACTCATTTATGGAATCAACAAGAAAATTTCTGCAAAAACTTGAGGATACAAAATGGCTTGAATGTTTAGCATTTTGGATGAATATGACCACTCATTTAAATGAGTGAAACATGTGTCTTCAAGATAAAAATTAACTCACCTGAGGTATGATTCAAAACATAATAGCATTTGAAATGCAAATTAAATCATGACAAACTTAAATCATGGGAAATAATTTAACACTATCTTGTGCAGAGTGGAAAGTGTGCAGGCTTGCTTTCCAATTTGACACAGGAATTTGAGAATAGCTTTCAAGAGTTTAAAAAAAATCAGTACTGGGTTATATTTCTGACTCCATTTTTAATCAAAATTTTCAAATGAAATGTATGAAGTTGCAATCATATATTCCAATCAAAGAAATATTTTATCATGCTTTTTAACAGAGATATCTATGACCTATTTTCCCAGAGAAAAATATAACTTGATTGACAATCATATCTTAGTTATATTAACACTTTTTGGCAGCACATATATTTGTGAACACGATTTCCAAGGATAAAAAACTCAAACAGTAAAATTAGATAAAAATTTCTAAGAATCATCTTGAGAACTAAGAAATCTAATCACTTCCGTTTAGCCAAACACTGATACACAGGTTTCACAAACATAAGGTTTTATCCCACTAGTGTTATGCTTATGTTGCCCTGTTTTTAAAATGTTGTAATACAAATGAAGTTTTATTATTTATATAAATTAACTATATTATATATTTATATATAATATAGCAGCCTGAGATAATTCCTCTTCCCCTTTGGCCAAGAAGGCCAAGAGGTTAGACATGACATGAAAAAAATTGCACAGACCCATCAAAACTGACTCAACAAGAAAAAGAAAATTAACAGTTTAAATTTATGCCACCTTAAGATTTGTATCTTTTAAATCTAGTTTGAATTAATAACAACTTAGCCTTAGTAATATACAAAAAAATTCTGCTGTTTCACACCTCCATCCCACTACATGGTATTTTCACAAATTATATCTATATATTTTACTCTATCAACAGAGATTTGTGGTTATTATTTTATTAGTTAGCCTTTTAAAATACATAGGAATAAAAGAGGGCCTATAAACCAGATGTATAATAACAGGTTTTATATTTACACATGTGACTATCCTTTCTCTTTTTTTCTTTATTATTTCACTGTCTCCTGTCCTCTTTTAGCCTGAAAAACCCTCACTAGCATTTCTTGTTGAACAGGTCTACTAGTAAAAGTGCTTTAGCTTTTGTTTATCTAAGAATGTCTTTATTTATTCTTTATATCTGAAACATATCTTATTGAACATATGCTTGTTTGATAGTTTTTTTCATCCTACTCTTTCTGTCTTTCATAATATCTGAAGAAAATACACGTTTTTAACTGAGTACACAAAACTTTCTCCAAAGTAGATAAATACTGTACTATAAGCAAACTTCAGTGAGTTTTAAAAAGTATAAGTAATAGAAACTATGTTCTCAGCCTCTGACAAAATAAATTTAGAAAGCAAAAACAGAAGAAGCTCAGAAAACTTACAAATATGGGGAAATCAAAAAATAAACAATTATATAACCAATAATGAAATTAAACAATGGACTCCTAAATAACCAATGAGTCAAAGAGGACATCAAAAGAGAACTGATCAATTAATATGAAGATAAAACTTACAAAATGTGGCTAAGCAGTGGTTAGAAGAAAATTTATAGCTGTGACTGTCTATGTTAAAAAAGAGGACAGATTTCAATTTAAACTTTTGCTTTAAGACACTGTAAAAAGATGAGCAAACCAAATATAAAGGCAAGAGATAGAAATAATAAAGGCTAGATTGGCAATAGATGAAATAGAGTAGAAAATAGTGCAGAAAAATCAATGCAGTCTAACTGGTTCTTAAGGAAGATTAGCAAAGCTGAAAAACTTATACACTAACCAAGAAAAAATAGAAATAAAAGGATTATAAAAGAGAACTATGAACTATTTTGTGTCAATAATGAGGTAACAGGTTAAAGGAGAAAAATTTCTAGAAAGACAAAAGATCTGAGATTAACTAAATAAGATGTAGACAATGTGAACAGACTTATGGGAAATAAAATGACTAAATTAGTAGTTATTAAAACTACCTACAAAGAAAAATCCCAGCACAGAGAGATTAACTTGTGCAGTCTACCAAACATCAAAAGAAGAATCTCAATTCTTTATAATCACATCCAAATAATTAAAAGAGGAGCAAATACTAACCAATTCATTCTATGAGGACAATATTACCCTGTTATCAAAGTCAGACAAACAGAAACATCTCAAGTAAAGAAAACTGCAAACCAGGATCTCATATAAATGTAGTTGCAAAAATCACCTACAAACACTAGCAAATATGTTTTGAATGTTCCATCCAACAACAGAATATCTATTCTTCTCAGTAGCAGATGGAATATTCCCAAGAATAAACCAGATCATAAAAAAATCTAGTGAGCCAAATTCAGCAACACAGAAATGATTTATCTGCCACAAATGAGTGTAATTTTTCCCAGGAAAGTAAAAATGGTTTAACATCTGAAAATTAATTAGTATGCCGTATTGACAAAATAAAATATAAGAAGTATGTAGTCATCTCAATAGACACAGAAGGGAGCATTTGTGATAATACAAAACTCTTTAATGATAAATATATTCAATAAACAAGGGATATAAAGGAACTTCCTCAACTAGGTACAAGTAATCTAGTGAATACCCACAACTATCACCATAATGATGAAAAATGGAGTACTTTCCCTATCGAATCATGAACAAGACAAAGATGGTTGTTCTTGCTGCTTTGACTGAACATAGTTCTAGAGGTTCTAGTTTGAACAATTAAGCAAGAAAGATTATAAAGGCATCCACATGGAAAAGAAGTGAAACTACTCACAGATAACAAAATCTCGTAAGTAAAAATTCTGAAGAATCCACTAAAATTATTAGAACTAATAAAAAGTCCAGCAACGTTTTAGGATATGAGGTCAATATGCAAAAGTAAACTGCATTCCTATGTACTTTCATGGAATAATAAAAAATGAAAAGAAAGAGTTGCATTTATAAAAATATCAAAAAGAATAAAATATTTAGGACTAACTTTACTACATTAGTAAGCATTCCTCTTATTGGAACAAACTACCTGATGCCAAAACTTAATGGAGAAGAGATTTACTGTAGTTTGGCTAATGATTTTTAGAGGATTAAGTCCATGGTTGGTTGACTCCAAGATAGAAATGTCACGGTGGAAGGGCAAAGCAGAGAAAAAGGTGCTCCACTCATGGCATCCAGGAAGCAGAGAGAGAAGCAAAGAGCCAGGAACAAGAATATATTCTTTTAGGTCATGCCCTCATTGACCCTCTTCCAACTATGCCCCACCTCCTAACAAGACATTCAGTTACAGAATTCATCAATGGATGAATCCACTGATGAGTGTAGTGCTCCCATGATCCAGTCACCATCTAAATCAGTGAGACTTTGGGGGAACATTTTAACCATAATGTTCACATGCCCTCACCTCATCTTCTGTATGCAACTGATCTCCTGTCAAATTTCTCCACTGGCTCCACTGAATGAGACTCAGTGGGGAAGGCACTACTGTAGATGACAAGCATAGAGCTGGGCTTCCAGGGACATAGAGCAGGGTGGACCAGAGTGGTAAATTGTTGGGGGGGATACAAACAGAAAGTGTCCGGGGCAACTGGTGAGAGTAGACACTGATGCACACTTTCAGAAGGAAACATTACAAAATATTAAACAGTGGTTGTCTTTTCATGGTGAGATTATTGATGATTTCTTTTTGTGGAATTTATCCCTTACTTTCATGCATACACATAAATGCTGTGTTTTGTGGACTGCCTTTTTCAGTTCACATATTTTCCTATGTGCCTTTCATCTGTCATTTCAGAGTGAGTAGCTCACATTTACATTCCTCAGAAACCATTACAACTAGGATTCCAGATGGGATTTTATCCTGGCACACTGCCAAACACAAATAGTTGCTAAAAAACTGCATTGAACAATAAAAGTAGCATTTATCAAGTATTTCCAATACAGCAAATGCCAATCTTTTTCATTCACACATTCATTTCATCCTCACATAAGTCCTGTGGGATAGGTACTATTGGTATTCCCATTTTCCTGATGAGGAAACTGGCCCTAGAGAAATTAAGTAGTTTACCCAAGATCATACAGATATAGGAAAGGTAGAACTATAAATTAAATGCAAGGCTGACTTTTAAGAGCTTATCTATTATATGAAAACCAAAAGACTAGCAGATTAATAGAGTGACAATGAATGAAGTGGCAGAGTTCTCCACATGTTAGGGTGATGTCTGAAAGTGGACTAGGTAGAATGTTATAGTTCTAGATGTCATCTGAGTTAGTTCTTCTACTCCCAATCAAACTGTAGAAATCTAGGAAGTGGAAAGATGGTGCTTATTAGCAAGTTTGGAAACTCCTAAGTTTTCCATTTCTCTCATTCCTTGTACCTCACGATCTGCCAAGTGAAACCATTATATCTTTCCCACTCATCCTGTCCTCTTCATTGTTATGGGGTCTTCCCTAATCCAATACATCACAATCTCTTCCCTAGACCACAAGAAAAGCCTGTTTGATGACCTTTCTTATGGCCACCTCTGGAGTGAGCACCTTAAAACCCTACTTGACATGCCCCTCTTCCACTCCCTATCTTCTTAGCGTGGCATTGAAAGCTCTACCCAATCTATTCACAGCCTTCAGTTTTTAGCCTCATCTTTTATTCCACACTTCTTTCAGTCTATCTGCACTTGAGTGCTGGTTACACCCTGAGGTTTCACGTGCCATGGCTTATGCTGTCCTCACTGAAAGTCAGGAATTTCCTGTCTTTCAGTGCTTTCCCAATGTCTACAGCCTTGCTTGATTTCACCATTGAAATCAAGCTCTCCCTCTCTTCTTCCTACTGCATTTAGTTTATGCCTTGGATTCTGACTAGTTTTGTAGATATCACTTTCTTTACTATCCTTACTAAAATGTGAGCCTTTTAGGTAAAAAGCAGACCTTATTTATCTTCATGTTTCTCCTGACCACCATCAAAATGAAATGTGTGTGTGTGTGTGTGTGTGTGCACATGCACAATGCATGGTATGATGAATGTCTCTGAAGTTTTTCTAGTAGATTTACAGTTCTTCATGGGGGATGGTAAACAAGTGAGGAGAAGGGCTGCACCCCTCCACTCCTCCACATCCCCAGCCTATCATGACTCTTGGTAACTACCTTTTAGAGACTGATTAGGTAATGTCCTTGCCTTGAGTCACTAGCAATTCCATCTGCAACACAAAGATTCAACTGATCACCAGTGAAGTGAAAGCACCCTGGGAAATATCTAATAGCCAGACACAAGCTGACAACAAGAGGAGCTGGGTCATTACTACCTCTCAGGAAGGACTACACTAGGCAACATCCACAGAAGGCCTTTATAGCCCACTCTAAACTCTTACATCATTTTAATCCTTGTGTAATCTGAGAGATAAGGCAAGCCTTTCATCTTACACATGAGAAACCTGAGGTTCAAAGCAGGAGCATAAACATGCCAGAGTCAATGAGGACACATGTGGAATCCCAAGGTCCACAGATAGATGCAGTCCCTGGAGTACTTTGGTTACATTTGTGACCTTCCTGGATAAAATTCTTTCCCACTCTGTTGGTTTCCTTTTCACTCTGTTGGTGATACCCTTTGAAGTGCAGAAATTTTTCAACAATGTGAGATTCCATTTGTTGATTTTTTGGTGTTTCCCGTGCACTTTGCATTTTGTTCATGAATTCTCTGCCTACCCCTATGTCTCCAAGATGTCTACCTACCTTTCTTCCAGCAGATTTAGTGTTTTTGTTTTAATATTGAGGTCTTTGATCCATTTAGACTTTAGTTTTGTGCATGGTGATATGCATGGATCTAGTTTCAGTCTTTGGCATGTAGAGAGCCAATTTTTCCAACACCATTTATTAAAGAAAGTATCTTTCTTCCAGTGGACATATTTAGACCCTTTGTCAAATATCAGGTGACTGAGTGTCTCTGTAGTTGAGCTTTCATCTTCTAATCTGTTTCATTGATCCTCATGTCTATTTCTTTGCCAGTAACAAGCCGATTTTATCACTGTGGCTTTATAGTATTGTTTCGGGTGAGGAATTGAAATGCCTCCAGCCTTGCTTTTGTTGCCTAGAATTGCCTTTGCTATTCTAGGTTTCTTCTGTTTCCAAATGAATTTTAGGAGTGTTTTCTCTAGATCTGTGAGGTATGTCAATGTTATTTTGATTGGGATTGTGTTAAATCTGTATAACAGTTTTGGGTGTATGGCCATTTTCACAAGGTTGGTTCTTTCTAACCTAGAGCAAGGAATGTCTTTCCATTTTCTAATATTCTCTTCAATCTCATTTTCCAGCATAGTATAATTTTCAGCATATAGTTCTTTTACATTTTTAGTTAAGTTGGTTCCTAAGTATTTCAGTTTTTTACATGTTATTGTAAAGTGTGATAATTCCATAATTTCTCTCTTGGTGAGTTTTTGTTTGTGTACAGGAATGCTATTGATTTTAGAGCATTGACTTTGTATCCAGCTACACTGCTGAACTTGTTTATTACCTCTAGTAGTGTTTTAGTGGAGTTTTTTGGGTCTTCTATACAGAGTATCATGTCATCGGCAAATAGTGGTAATTTAACTTCTTCCTTTCCTATCTTCCTTCTTTTTATTTCTCTCTCTTGTCTGATTGCCCTGGCTAGTGTTTCCAGAACTATGTTGAAAAGGAGTGGTGATAATGGACATCCTTGTCTAGTTCTTGATTTTAAAGTGAAAGCTTTCAGTTTTCATCCATTTAGTATAATGTTGGCTGTTAGTTTGTCACAGATGGCCTTTATAATGTAGAAGTAGACACCGTGTATTCTGAGTTTCTGAAGGGTTTTTATCATGAACATCTATTGGACTTTATCAAAAGCTTTTTATGCATCTATTGAGATGACCATGTGATTTTTGTTTTTGGCTTTGTTGATATGGTGTATTAAATTTATTGATTTGCATATGTTAAACTATCCCTACATTCCTGGAATGAATCCCACTTGTTCATGATGTACAATCTTCTTGATTCCTTGCTGCATTCTATTTTCCAGTATTTTATTGAGAATCTTTGCATCAATTTTCATTAGTGAGACTGGCCTATAGTTCTCCTTTTTGGTTGGGTCTTTTTTCTGGTTTTGGTATCAGAGTAATACTTGCCTCCAGGAATGATTTACAGAGGATTGTTTCCTTTTCAATTTCATTGAAGAGTTTAAGGAGTATTGGCATCAAATCCTCTCTAAATTTCTTGCAGAATTCAACTGTGAATCCATGAGGACCTGGGCTTCTCTTTGTTGGTTTAAATGTTTAATTATGTTTTCAATTTCAATAGCTGATATCGGGTTGTTCAAAACCGCTCTATCTTCTTGGTTGTGCTTTGGTAGTTTATATGTTTCTAGAAATCTGTACATTTCCTCTGTGTTTTCCACTCTATGTGAATAGAGATTTTCAAAGTAGGTATTCATGATCTTTTGAATTTCCATGGGATCTGTAGTAATTTCTCCCTTTTCAGTTTTTATTGCATGAATTTGTGTTTTTTCTTTCTTTCTCTTGATAAGGTTAGCTAGGGGTTTGTCAGTTTTGTTGATTCTCTCAAAAAACTAGCTTTTTGATTCATCAATTCTTTGTGTTTTTTTTTTTAGTTTCAACTGCATTGATTTCTGCTCTAATCTTTACAATTTCCTCTCTTCTATGAGCTTTGGGTTTAGCTTGCTCTTCTTTTCCTAGAAGCTTGAGATGAAGCATTATGTTGTTTATTTTTGCTTATTGTTTTTTTTTGATATGACAATTTATTGCTATATATTTCCCTCTTAAGACCACTTTCATTACAGTGCACAGGTTAAAGTATGTTGTTTCCACATTTACATTGAATTGTTGGTATTGTTTTATTTCTTCTTTAATTTCATCTGTATTCCACTGGTTGTTCACATGGTTGTTTTTAAATTTCCATGTATTTATGTAGGTTTTGCAATTTATTTTGCCATTAATTTCCAATTTCAGCAATTTTCAGATATTATGCATGTGATAATTTCAATACCTTTGCATATACTTAAGAATGTTTTATGGTATAATATATGTTCTATTTTGGAGAATGTCTTATGTGCAGCTGAGAAGAATGTCTTCCAATGTGGTTGGGTGGGACACTCTGTAAACCTCTACCAAGTACAGTTGCTTTCAGGTATGATTCAGTTCTATAATTTCTTTGCTGACTTTTTGTTTAGTTGATCTATCTCTTTGTGACAATGGGCTGTTAAAGTCCCCTGTTATAATTGTGTCCTTGTGTATTTGGTTTTTCTTGTCCATTAGTACCTGTCTTATATAGTTGGGTGCTCCTGTATTTGGTGCATATATTTATAATTGTTAGTTCTTCTTCTTGAATTTTTACACTAATCAGTATGTAGTGACCTTTGCTATCTCTTTTAATCATTTTAGGTTTGATGTTCACATTGTCTGCAAATAGAATATTTACCCTTGATTTTTTTTTCTGTGTTCCTGTTGCATGAAATACTGTTTTCCATCCTTTGACTTTTTAATCTATGAGTTTCCTTTTGGGTCACATGTGTTTCTTGTATAAGTGATATTGCAGGATCATGTTTCTTGACCTATTCTCTCAACCTATTTATTTTGCTAGGTGAATTGAGACCATTTATATTTATGGATATCACTGATATGTACTCACTCAACTTTGCAAAGTTATGTTCCAGTTGTTTCTTTCTGCTTTTCCTCCTTGTTTAATTGCTTGTCCTATCTGGTGGTTTCTTTCTGTTGTTGTTCTGGGGATTGTGGTCATTTTTATCTCTATTGAATATGTCTTTAAATACTCTTTCTAGGGGTGGTTTGGTGGACATGAATTTTTCAGTTTTTCTTTGTCATGGAAATATCTTGTTTTTCCATTAAATTTCAATGAAAGTTTTGCTGGTTTCATCAGTCTGGGTTGAAAGTTGTTTTTTTTTCAGGGCTTGAAATACCTCACTCAAAGCTCATCTTGACTTGAGTGTTTGTGCTGAAAAATCTGCCATGATTCTAATGGGCCAAACATTTTCTTGATCCATTCATCTGCTCATGGGCATATGGGATGTTCCCAAGATTTAAATATTACAAACTGTGCTGCTACAAACATTAGTGCTCCTATATTGCTGTGGTATGTTTCTTTTAATCCTGTCCTGAGGATCCTTAAAAGAGGAATAGCTCAGTCAAATGAAACCTCTTGTTTTTAGTTTTCTGAAGAATCTCTACACTGATTTTCATAATGGTTATACCAATTTACACTTCAAAAGTGGAGAAGGTTTTCTTTTCCCCCAAAGCCCCACTAGCATTTGATATTGGTTGATTTCTTGATGAGAGTCATTCTTTTTGGACTAAATGAAACCTCAGTGTTGTATTATTCTGCACTTCTCAAATGACCAGTGATGCTGAACATTTCTCATATATTTATTTGTCATTTCTACTTCCTTTGATAAGTGTCAATTCATTTCAGATGGCTATTTTTGGATTGGGTCTTTAAATTTGGGGAGTTGAGAGATTGCAAGATGGCTGACTAAGTAGTGGCACAAGAGAGACTCTCTGAGGAAAAAATAAATAAAAACAACTCAGATGCTGGAATCTCGCAACATGGAGAAAGCCAGACAAAAGGAGAGGAATTCTCATGACCCAGGAAGATACTGAGGAAAAAGAAAAAGAAAAAAGAAAGAAGAAAAAGAGGCATGGACAGAAGACTGGAACTGGGCAAGCCCAGATCGCTGTACCGGCCCATCTTAAAGTCAGGTGACTCAGGATTGAGCTGAGATCGTGGCCCTGCTGAGAGCAGGGGTTGATGAGCTCCAGACCCTCTGCTGGAGAAGGCGATGTGGCAGAGAGTGAAAACAGCCAGTCAAGCTACATGAACTTTGGTGAGTGATGGGAACTGGTTTCCCCAAATGGTGAGGGGCTGGCTGCGCAACATTTTGGAGTTGGGCAGGGTCGGCTTGAAACAAAACCCGAGGCAGTGTCTGCTGATGAGTCCTAGTCCAAAGCAGATTGGTGGGATCTGCTTGGGCAGTTCCACGACCCTGGTTGAAACCCAATAGCCAAGGACAAGGCTTTTCTGGGCAAGTGGGTTCCCCAGGGAACACATAAACTTGTTGAAGCATAAACTGGTTTACTGGCATAGGGAGAGGAGCCAGATCTCAGCATGCAGCTCACAGATTCGCAGTGGACTGGGGGGGCGGTACTTACATGGCAAGTGCACTGCAGAAAAGCTGTAAGCAATACAAAAGGCCCAGAGACCTCCACCACCCACCTGTCTGAAGGGGGCCAAAAACATGACAAGATAGAGAAAGAGCAAAAGGCCCCCTACTGCAGAACCAGGGAAATTGAGACCAACAGAAGTAAATGCAGAGGAGCTTGAGAGCAGCAAAACTGTAATACCAGAGACAGCATCACAGAAATAAAGAAATACATCTGTGACTTCATCATCAAATTTACATCTGAAATTCTAACTCAGGTGAAGCAAGATATAAGAAGATTAATAAAATAAGTCCTGGGTAATTCTCAGGTAGACACAAATAAAAGGATAGAGGAACCCAGAGAAAGGAGAGAAGCATTTGATGAAGAATATAAACAAAATCTAGAATATATGAAACAGATCCAAAGAGAGTATCAGGAAATTAAAAACTCCATTGTAACCTGGAAAAACCTTTTAACAGAAACTAAAGACAAACTTTCAAAACTTGAAGATAGATTTTCAAAATATGATCGTGAAAGAAAGGATCTCTTAAAAATAACAAGGAACCAGGAAGCAATGATACAAAGGCTAGAAGATGACAAGAGGTTTTATAACCTAAGAATAAAATATGTGAATGAAGATGCGGTGACAAATACAAAAGAAATAAAAAGTCTATTCACAGAAATAATTAAGGAAAACTTCCCAAACATAGGAAATGGAAGTGAAGTTCAGATAAATGAGGCATATAGAACTCCAGCCAGCTACAACCCAAACAGATCTACACCCAGACATCTAATAATCAGGATTCCAGAAATCCATCACAAGAACAGAATATTGAAAGCGGTCAGAGAAAAGAAACAGACTACCTATAAAGGAAAATGCATCAAAATCACAGTGGACTTCTCAATGCAAACCATCAAATCAAGAAGAGCTTGGAGTGAAATCTTCCAAGCACTGAAGGAAAATAACCTCCAACCCAGAATGATGTACCCTGCAAAACTGTCTCTCAAAATTAGTGGAGAGACAAGATATTTTCACTACAAAGAGGAACTGGGGGAGTTTGTGACCACCAATCCACCCCTGCAAAGAATACTGAAGGACATTCTAGACAGAGAGAAGAAAATCACCAGGGTTCCAGGAATAATGGCAGAAAGGCCTCAAAGAAAGGGGCAGACAGTGGAATCAAGGAGAAAAGTAAACAAATAACAACAGAAAAATAGCATGGCAGAGATAAGACAGCGAAAATTGGTTATATCACTGTTTTATCTTGACTGATTTTGTTTGAACGGGTATGTTTGAGAGTGTCAAGTCCAAGAGTAGGGGCAACTACTCTGAAGATGACAGGATTCAATAGGATACCCATTCTGGTTTGATTGTTAACTGCCTTTGAAGTCCTATAATGTCTCCAATGCTTATATTTTATTAATAGTTTAAAGCAATGCTGTTTATATTATATTTGATGATATAGACAATTTTATTGAAAATAACAAGAGACATCATAGTAACTACCATAGATCACCTAGTATTTTGTTTTTGTATGTTCTTTTCATTTTGTGTTTCTCTAGGAATTTGTATTGCTGACTTGTTTTGATTTGTTTTTCCCTCTAACAAAGAAAGGCTAGATATATGTGTAGAGACTTATACATGTGTAGAACTTCTAAGTAGTTTATGAGAATGGGTTATAGTTATTGTAAAGAAGAAAAAGAAAGAGAGAGTATTCTAAAGGATATAACTGCATGTATGTTTGAGTGTGTGGAATTAATAACCATGTTGCTAAAGTTTTAGTTGGATGGATGAGCAAAACTGACTGCAGTATCACTGTTTGGATGTCCACATTGTGGACTTTACTTTTGTAACTTGAACAATGGCATGTAAGAGGAAAGTATGTAATTATCAACTAGTGATTTTTTTTTTACTGGTTACTATTGGGGCGGGGGGTTGGGAGTTTTTTTGATTTGTTTTTGAGATTTTGTATTGTTTCTATCCTCTTTCTGTTTCAAAATTTTTTCTTTAAATAAAATTTTTTTAAAAAAAGCAAGAAGAGGAAAAGAAAGTACTCTAAAAGAGATAACTGTATGTATACTTAAGTGTGTAGGATTCATAACCATGTTACTAAGTTTTTGTTGGATCAGTGAACAGAACTGTTTGCAGCCTCACTGTTTCAATGTCCACTTTGTACACTTTAATTTTGTAACTTGAACAACTCTATCCAAGAAGACAATATGTAATGTATCAAATAGTGATGTCTTACTATTTATGTTTTTTTGAAACTCTGTATTGTTTCTACCCATTTTTCTGTTTTGCTTCCCCCCTCTTTAAATAAAATTTTTAAAAAAATCAGACCCCCCAAAATTCAAAGACCCAATCCAAATATGGGCATCTGAGATGAACACACAGTTCTCAGATGAAAAAATGTGAATGGCAAATAAATACATGAAAAAACATTTATCATCATTGGTCATTACAGAAATGCAAATTAAAACCACACTGAGGTACCATCTCATTCCAGAAAGAATCACCAGGATCAACAAAACTACCAACAACAAATGCTAGAGAGGCTGTGGTGAAAAAGGAACTCTTTTGCACTGTTGGTGGGAGTGTAGCCTTGTGTAACCACTGTGGAGGTCAATCTGGAGATTCCTCAAAAAACTGTCTTTGGAGGTTTCATTTGACCCAGCTATTCCACTCTTAGGCATACTCCCAGAAGATCTGAAAACATCTTACTACAGTGATATATGCCCACCCATGTTTATAAAGGCATAATTTGTAATAGCCAGATCTTTGAAACAACTTAAGTGCCCATCAACTGAAGAATGGATTAAAATATTGTGGTACTTTTATACAATGGAGTACTACTCAACTATAAAGAATGATCACACCGAGATATTTATAAATAAATGGATGCATCTTGAATCTATACTCATAAGTGAATAAATCGAACTCACATGTGTAAATACTGTATAGTCTCCCTAGTGCAAGAAATGGTAAGAGTATAGAAGATTTTATGGAAATCATGATTCACCATTATACTGCTTTGTTGTCTTATGTCTTCATTCATTGGTTCAAATGGTTTTATTCTGTTTTGTTTGATCTTAATATATGTGATCATATGAATAGTTACTTTGAAGACAAGACAATATGGCAGCCATTGTTGATTTAATATCATCTTGCTCTGAAGTCCTACCATGCTTTTATTTTTCTATTACCATTGGTTCTATCACATTGTGTCTTATTGGATTTCAATATGTATGACAGTATAAACAAAATTTTTATTGAAAATGAGATAATATAGCAGCCATTGCTCATCTTTGGTTATTTGGTTCAGAATACCTTGAAATACTTTCATTCTCTAGAGTCGTTTTATTCTATTTTGTTATGTTTGACATTATTGTGTGTAAAGCTAAGCTCAACTATTTCAAAGAAAGAGACATTATGATAGCTACTGTTAATATCCAGTTGTCTTGTTGTGAAGTGCTGTATTGCTTACATTTTTCTGTTCTGATCTGCTTAGATCTATCCTCTTTTGTTTTATTCTCTTTAAAATAAAAAAACTTTCCTTTGATGACTGCTTTCATTGTGTGTCACAGATTCTGGGATGTTGTATTTTCATTTTCATTTGATTGCAGATTGTATAAATTTTTCTTTAATTTATTCTGTGACTCACTAGTTGTTCAGTAGGGTTCTATTTAATTTTGATGTGTTTATGCAGTTTTTGTGGCTTTTTTCTTTAATTTCAGATTTGACTGCTTTATGGTCAGATAATATGCATGAGATGATTTTAGTTCCTTGGCATTTACTAATGTATGTTCTGTGGTCTAGTATGTGATCTATTTTGGAGAACAGCCTATGTGCAGCTGAAAAAAATGTGTATTCTGATGCTGTTGAGTAGAACACTCTGTACACATCTACTAAGTCCATTTGTTTGCAATTTTGGTTCAGTTCTGTTATTTCTTTGTTGAGTTTTTGTATAGTTGATCTATCTCTTTTTGACAATGGTGTGTTTTATTGCTTATTTGATTTTTCTTTCCTTTTAATATTTGTCTGATATATTTGTGTGCTTCCATATTTGGTGTATAGATCTTTATGATTGTTACCTCTTCCTCTTGATGTTTCCTCCTTACAAGTATGTAAGTGACCTTCTTTGTCTTTTTTGATCATTTTTGGTTTGAAGTTTATATTGTCTGTAAGTAGAATTGCTATCCTTGCTTTTTTCTGAATTCCTGTTGCATGGAGTGTTGCTTTCCATCATTTCATTTTTAGTCCATGACTTTCCTTTTGCAGTAAATGTGTTTCTTATACACAGCATGTTGTTGGATTTTATTTCTTAATTCACTCTGACAGTCTGTTTCTTTTGATTGGTGAATTGAGGCCATTTACATTGATGGTTGCAACATATATATTGACTTATCTTTGTCATATTATCTTCCTCTTGTTGGTTCTCTTCTTTTTGTCTCTGTTTAAGTACTTCCTCTGCTTGGTGGTTTCTTTCTGTTGCTGTTCTTGAAATTGTAGTTATCTTTATATCTTTCTAGAGTAACTTTGAGTACTCTTTCTATGGTTGGTTTTGTAGTCATGAATTTCTTCAGTTTTTTTGTCATGAAAGTATCTTATTTCTCTATTGGTTTTGAAAGGTATTTATGCAAGTTGTATCAGTCTGGTTTGGAAGTTGTTTCCTTTCAAGATTTGAAACACTTCACTCCAAGCTATTCTTGACTTGAAGGTTTGTGTAGAGTAGTCTGCTGTGATTCTGATAGGCTTGCCTTCATAGGTGATCTGTTCCTTTTCTCTGACAACTTTTAACATTTTGTTCTTGTACTGAATTTCTTGGAACTTAATTATTATATGTCTGGGTTTAGATTTACTTCAGTTTTGGCTAATTGGACTTGTAGATTTGTTGCTTTTCTGTATGTCAGTTTCTTTTGCCATATTTGGAAATTTTTCTTCTGTTACTTCTGCAAATAATCTTTTTTCTGTCATATGTGTTGACTCCTGCTCTTTCATTGAGTCCTATTTTCCTTATGTTTTTCTATTTGCATAAGCTTCAGATGTTGAATTGTTGTTTCCTGGTTTCTTGTTATTTTATAGAGATCTTCTCTTGCATGATAATAAGCTTCCATCCTGAGTTCAAAGTTTGCAAGTCCATTTTCAGCTTCCTTCAAGCAGTTTTGCCAACTTTCAATGGATTTTTAAATTTCCCAAATTTCTTTGAATCTGTTTCATGCATTTTAATTCTTTCCTATGTCACTCATTGAAGGTTTACATTTTTTTCTTATGTTCCTCTTTTTATCTACATCTTCTTTAGATATACTCAACATTTCTTTCATTGTGTTTGTTATTTCTTTTTTTACTTGAGAGATTATTTCTGATCTAATTTCCTACACAGCCTCATGGAGTTGCTCTTGTAATTTCATTTGCTATCATTTCAGAAATTTAAGTTGTACAATGGCTAGTATCTTCCATGTGAGTGTCTCTTGGGTTTGCTCTCAGTGGACTGGAGATCTGAGACTACATTTTACTCTTTCATTTTGTCCTTTTCCTAGATTCCACCATAGGAGCTCTTTAAGTCCAAGATACTTCCCATGTTGACTGAGTGTCCCATGGTATAAATTGGTGGACCAGGCATCTGGATTCCTCTGAGGCAAGGTTCCTTGGGTGGGTCTTCTGCTGTTCCTCAGCTCACCAAGGTTCCTTTTATATGTCAGTGGGTCTCTTGGCAGTTCTCTTCTGGACCATACTTGCTGCAGTGCTCAAAAAATGGCACCTGGGCCTTGCACTGTTTGGATTCTGATCCTCAAAGTCCTATGAGGTTCATTAGGGTGTTCAATGGCACTGGGGCATTGTGCTGGGCTGGGTGGAACTCAGCTCCTCTGGGACCTATATAAGTAATGGGGTGCACCATGAAAGTATGGTGCTGGGGTCTTGAACTGTGCTAGTTGGGGCTTGTCTCCTTATGGACTGGTGTGACTGGCAAGAGTGCATGCCAGAAGAATGGTGTGAGGGCCTTGAGCTGGGGTGGGTGGGACTAGATTCCTGCACTCCCTTGAAGTATGTTACCAGGGTCTTGCACTGAGCTTCAAGATGCTCATATCCTCTGGGACCTGCATGACTTGCTAGATGCACCCATGAAATATGGTACCAGGGCCTCAAGTTGGGCTGTGTGGGACTTGGATTTTCCAAGACCAGCGTGACTGGCTGAGGAGTACCTATAAAGTATGCAACCAGGGACTTGTGCTGGGCTAGGTGTAGCTCAGAAACTCAAAATCTGTGACTAAGTTGGATGTTCCCCCTAGGCTTAAAATTTTCAGGTCTGCAAATAGAATAACTACCCTTGCTTTTTTCTGTATTCCTGTGGTATGGAGAATTGTTTTCTATCCTTTGATTTTTAGTGTATGAATCTCTTTTGGGTTAAATATGTTTCTTGAATGCAGCACTTGTTGGGTCTTGCTTCTTGATACATTCTTCCAGTCTGTTTCTTTTGAGCAGTGAATTTAGATCATGTACCTTGGTGGTTATAACTGATATATTTTGGCTTTTCTTTTTCATGTTGTTTTCCTGTTCTTTGTTCCCTGTGTTTGTGCTCTGTTTAATTGCTTGTTCTGATTTGCAGTTTCTTTCTATTAGTGTTCCCGTTTGTGTTCTTTGTTATAGCTTTCTAATGTGTCTTTCAGATCATCATGTAGGGATGGTTTGCTGATTTTAAATTTCTTCAGTTGTTCTTTGTCATCGAAGTATTTTATTTTTCTGTCAATTCTGGAAAATATTTTTGCAAGGTGCATCAATCTGGGTTGAAGATTATTTTCCTTTTCAACTTGAAATACTTCACTCCAAGCTCTTCTTGACTTTAGGGTTTGTATTGAGGAATCTACTGTGATTCTAAATGACCATCCTTTATAGGTGATATGTTCCTTTTCTTTACTTGCTTTTAATATTTCCCTCTTGTACTGAATTTTGGGAATCTTGATTAGTATATTACTTGGTGTTGATTTATTTTGGTCATGTCTATTTGGAGTTACATATGTTTCATTTATTTGTTTGTCAAATTCTTTATCCATGTTTAGGAAGTTTTCTGCCATTATTTCTATGAAAATGTTTTTAATGGTTTTTGTGCTCTCTACAGCTTTATCACTAATTCCAATCAATCTTGTTCTTTGCTTTATACTGTAGCTATTGGATTGATTTTTTTGGTCCTTTGCAATTTTTAAGGTGTCTTTCTTTTCCTGGTTGCTAGATGGGGTCTGTTTCGTTGATTCCACTTCTTGTCTGTTTGTTATTTATGGTTTTCATCATTTTCCTGAACTCCTCTGTTTGTTTATCTGTTTTTGCAGAGTAATTAAAGAAGCACAGAGTGCAGACTTACACTTTGCTTGCTGGCACCACTATCCCAGGAATCAGTCTCTGGATATTTGGGTATCACATCTAAGTTTAAGACAGACTCATATGTAAATATAAAAAGCCAATTGATTAATTCAAAAGCCAGTTTAATGTTGCTTCATAGTAGTGTCCATGAGGAAACCACAAAAAGTGTGAAAAATTATAACATAAAATCTTGAATAATCAATGAGTCACAAAAAATCAAGAAAGGAATTACTGAAGCAAAAGAATAATTTTATTACATTATGCCTAGAATAATGCCAAGGATAGATGTCTTATATATTGTAATGTTTTGTGTCTAATTGTCCCTCTAAAACCTGATGCAGTCATGGGAGTGGACTTTTCAGAGGTGACTCAATCTAGAGTTTGTGACAGATTCATGGACCAGTGCTGGAATTAAGGGTGTGAGTGCTACTCCTGTCCTAAGGAGGGAAGCCTGCATACAATATAAGGATCAGAGAGAGACTTGTCCCTTCTTACTTCCTTGTTGCATTAGCTGTCTTCCACTTCCATGAACCATTGCTCTTCTACCATGTTCCACCTTGCCTTACAGCCAGCAGATTATGAACTGGAAATTCTACAAACTGTGGCTAAGTAAACCTTTCCTCCATTAACTTTGGGCACTGGGTGGTTAGCAGTGAGAGAAAAGTCACTAAGATACACTTACATTATCTTTCCTTATTCCTTTTTATCCTGTTCCTCTCTGATGAATGGTTTAGATTGATGCAGCTATGGATATTCAGCAGAACTTCCACTAACCCTGGTCTATTCATAATTCAATTTGAAAGATGAAGCTATAAAAATCCCAAGGATTCTAAGCTGAATTAAAATAGTAAGTTTGTGTGGTTCAAATTATGGATATTCTTCCAGTGCCATGACATTCATTCCTCTTGTTAATCAATTAATCCTGAAACAAGATCCTTGCTTTTATTTCAGGCTTAGGAGGAGCTATGTGTTCTTGCTAACAGAGGAAGGGAGATTCTCAAAGCAGAAAATAATTGAAGTTCATAGAATGTGGGGCTGAAAATATGATTCTTATTATTCTTTATTTTATTATCTAAATAATGGTAACAACTTCAGACAATAAATACCACATTGAGAAGGAAGGCCTGCCCTGTGACTGTGATCTGCTGCCTTCACAATGAGATTTTTCTGGAAAAACAAACAATGATGATGTAGGGGTTTTATTTCCTGAATATAAATGACTGGAAGGTTGAAGTCTAATGTAAGGTTGAAGAACTAGAGGCATGATCAGGTGCAGCATGTGATGTGAGGAAATACCAAAAAACAGAAATGTTAATATTTACCCACACATGTGCAAAAGCAGTCTTTGCTGTTGCATGAGAAAGGGAAGCTGATTAACTTAACTCATTTTGGCACCAGTGTACAACTGCCATATGATTGTTTGTTGCTGTCTATAACATAGAACAGAGGGTAAACATTCCAAGTAATATCTTGTTGTTTACATAGACCACTTGAAGTCTAGAGGGTGAGAAAGACTGCCCCAGGACACAGAATTGATGACAGAGGCAAGAAAAAAGGTAAGACTCAATTTTTAGCTTCAACATGTAGACCAACATTTTTTCCCAAATTGTTATACCAGAACCACTGCTCTATTATATGCAAGATGGTGTTATGTGGCACATAACTAATGTTTCAATTTCAATAGTTACACATATTTGTATGTGTTAGTAAGTTGGTCAATAATTGATCAGAACAATGATTTTATGAATAGTATTGTTTAAAATATTGTAGAAATGAAGGTAGTATACAAATGGATGAGGTTGGTAAAACACTGGTTGTATGAAAGTTTTAAAACTATTATTATTGCTTTATTTATTGACAGATATTAATTGTACATTTTAGTAGGATTCACTGTGACTTTCCCATATAAACAATTATTGTGCATTAATGTTTGCCCTACATTTAACCCTGTCTCCCTCCTCTCTTCCTCCACTTCCCTAGTCTAACAGCCCCTCTTCTATATTCTTTTAGTTTCTCTTTTCTGTTTCTTTACATTAGAGAAAACAGCAATAATTTTCTTTCTATGTATGTCTTTCTGACATATTTTGCTTCTCATCATTTCTCTGTTTCATCCACTTTCTCCCAAATTACAGGATTTCATTCTTCTTTATAACTAATAGTCCACTGTGTATATATGCAATATTTTATTTATCCATTAATCTGTAGATAGGCACCTAGGCTACTTTCATATATTCAGTATTGTGAATAGTGCTGCAATAAAAATAAGTATGTATTTACTCCTATAATACACTGACTTGGTATTAAGATTATTGAAATCAGTCAAGATGGAGTTTGAGTTTAAATGGAAAAGCTTCCTATTGTCTTACATTTTTGGTCATCACCTTTTTCTCTAAGTTTCCAATTCCTATTTTATAAAATGAGGGTAGTAATAGCTACCTCAAAGATAACTATAATAATTCAGAATAAGCACTTACAAATATGTAGTAAAACTAAAATATATGACTCAGTAATTCTACTTCTGGTATACCTCCAACCAAAGTGAATGTTTAAAACCTTGCTGATACTATTTAACAGCCAGAAAGAAAGTGAGACTTTCAGTCTTGGTGTCTGCAATTAAGTGAATGCTACCATTAACCACTTGCACAGTGAGTAAATATTTTTCCAGTGAAGTGCCAGTTGAGGGCACAGCTGTAGCCATTATTTGATTTCACTTTTATGAGACATTGAAACGGAAGATCTAGCTAGTTACAACATTCATGACTTCTTAAATCAGTGAAATTACTGTATAAGGCAATGAATATATATTATTTTAATCTGTTACATTTGAAGTAATATCATTATATGGTAGTAGATAACTAATACAATGGAACAACATGAGTGGATTTTAGTGAACGAAACGAGAAAAAAAGTACATATTGTATGAATATATTTATACAAAGTTCAAGCATTATACATTCATATGTAAATGACAGGCAAAAACAATCTAATGATGATAGAATTCAGAGTAAATGTTTTCCTTCTGAAACTATTGAACAAAAGGGACACCAAGAGAGCATTTGGGGATCATGGAAATGTTCTATATCCTCTGCTGGGTGTTGACTAACAAAGTGTATAATTTTAAAAACTCAAATATATAATTGAAATCAGTGCATGCATTTCATTTAACTATAAATTAAAGCAAAATAAACCTAAATGTCCTTTTTAGTGATTAGAATTCCAAAAAAAATCCAAGCATGTACTTTAAGTGGTTGCAAAACACAGGGTTATCTTTATTAAATTGCGCTGTTAAGACTGACTTTTGAGATGCTGAAAATTAAACTTAAATGCATATTTCTCAACATACAATACACGAAAATTTAAATAAACCAAAGATATAAATATTAAAACAGAAACACTGAACCTGCTAGAATAGAGCATTGATAAAACACATGTAGGCAAAGAGTTTATAAAAAAATCATACATAAAATATTGCAAAGAATCAACAACTGAGATCATATAATATTAAAAACCTTTTTGCACAGCAAAAGACATCACCAACAGTGTGAAAACATAACCCAAAAATGTGGAAATATTACAAGCTATTCTTAAGACAAAGAACTAATACTGAGAATATATAAAGAACTCAAAAAAATGCAACTCCCCAAATATATTTTTTTATTTTTTTATTTTGTTTATTTAAAGAGGGGGGAAGCAAAACAGAAAAAAGGGTAGAAACAATACAGAATTTCAAAAAAAATAAACAGTAAGAAATCACTATTTGATACATTACATATTATCTTCTTGGATATAGTTGTTCAAGCTAAAAATTAAAGCATACAAAGTGGACATTCAAACAGTGAGGCTGAAAACAATTCTGTTCATCAGTCCAATAAAAACTTAGTAAAATGGTTATCAATCCTACACACTTAAGTATACATATAGTTATCTATTTTAGAGCACTTTCTTTTCCTTCTCTTGCTTTTTATAAAATATTTTTATTTGAGAAAAAATTTTGAAACAGAAAGAGGGTAGAAAAAATACAAAATCTCAAAAACAAAACAAAACAAAACAAAACAGAAAAAAAATAGTAACCAGTAAAAAGTCACTAGTTGATAATTACATACTTTCCTCTTAGATGCAGTTGTTCAAGTTACAAAAGTAAAGTCCACAAAGTGGACATCCAACAGTGAGACTACAGTCAGTTATGCTCATCCATCCAACTAATACTTTAGCAACATGGTTATTAATTCCACACACTCAAACATACATGCAGTTATATCCTTTAGAATACTCTCTTTTCTTTTTTTTATCTTTATAATAACTATAATCCATTCTCATAAACTACTTAGAAGTTCTACACATGTATAAGTCTCTACACATATACCTAGCCTTTCTGTATTAGAGGGAGAAACCAATCAAAACAAGTCAGTAATACAAATTCCTAGAGAAACACAAAATGAAAAGAACATACAAAAACACAGCACTAGGGGATCTATGGTAGTTACTATGATGTCTCTTGTTATTTTCAATAAAATTGTCTATATCATCAAATATAATATAAACTTAGCACTGCTTTACACTATTAATAAAATCTAAACATTGGAGACATTATAGGACTTCAAAGGCAGTTAACAATCAAACCAGAATGGGTATCCTATTGAATCCTGTCATCTTCAGAGTAGTTGCCCTTACTCTTAGACTCGACACTCTCAAACATACCCGTTCAAATAAAATCAGTCAAGATAAAACAGTGATATAACCAATCTTCTCTGTTTTATCTCTACCGTGCTATTTTTCTGTTGTTATTTGTTTACTTTTCTCCTTGATTCCACTGTCTGCCCCTTTCTTTGAGGCCTTTCTGCCATTATTCCTGGAACCCTGGTGATTTTCTTCTCTCTGTCTAGAATGTCCTTCAGTATTCTTTGCAGGGGTGGATTGGTGGTCACAAACTCCCCCAGTTCCTCTTTGTAGTGGAAATATCTTGTCTCTCCATTAATTTTGAGAGACAGTTTTGCAGGGTACATCATTCTGGGTTGGAGGTTATTTTCTTTCAGCACTTTGAAGATTTCACTCCAAGCTCTTCTTGATTTGATGGTTTGCATTGAGAAGTCCACTGTGATTTTGATGCATTTTCCTTTATAGGTAGTCTGTTTCTGTTCTCTGACCACTTTCAATATTCTGTTCTTGTGATGGATTTCTGGGATCCTGATTATTAAATGTCTGGGTGTAGATCTGTTTGGGTTGTAGCTGGCTGGAGTTCTATATGCCTCATTTATCTGAACTTCACTTCCATTTCCTATGTTTGGGAAGTTTTCCTTAATTATTTCTGTGAATAGACTTTTTATTTCATTTGTATTTGTTGCTGCATCTTCATTCACATATTTTATTCTTAGGTTATAAAACCTCTTGTCATCTTCTAGCCTTTGTATCATTGCTTCCTGGTTCCTTGTTATTTTTAAGAGATCCTTCCTCTCATGATCATACTTTGAAAATCTATCCTCAAGTTTTGAAAGTTTGTCTTTAGTTTCTGTTAAAAGGTTTTTCCAGGTTTCAATGGAGTTTTTAATTTCCTGATATTCTCTTTGGATCTGTTTCATATATTCTAGATTTTGTTTATATTCTTCATCAAATGCTTCTCTCCTTTCTCTGGGTTCCTCTATTCTTTCATCTGTGCCTACTTGAGGATTACCCAGGACTTATTTTATTAATCTTCTTATATCTTGCTTCACCTGAGTTAGAATTTCACATTGAAATTAGATGATGAGGCCACAGATGTATTTCTTTATTTCCAATGAGGCTGTCTCTGACATTACAAGTTTGCTGCTCTCAAGCTCCTCTGCATTTACCTCTGTTGGACTCACTTTCCCTGGTTCTGCAGTTGGGGACCTTTTGCTCTTTCTCTATCTTGTCATGTTTCTGGCCCTCTTCAGACAGGTGGGTGGTGGAGGTCTCTGGGCCTTTCATTTTGCTTACAGTTTTTCTGCAGCACTCTTGCTAGGGAAGTACCGCCCGCCAGTCCACTGAGAATCTGTGAGTTGCAGGCTGAGAGCTGGCTCCTCCCCCTATGCCAGTCAAGCAATTTATGCTTCAACAAGTTTGTGTGTTCCCTGGGGATGCCACTGGCCCAGAAAAGCCTCATCCCTGGCTACTGGGTTTCAACCAGGGGATTGGCCCTGCCCGAGCAGATCCCACCAATCTGCTTTGGACTAGGAGTCATCAGCAGAAGCCGCCTCGGGTTTTGATACAAGCTGGCCCTGCCCAACTCCAAAATGTCGCCCAGTGAGTCCTCCCAGTTTGGGGATTCCAGTTCCCATCACTCACCAAAGTTCATGTAGCTTGACTGGCTGTTTTCACTCTCTGCCACATCGCCTTCTCCAGCAGAGGGTCTGGAGCTCATCAACCCCTGCTCTCAGCAGGGCCACGATCTCAGCTCAATCCTGAGTCACCTGACTTTAAGATGGGCCGGTACAGCGATCTGGGCTTGCCCAGTTCCAGTCTTCTGTCCATGCCTCTTTTTCTTCTTTCTTTTTTCTTTTTCTTTTTCCTCAGTATCTTCCTGGGTCATGAGAATTCCTCTCCTTTTGTCTGGCTTTCTCCATGTTGCGAGATTCCAGCATCTGAGTTGTTTTTATTTATTTTTTCCTCAGAGAGTCTCTCTTGTGCCACTACTTAGTCAGCCATCTTGCAATCTCTCAACTCCCCAAATTTAAAGACCCAATCCAAAAATAGCCATCTGAAATGAATTGACACTTATCAAAGGAAGTAGAAATGACAAATAAATATATGAGAAATGTTCAGCATCACTGGTCATTTGAGAAGTGCAGAATAATACAACACTGAGGTTTCATTTAGTCCAAAAAGAATGACTCTCATCAAGAAATCAACCAATATCAAATGCTAGTGGGGCTTTGGGGGAAAAGAAAACCTTCTCCACTTTTGAAGTGTAAATTGGTATAACCATTATGAAAATCAGTGTAGAGATTCTTCAGAAAACTAAAAACAAGAGGTTTCATTTGACTGAGCTATTCCTCTTTTAAGGATCCTCAGGACAGGATTAAAAGAAACATACCACAGCAATATAGGAGCACTAATGTTTGTAGCAGCACAGTTTGTAATATTTAAATCTTGGGAACATCCCATATGCCCATGAGCAGATGAATGGATCAAGAAAATGTTTGGCCCATTAGAATCATGGCAGATTTTTCAGCACAAACACTCAAGTCAAGATGAGCTTTGAGTGAGGTATTTCAAGCCCTGAAAAAAAAACAACTTTCAACCCAGACTGATGAAACCAGCAAAACTTTCATTGAAATTTAATGGAAAAACAAGATATTTCCATGACAAAGAAAAACTGAAAAATTCATGTCCACCAAACCACCCCTAGAAAGAGTATTTAAAGACATATTCAATAGAGATAAAAATGACCACAATCCCCAGAACAACAACAGAAAGAAACCACCAGATAGGACAAGCAATTAAACAAGGAGGAAAAGCAGAAAGAAACAACTGGAACATAACTTTGCAAAGTTGAGTGAGTACATATCAGTGATATCCATAAATATAAATGGTCTCAATTCACCTAGCAAAATAAATAGGTTGAGAGAATAGGTCAAGAAACATGATCCTGCAATATCACTTATACAAGAAACACATGTGACCCAAAAGGAAACTCATAGATTAAAAAGTCAAAGGATGGAAAACAGTATTTCATGCAACAGGAACACAGAAAAAAAAATCAAGGGTAAATATTCTATTTGCAGACAATGTGAACATCAAACCTAAAATGATTAAAAGAGATAGCAAAGGTCACTACATACTGATTAGTGTAAAAATTCAAGAAGAAGAACTAACAATTATAAATATATGCACCAAATACAGGAGCACCCAACTATATAAGACAGGTACTAATGGACAAGAAAAACCAAATACACAAGGACACAATTATAACAGGGGACTTTAACAGCCCATTGTCACAAAGAGATAGATCAACTAAACAAAAAGTCAGCAAAGAAATTATAGAACTGAATCATACCTGAAAGCAACTGTACTTGGTAGAGGTTTACAGAGTGTCCCACCCAACCACATTGGAAGACATTCTTCTCAGCTGCACATAAGACATTCTCCAAAATAGAACATATATTATACCATAAAACATTCTTAAGTATATGCAAAGGTATTGAAATTATCACATGCATAATATCTGAAAATTGCTGAAATTGGAAATTAATGGCAAAATAAATTGCAAAACCTACATAAATACATGGAAATTTAAAAACAACCATGTGAACAACCAGTGGAATACAGATGAAATTAAAGAAGAAATAAAACAATACCAACAATTCAATGTAAATGTGGAAACAACATACTTTAACCTGTGCACTGTAATGAAAGTGGTCTTAAGAGGGAAATATATAGCAATAAATTGTCATATCAAAAAAAAACAATAAGCAAAAATAAACAACATAATGCTTCATCTCAAGCTTCTAGGAAAAGAAGAGCAAGCTAAACCCAAAGCTCATAGAAGAGAGGAAATTGTAAAGATTAGAGCAGAAATCAATGCAGTTGAAACTAAAAAAAAAAACACAAAGAATTGATGAATCAAAAAGCTAGTTTTTTGAGAGAATCAACAAAACTGACAAACCCCTAGCTAACCTTATCAAGAGAAAGAAAGAAAAAACACAAATTCATGCAATAAAAACTGAAAAGGGAGAAATTACTACAGATCCCATGGAAATTCAAAAGATCATGAATACCTACTTTGAAAATCTCTATTCACATAGAGTGGAAAACACAGAGGAAATGTACAGATTTCTAGAAACATATAAACTACCAAAGCACAACCAAGAAGATAGAGCGGTTTTGAACAACCCGATATCAGCTATTGAAATTGAAAACATAATTAAACATTTAAACCAACAAAGAGAAGCCCAGGTCCTCATGGATTCACAGTTGAATTCTGCAAGAAATTTAGAGAGGATTTGATGCCAATACTCCTTAAACTCTTCAATGAAATTGAAAAGGAAACAATCCTCTGTAAATCATTCCTGGAGGCAAGTATTACTCTGATACCAAAACCAGAAAAAAGACCCAACCAAAAAGGAGAACTATAGGCCAGTCTCACTAATGAAAATTGATGCAAAGATTCTCAATAAAATACTGGAAAATAGAATGCAGCAAGGAATCAAGAAGATTGTACATCATGAACAAGTGGGATTCATTCCAGGAATGTAGGGATAGTTTAACATATGCAAATCAATAAATTTAATACACCATATCAACAAAGCCAAAAACAAAAATCACATGGTCATCTCAATAGATGCATAAAAAGCTTTTGATAAAGTCCAATAGATGTTCATGATAAAAACCCTTCAGAAACTCAGAATACACGGTGTCTACTTCTACATTATAAAGGCCATCTGTGACAAACTAACAGCCAACATTATACTAAATGGATGAAAACTGAAAGCTTTCACTTTAAAATCAAGAACTAGACAAGGATGTCCATTATCACCACTCCTTTTCAACATAGTTCTGGAAACACTAGCCAGGGCAATCAGACAAGAGAGAGAAATAAAAAGAAGGAAGATAGGAAAGGAAGAAGTTAAATTACCACTATTTGCCGATGACATGATACTCTGTATAGAAGACCCAAAAAACTCCACTAAAACACTACTAGAGGTAATAAACAAGTTCAGCAGTGTAGCTGGATACAAAGTCAATGCTCTAAAATCAATAGCATTCCTGTACACAAACAAAAACTCACCAAGAGAGAAATTATGGAATTATCACACTTTACAATAACATGTAAAAAACTGAAATACTTAGGAACCAACTTAACTAAAAATGTAAAAGAACTATATGCTGAAAATTATACTATGCTGGAAAATGAGATTGAAGAGAATATTAGAAAATGGAAAGACATTCCTTGCTCTAGGTTAGAAAGAACCAACCTTGTGAAAATGGCCATACACCCAAAACTGTTATACAGATTTAACACAATCCCAATCAAAATAACATTGACATACCTCACAGATCTAGAGAAAACACTCCTAAAATTCATTTGGAAACAGAAGAAACCTAGAATAGCAAAGGCAATTCTAGGCAACAAAAGCAAGGCTGGAGGCATTTCAATTCCTCACCCGAAACAATACTATAAAGCCACAGTGATAAAATCGGCTTGTTACTGGCAAAGAAATAGACATGAGGATCAATGAAACAGATTAGAAGATGAAAGCTCAACTACAGAGACACTCAGTCACCTGATATTTGACAAAGGGTCTAAATATGTCCACTGGAAGAAAGATACTTTCTTTAATAAATGGTGTTGGAAAAATTGGCTCTCTACATGCCAAAGACTGAAACTAGATCCATGCATATCACCATGCACAAAACTAAAGTCTAAATGGATCAAAGACCTCAATATTAAAACAAAAACACTAAATCTGCTGGAAGAAAGGTAGGTAGACATCTTGGAGACATAGGGGTAGGCAGAGAATTCATGAACAAAATGCAAAGTGCACGGGAAACACCAAAAAATCAACAAATGGAATCTCACATTGTTGAAAAATTTCTGCACTTCAAAGGGTATCACCAACAGAGTGAAAAGGAAACCAACAGAGTGGGAAAGAATTTTATCCAGGAAGGTCACAAATGTAACCAAAGTACTCCAGGGACTGCATCTATCTGTGGACCTTGGGATTCCACATGTGTCCTCATTGACTCTGGCATGTTTATGCTCCTGCTTTGAACCTCAGGTTTCTCATGTGTAAGATGAAAGGCTTGCCTTATCTCTCAGATTACACAAGGATTAAAATGATGTAAGAGTTTAGAGTGGGCTATAAAGGCCTTCTGTGGATGTTGCCTAGTGTAGTCCTTCCTGAGAGGTAGTAATGACCCAGCTCCTCTTGTTGTCAGCTTGTGTCTGGCTATTAGATATTTCCCAGGGTGCTTTCACTTCACTGGTGATCAGTTGAATCTTTGTGTTGCAGATGGAATTGCTAGTGACTCAAGGCAAGGACATTACCTAATCAGTCTCTAAAAGGTAGTTACCAAGAGTCATGATAGGCTGGGGATGTGGAGGAGTGGAGGGGTGCAGCCCTTCTCCTCACTTGTTTACCATCCCCCATGAAGAACTGTAAATCTACTAGAAAAACTTCAGAGACATTCATCATACCATGCATTGTGCATGTGCACACACACACACACACACACACATTTCATTTTGATGGTGGTCAGGAGAAACATGAAGATAAATAAGGTCTGCTTTTTACCTAAAAGGCTCACATTTTAGTAAGGATAGTAAAGAAAGTGATATCTACAAAACTAGTCAGAATCCAAGGCATAAACTAAATGCAGTAGGAAGAAGAGAGGGAGAGCTTGATTTCAATGGTGAAATCAAGCAAGGCTGTAGACATTGGGAAAGCACTGAAAGACAGGAAATTCCTGACTTTCAGTGAGGACAGCATAAGCCATGGCACGTGAAACCTCAGGGTGTAACCAGCACTCAAGTGCAGATAGACTGAAAGAAGTGTGGAATAAAAGATGAGGCTAAAAACTGAAGGCTGTGAATAGATTGGGTAGAGCTTTCAATGCCACGCTAAGAAGATAGGGAGTGGAAGAGGGGCATGTCAAGTAGGGTTTTAAGGTGCTCACTCCAGAGGTGGCCATAAGAAAGGTCATCAAACAGGCTTTTCTTGTGGTCTAGGGAAGAGATTGTGATGTATTGGATTAGGGAAGACCCCATAACAATGAAGAGGACAGGATGAGTGGGAAAGATATAATGGTTTCACTTGGCAGATCGTGAGGTACAAGGAATGAGAGAAATGGAAAACTTAGGAGTTTCCAAACTTGCTAATAAGCACCATCTTTCCACTTCCTAGATTTCTACAGTTTGATTGGGAGTAGAAGAACTAACTCAGATGACATCTAGAACTATAACATTCTACCTAGTCCACTTTCAGACATCACCCTAACATGTGGAGAACTCTGCCACTTCATTCATTGTCACTCTATTAATCTGCTAGTCTTTTGGTTTTCATATAATAGATAAGCTCTTAAAAGTCAGCCTTGCATTTAATTTATAGTTCTACCTTTCCTATATCTGTATGATCTTGGGTAAACTACTTAATTTCTCTAGGGCCAGTTTCCTCATCAGGAAAATGGGAATACCAATAGTACCTATCCCACAGGACTTATGTGAGGATGAAATGAATGTGTGAATGAAAAAGATTGGCATTTGCTGTATTGGAAATACTTGATAAATGCTACTTTTATTGTTCAATGCAGTTTTTTAGCAACTATTTGTGTTTGGCAGTGTGCCAGGATAAAATCCCATCTGGAATCCTAGTTGTAATGGTTTCTGAGGAATGTAAATGTGAGCTACTCACTCTGAAATGACAGATGAAAGGCACATAGGAAAATATGTGAACTGAAAAAGGCAGTCCACAAAACACAGCATTTATGTGTATGCATGAAAGTAAGGGATAAATTCCACAAAAAGAAATCATCAATAATCTCACCATGAAAAGACAACCACTGTTTAATATTTTGTAATGTTTCCTTCTGAAAGTGTGCATCAGTGTCTACTCTCACCAGTTGCCCCGGACACTTTCTGTTTGTATCCCCCCCAACAATTTACCACTCTGGTCCACCCTGCTCTATGTCCCTGGAAGCCCAGCTCTATGCTTGTCATCTACAGTAGTGCCTTCCCCACTGAGTCTCATTCAGTGGAGCCAGTGGAGAAATTTGACAGGAGATCAGTTGCATACAGAAGATGAGGTGAGGGCATGTGAACATTATGGTTAAAATGTTCCCCCAAAGTCTCACTGATTTAGATGGTGACTGGATCATGGGAGCACTACACTCATCAGTGGATTCATCCATTGATGAATTCTGTAACTGAATGTCTTGTTAGGAGGTGGGGCATAGTTGGAAGAGGGTCAATGAGGGCATGACCTAAAAGAATATATTCTTGTTCCTGGCTCTTTGCTTCTCTCTCTGCTTCCTGGATGCCATGAGTGGAGCACCTTTTTCTCTGCTTTGCCCTTCCACCGTGACATTTCTATCTTGGAGTCAACCAACCATGGACTTAATCCTCTAAAAATCATTAGCCAAACTACAGTAAATCTCTTCTCCATTAAGTTTTGGCATCAGGTAGTTTGTTCCAATAAGAGGAATGCTTACTAATGTAGTAAAGTTAGTCCTAAATATTTTATTCTTTTTGATATTTTTATAAATGCAACTCTTTCTTTTCATTTTTTATTATTCCATGAAAGTACATAGGAATGCAGTTTACTTTTGCATATTGACCTCATATCCTAAAACGTTGCTGGACTTTTTATTAGTTCTAATAATTTTAGTGGATTCTTCAGAATTTTTACTTACGAGATTTTGTTATCTGTGAGTAGTTTCACTTCTTTTCCATGTGGATGCCTTTATAATCTTTCTTGCTTAATTGTTCAAACTAGAACCTCTAGAACTATGTTCAGTCAAAGCAGCAAGAACAACCATCTTTGTCTTGTTCATGATTCGATAGGGAAAGTACTCCATTTTTCATCATTATGGTGATAGTTGTGGGTATTCACTAGATTACTTGTACCTAGTTGAGGAAGTTCCTTTATATCCCTTGTTTATTGAATATATTTATCATTAAAGAGTTTTGTATTATCACAAATGCTCCCTTCTGTGTCTATTGAGATGACTACATACTTCTTATATTTTATTTTGTCAATACGGCATACTAATTAATTTTCAGATGTTAAACCATTTTTACTTTCCTGGGAAAAATTACACTCATTTGTGGCAGATAAATCATTTCTGTGTTGCTGAATTTGGCTCACTAGATTTTTTTATGATCTGGTTTATTCTTGGGAATATTCCATCTGCTACTGAGAAGAATAGATATTCTGTTGTTGGATGGAACATTCAAAACATATTTGCTAGTGTTTGTAGGTGATTTTTGCAACTACATTTATATGAGATCCTGGTTTGCAGTTTTCTTTACTTGAGATGTTTCTGTTTGTCTGACTTTGATAACAGGGTAATATTGTCCTCATAGAATGAATTGGTTAGTATTTGCTCCTCTTTTAATTATTTGGATGTGATTATAAAGAATTGAGATTCTTCTTTTGATGTTTGGTAGACTGCACAAGTTAATCTCTCTGTGCTGGGATTTTTCTTTGTAGGTAGTTTTAATAACTACTAATTTAGTCATTTTATTTCCCATAAGTCTGTTCACATTGTCTACATCTTATTTAGTTAATCTCAGATCTTTTGTCTTTCTAGAAATTTTTCTCCTTTAACCTGTTACCTCATTATTGACACAAAATAGTTCATAGTTCTCTTTTATAATCCTTTTATTTCTATTTTTTCTTGGTTAGTGTATAAGTTTTTCAGCTTTGCTAATCTTCCTTAAGAACCAGTTAGACTGCATTGATTTTTCTGCACTATTTTCTACTCTATTTCATCTATTGCCAATCTAGCCTTTATTATTTCTATCTCTTGCCTTTATATTTGGTTTGCTCATCTTTTTACAGTGTCTTAAAGCAAAAGTTTAAATTGAAATCTGTCCTCTTTTTTAACATAGACAGTCACAGCTATAAATTTTCTTCTAACCACTGCTTAGCCACATTTTGTAAGTTTTATCTTCATATTAATTGATCAGTTCTCTTTTGATGTCCTCTTTGACTCATTGGTTATTTAGGAGTCCATTGTTTAATTTCATTATTGGTTATATAATTGTTTATTTTTTGATTTCCCCATATTTGTAAGTTTTCTGAGCTTCTTCTGTTTTTGCTTTCTAAATTTATTTTGTCAGAGGCTGAGAACATAGTTTCTATTACTTATACTTTTTAAAACTCACTGAAGTTTGCTTATAGTACAGTATTTATCTACTTTGGAGAAAGTTTTGTGTACTCAGTTAAAAACGTGTATTTTCTTCAGATATTATGAAAGACAGAAAGAGTAGGATGAAAAAAACTATCAAACAAGCATATGTTCAATAAGATATGTTTCAGATATAAAGAATAAATAAAGACATTCTTAGATAAACAAAAGCTAAAGCACTTTTACTAGTAGACCTGTTCAACAAGAAATGCTAGTGAGGGTTTTTCAGGCTAAAAGAGGACAGGAGACAGTGAAATAATAAAGAAAAAAAGAGAAAGGATAGTCACATGTGTAAATATAAAACCTGTTATTATACATCTGGTTTATAGGCCCTCTTTTATTCCTATGTATTTTAAAAGGCTAACTAATAAAATAATAACCACAAATCTCTGTTGATAGAGTAAAATATATAGATATAATTTGTGAAAATACCATGTAGTGGGATGGAGGTGTGAAACAGCAGAATTTTTTTGTATATTACTAAGGCTAAGTTGTTATTAATTCAAACTAGATTTAAAAGATACAAATCTTAAGGTGGCATAAATTTAAACTGTTAATTTTCTTTTTCTTGTTGAGTCAGTTTTGATGGGTCTGTGCAATTTTTTTCATGTCATGTCTAACCTCTTGGCCTTCTTGGCCAAAGGGGAAGAGGAATTATCTCAGGCTGCTATATTATATATAAATATATAATATAGTTAATTTATATAAATAATAAAACTTCATTTGTATTACAACATTTTAAAAACAGGGCAACATAAGCATAACACTAGTGGGATAAAACCTTATGTTTGTGAAACCTGTGTATCAGTGTTTGGCTAAACGGAAGTGATTAGATTTCTTAGTTCTCAAGATGATTCTTAGAAATTTTTATCTAATTTTACTGTTTGAGTTTTTTATCCTTGGAAATCGTGTTCACAAATATATGTGCTGCCAAAAAGTGTTAATATAACTAAGATATGATTGTCAATCAAGTTATATTTTTCTCTGGGAAAATAGGTCATAGATATCTCTGTTAAAAAGCATGATAAAATATTTCTTTGATTGGAATATATGATTGCAACTTCATACATTTCATTTGAAAATTTTGATTAAAAATGGAGTCAGAAATATAACCCAGTACTGATTTTTTTTAAACTCTTGAAAGCTATTCTCAAATTCCTGTGTCAAATTGGAAAGCAAGCCTGCACACTTTCCACTCTGCACAAGATAGTGTTAAATTATTTCCCATGATTTAAGTTTGTCATGATTTAATTTGCATTTCAAATGCTATTATGTTTTGAATCATACCTCAGGTGAGTTAATTTTTATCTTGAAGACACATGTTTCACTCATTTAAATGAGTGGTCATATTCATCCAAAATGCTAAACATTCAAGCCATTTTGTATCCTCAAGTTTTTGCAGAAATTTTCTTGTTGATTCCATAAATGAGTTTATTGCATTTGAAAATCTTAAAATATTTTATTATTTTACCCTGATTTAATCACCTTACTCCAGGAAAGTAAATGATTTCCCCACAATCTGGATCCACATTACTAAAGAATTGCTAAAATTGTCAACGATGCAATCTTTTGATCTTCATGAATTTCATAGCTTTCTCTTTTTTTAATTTTTTTTTGTTTTGGTTTGGTTGTGGGATTGTGTTGTTGCTGTTGTTGTTGTTGTTGCTACCAGTGATTGAACTCAGACCTCGCACTTGTCAGGTAGGTGCTTATGCCACTGAGTTATATTCCTGGCCCAAATTCAGTTTTCATGATGATTTGCATGACATTATACATTCTAAAGCCTTTGCACATTTTTATGTATGATGTAGTGATATTTCATCAAATATGAGTTTTCAATGACAACCATATCATCTATTACTTTATAAGTTTCTCTTTTTAAATCAACCATTGCTAGAATATCTTCAGTAGCTACACCATATATGTTGTCAAAAGTTTAAAAAGTTCATTTAATTTTTCTGTCTCATGCAAATCAAGAGGTTTAGTTGTGCTTTTTATTTTAATATTTGTGTGTGGGGGATACTGGAGATTGAACCCAAGGTCTTTCACTAAACTATGTCCTCAGCTCTTTTTGTTTTTCATTTTGAGACAAGATCTTGCTAAGTCGCTAAGTTGCCTAGGCTGGGCTTGAACTTTGGATCTTCTTGCTTCATTCAACTAGAGCACTAGGTTTTTCAGGTGTGTACCACATGCTCAGCTTATTTTCATCCTTTAGTGGCACAAAGTAGTCATTTCCTCAGTAATATTATATTTGTTAACAATATCTTTAATAAAAATGGCAAGTTGGACAACATCTATTGCATCAGTATTTTCATCTATCACCACAGCATAAAATTTGAAATTAGAAGTATTACTTTCCAAATGTCTTTTGATAGATTTTTTTCTTTTTCTTCAATTCACCTTGGCTGTAATCTGGTGAGACAACTGATTTCAGAAAAAATCTATTTTAATGAGGCAAATTATATCTGCCTCATTCTTTACACATTGCTTAATAAACTCACCATCAATAACTTGTTGTGAATTTTTTGCAGTCAGACTTGCTACCATATTACTAGATTTTATAAAAGAGTCTATTTGAATGGTAACTTTTTAAAAATTTTGGAGTTGACAGACTTTTTCAATTGAGTTTTTATTTAAGAAACATTCCTTAATAGGCACTGAATTCGGTAGCTTGTTTTTTAATAAAATGTCTTCAAAGTATAATCTTTGAAAACTGACACAATTTCCCTACAAATTGACAATAGTGTCTAATTGTCTGTCTTGACAAAAAAAATGTGCATGTATTCCTTTTTTGTTAAATGCTCTTCCTTCATCCACAATTTTTTGGATAGTTTGCTTTTAAGATATCTTTGAAGACATGCTGAGAAAAAAATTAGTAAGCAATCATTTATTTTTCTAACATTAGCAATGTTGTATGTATAATTCTATCTATATCATGAGCAACAAACCATTTAATACATTTTTATACTTCTGGTATCACAGTTGCTGAACAAAACCATTTATAGCAGCAAAATTCATAATAGCTAAATCTTGAAAACATCCATAGCACAATGAGATAGTAGAAATCAGAAGCCAACACTGATACTTTCTGAAATGATAACAACAAAAGTGAAAAAAAAAAACAAATGAAAGAGGCTATGCAAAAAGAAACCTCAGTGGAAAAAGAAATGATGATCTAAATGAAAGACATTAAAATGAACAGAGACTTTTTAAAAAATATAAAAGAGCTCAGGAAAATGATGGAAACCATGAATGCCCAACATAGGAAAGAAATAAACCCATGAAACAGATTGAAACAGAAATCTAAGAAATTAAAAAGTTCGTTAAAATTGTTTGCAAGAGATTCAATTAAGGCAAGGACAAAATATCAGATCTACAAGACAAGATTACAGCTAGGATCCATGAAAAGACAGATACCTTAAAAATAGCAAGAGATCATGAAAAAGTCAAATAACAGCTACAAGATGAAGGAAAGAAGAATATAAGATTTACTGGAGTCAATGAGAAACCTGGAAACATGACAACAGCCATTAAACAGCCTTCACAAAAAATAATAGCAGAAAATTTCCTAAACATGAATAAAGAATTTGACATACAGGAAGAGGGAGCTAAGCCGGGCGCTGCATCACGTGGTGAGTTGCAGCTCACCAGGGCAGGCCTGGAAAAGCTTGGGACCATCATTCCCGGTGGTTGGGTGCCTTCCCAGGCCCTTAAGTCATTGGACTAGGCTCCAGAGCATCCGTGGGCTTGAATGGACTGCGCCCAGCAACCTTCATTTAACCAGGGGATCCAGGCCCACTGAAGGGGGAGCCAAGCCAGGGCCATGCCGTGAGGTGAGTTGCTGCTTGCCAGGGCAGGTCCAGAAAAGTTTGCAACCATCAATCCCAGTGGTGGGGTGCTGACCAGCCCTCTTAGGACACTGGACTAGGCTCCAGAGGTTCTGCAGGCTTGAGTGGACTGTGCCCAGTGATGTTCATTCAACCAGGTGAGCCAGCCCCACCAAAGGGGGAGCCAAGCTGGTGCCATGCCACAAGGTGAGTTGCAGCTTGCCAGGGCAGGCCCAGAAAAGGTTGGAACCATCAATCCCAGAAGCTGGGTGCTGACCAGACCTCTTAGGACACTGGACTAGGCTCCAGAGGTTCCATGGGCTTGAGTGGACTGCACCCAGGGACCTTCATTCAAGCAGGGGAACCAGGCCCAACACACAAGGGGAGCAAAACCAAGTGAGTCCCAGTAGCAGAGGGCTCAGGAGGTGATTTCCAACACATTCAGGGGAAGCTTTGGAAAATCACTGGAAACACAGAAATATAGAAAAATGACAAAATAAAAGACCAAAATGCAATCTCAAACCTCCAGTCCATCCCAAGAAAACCTAGGAGCCATGTACATAGAAGAAAATGCTACACATACACTTGAAACACATGAAATGATATCAACTGAAATAAAGAAGCAAGTACAGTATGCTATGAGGGAACTCAAATCAGAAATATTCTACCAGGTAAAAGAAGAAATGACAAAAGTAGTGAAAGAAATACTGAATGCATCCAATAAAAACATAGCTAAAAAATTAGAGGAACAAGGTAAAACGATAGAATCCCTTAAAGAACAGTTTAAGAGACAAACAGAGTGCATTAAGCAGATTCAAAGAGATATACAGGAACTCAAAAACTCTAATGCAAGTTGCAAAAACCACCTCAACGAAAATGAAGATAGAATATCAGACCTCGAAGATAAGATTGCAGCTAGTCAACTGGAAAGGAAAGATCTTCTAACAATAACAAGAAATCAGGAAATAACAATTCAACAGCTGCAAGAAGATTCAAAGAAAAACAATTTAATATTAATAGGGATAAAAGAAAATGAAGAGGAAAACACAAAAGATATCAAGAGGCTATCTAGAGAAGTAATAGCTGAAAACTTCCCAAACATGAGTATGGAAACTGACACACATATTAGTGAGGCATATAGAACTCCAAATAGCCATAACCAAAACAAAATTACACCCAGACATATAATAATCACCATCCCAGAAATCCAACATGAGAACAGAATATTAAAACCTGTTAGAGAGAAAAGACAGGTCACCTATAAAGGAAAGCCTTTCAGAATCACAGCAGACTTATAAACACAAACAATGAAGTCAAGAAGAGCATGGAGTGAAGTTTTTCAGATCTTTAAAGAAAATGGCTTCCAACCCACACTGATGTACCCTGCAAAACTGTCCTTCAAAATGGATGGAGAAATAAGATACTTCCATGACAAAGAACAGCTGAAGAACTTCATGATCACCAAACCAAAGCTACAAAGAATACAAAAAGACATTCTAGATACACATAGGAAAAAACCACTAATCAAGACAGACAATTAAATAGCATGGAAAGCTAAGATACAACATCAGAAAGATAACATGTGAAAAATAAACCAATATATCACAGGTAAAACCATTACTGTAAATGGCCTCAATTCACCAACTAAAAGAAACAGACTGCCAGAATAGATCAAGAAACAACATCCTGCCATATGCTGTCTACAAGAAATCTATCTAACCCAAAAGGAAACCCATAGACTGAAAGTCAAAGGATGGAAAACAATACTACATTCAACAGGAACTCAAAAAAAAGCAGGGGTAGCTATTCTGTTTGCAGACCATGTGAACTTCAAACCAAGAATGGTACAAAGAGATAAAGAAGGTCACTACGTACTAGTTAGGGGAAAACCACAAAAGGAAGAGATAACAATCTTAAATATCTATGCACCATAATCCAGAGCACCCAACTACACAAAGCAAGTATTAACAGAAATGAAAAATCAAATAGGCAATGACACAATTATAAATGGAGACCTTGACACACCATTGACACAAGGATAGATCAACTAGACAGAAAATCAGCAAAGAAATAACAGAACTGAATCACACCTGTGAACAAATGGATTTGATAGACATATACAGAGTGTTTCATCCAACAACATCAGAATATACATTCTTCTCAGCAGTACATGGAACAGTCTCTAAAATAAACCACATACTAACTAATGCACAGAACATATTTAAGTATATGCAAAAGATTTGAAATTATCCCATGCATATTATCAGATCATAGCACCATGCAACTGGAAATTAATGATAAAAGCAACTGCAAAAACCACACAAACACATGGAAATTAAATAATACATGCTTGACCAATCAGTGGGTCACAGAAAAATTAAAGAAATTAAACAAAATCTACAAGCAAACAAAAATGCAAATACAACTTACTGGAACTTGTGGGATGCAATGAAAGTGGTCCTCAGAGGAAAATTTATTGCACTAGTTTCCACATTAGGAATAGAGATCAAATACAAATAAGCAACCTGATATTACACCTGAAACATCTAGAAAAAGAAGAGCAAGCCAAGCCCAAAGCCAAAAGAAGGGAAAAAATTACAAAGATCAGGGCAGAACTTAATGCAATAGAGACTAAGAAAACAATTCAAAGAATCAATGAATCAAAGAGTTGGTTCTTTGAAAGAATAAATAAAATTGACAAACCCCTAGCCAACCTAATTTTAAAAAGAAAAGAAAAGACTCAAATTCATACGATACAGAATGAGAAAGGAGAAATCACTACCGACCCTGAGGAAATACAGAAAATCATCAACAACTATTTTGAAAAACTCTACTCTCATAGGTTTGATAACACAGAAGAAATGGGCAGATTCCTAGAAACATATGAACCACCAAAGCTGTATCAAGAAGATGTTAAAATGCTGAATAACCAAATTTCTACTAATGAAATTGAATATGTAATCAAGACCCTACCAACAAATAAGAGCCCAGGCCCAGAAGGATTCACTGCAGAATTCTACAAGAAATGCACAGAAGACTTAATGCCAACACTCTTCCAACTCTTTAATGAAATTGAAAGGGAAGAAAGTCTCCCTAAATCATTCCTGGAAGCAAATATCACTCTATTACCAAAACCTGAGAACGACCCAATAAAAAAAGAGAACTACATGCCAATCTCCCTAATGAACATAGATGCAAAAATTCTTAATAAAATATTGGCAAACAGGATGCAACATATCATCAAGTAGATTATACATTATGACCAAGTGGGATTCATCCCAGGCATGCAGGCATGGTTCAACACACATAAATCAAAAATTGTAATCCACCATATCAAAAGTGCCAAAAGCAAGAATCACATGATCAATTCTATAGATGCAGAAAAAGCTTTTGATAAGATCCACCATCCATTCATAATAAGAACCTTACAGATAATTGGAATAGATGGTCTTTACCTCAATAAGATAAAGGCCATCTATGACAAACCAACAGCCAGTGTCATATTAAATGACCAAAAACTGAAAGCCTTTATCTTAAAATCAGGCACAAGACAAGGATGTCCCTTATCACCACTCCTATTCAATATAGTACTGGAAATTCTAGCCAGAGCAATTAGACAAGAGAGAGAAATAAAAGGAGTGAAGATAGGAAAAGAAGAAGTTAAATTATCATTATTTGCAGATGACATGATACTTACATAGAAGACCCCCAAACCTCTGTTGAAAGTCTCCTAGATATAATAAATAAATTCAGCAAAGCAGATGGATACTAAGTCAATACTCAAAAATCAATGGCATTCTTTTAATACACTAACAACACAATCACCGAGAGACAAATAAGAGAAGCAACACCCTTCACACTAGCATCCAAAAAAATTGAAATACTTAGCAATACTTAGGAATTAATAAAATATGTAAAAGAGTTGTCCAGGGAAAATTATTATACCCTGAAAAAAGAAATTGAAGAGGAAGTCAGGAAATGGAAACACATCCCTTGTTCATGGATAGGAAGAACAAATACTGTAAAAATGGCCATTCTCCCAAAATTTTTATACACATTCAATGCAATCCCAGTGAAAATATCAGTAGCATACCTCACAGATCTAGAGAAATCACTCCTAAAATTCAACTGGAACCAGGGGAGACCTAGAATAGCAAAAGAAATTCTAATCAGCAAAACCAAGGCAGGAGGCATCACAATCCCTGACTTGAAGTTATACTACAAAGCTACTATAATAAAATCAACATGGTATTGGAATAAAAACAGACCTGAAGATCAATGGAATAGACTAGAAGATACAACTACAAACACACTCAACCACCTTATCTTTGATAAATGGGCCAAGTATGTTCACTGGAAGAATGACAGTCTCTTTAATAAATGGTGCTGGAAAAACTGGCTAGCCGTATGCCAAAAACTAAAATTAGAGCCATGCCTATCACCATGTACTAAACTAAAATCCAAATGGATCAAAGATCTAAATATTAAAACAGAAATACTAAATATGTTGCAAGTCAAAGTAGTTAAAAATCTTGAAGACATAGGGGTAGGTAGAGTATTCATGAACAAGAATCAAACTGCATGGGAAATACTTCCCAGAATCAATAACTGGGATCACATCTTATTAAAGCGTTTCTGCATGTCCAAAGAAATCTCCAGCAGAGTGAAAAGAAAACCTACAAACTGGGAAAAAAATTTAGTGAACTGTCCCTCAGACAAAGGACATCTGTCTAGCACTTATAAAGAATTTTAAAAAATCAGACCCCCGAAATTCAAAGACCCAATCCAAAAATGGGATGAGCACACAGTTCTCAGATGAAGAAATATGAATGGCAAATAAATACATGAAAAATTGTTCATCATTGGCCACTAGAGAAATGCAAATTAAAACCACACTGAGATACCATCTCACTCCAGAAAGAATGGCCAGGATCAACAAAACTATCAACAACAAATGCTAGAGAGGCTGTGTGGAAAAAGGAACTCTTCTGCACTGTTGGTGGGAGTGCAGACTGGTGCAACCACTGTGGAGGTCAATCTTGAGATTCTTCAAAAAGCTGGGGGTGGAGGTCCCATTTGACCCAGCCATTCCACTCTTAAACCTATTCCCAGAAGATCTGAACACATCTTTCCACAGTGATTTATACACATCCATGTTTATAACCCAATTTGTGATTGCCTGATCTTGGAAACAACCTAAGTGCCCATCAACCAAGGAATGAATAAAAAAATTGTGGTACTTTTATACAATGGAGTACTACTCAGCTATAAAGAATGATTACATTGAGATATTCATAAATAAATGGATGCAACTTGAATATACACTCATAAGTGAAATAAATCAGACTCACATGTATAAATACCATATCATCTCCCTAGTGTAAGAAATGGTAAGAGTACAGAAGATTTTATGGAAATCATGGTTCACCATTATACTGATTTGAAGTATTATGTTTTCATTCATTGTTTAGTATGGTTTTATTCTGTTTTGTTTGATCTTAATATATGTGACTGTATGAATAGTTTGAAGGCAAGACAATATGGCAGCCATTATTGATTTAATATCTTCTTTCTTTGAAACCCTACCATGCTCTTGTTTTTCTATTACCATTGGTTCTATCATTTTGTGTCTTATTGGAGTTTAGTATGTATGGTAGTATGAATAAAATTTTTATGAAAAATGAGATAATATAGCAACCATTGCTCATCTTCTGTTATTTGGTTCAGAATGCCTTGCAATACTGTCATTCTCTTGAGTGATTTTATTCTATTTTGTTATGTTTGACATTATTGTGTGTAAAGCTAAGCTCAACTATTTCAAAGAAAGAGACATTATGATAGCTATTGTTAATATCCAATAGCCTTGTTGTGAAGCACTGTGTTGCTTACATTGTTCTGTTCTGATCTGCTTAGATCTGTCCTCTTTTTTATTTTCTTTAAAATAAAAAAAGAAAAAAGAAAAAGAATTTGACATACAAATAAAAGAAACATATAGAACTCAAAATAGCCATGACCAAAATAAATCTATACCAAGACATACAACAATCAAGATTCCAGAAATTCAACACAAGAACAGGATACTAAAAATGGCCAGAGAAAAGTAATAGATCCAAAATAAAGGCAAGCCCAGCAGAATCACAGCAGACTTCCCAATATAAACTCTCAAATCAAGGAGAACTTGGAGTAAGATATTTCAAGCCTTAAACGAAAATAACCTCCAACTGACGTTGAAGTACCCCTCAAAACTATCTTTGAAAATCAATGGAGAAATAAGATGTTTACAAAGGAAATAGCAACTGAAGAAATTCATGACCACTGAACCAGCTCTAAAGAATTCACTGAGAGCCACTGGGACCCAGATTCCAGCTTTGGGCCCTGACCTCATGCTCCGGTGGTATCCCAGTGCATGGAGTGGGACTTTGAGCCTGCTCCCAGGTGGTAAGACCATGCGCTGAGTCCCAGACCACCCCAGGCCATACACACGGATGGTGGCCAAACTGGGCCATGTGTATCAAATGTCAAGCAGTAAGCAGGACCAGATTCTACCCTCAGGCCCTGACCGCACACTCTGATGGAATCTCAGTGCATGGAAAAAACTTGGAACTTAGCTCCCAGTTGGCAAACCTTGGACTAAAGTGGATTAAATGTTTCAATGTGGTGAGTATGCTCCTAAAATAGAGGTGCACAGTGCATAATTAGGGCCAGTAGTAAAGCTCCCTCCAACTAACTGTAAGAACTTGGTGAGTCTGAAAAGAGTGGGGGTGACACCCTCCTACACACAGAAAAAATCATGCAGAGTGAAAATGGGAGAGCAAAAAAGCAAAATGCAGTCTCAAACATCTAGTCCACCAGAAGCAAATGCAGGAGATGTCAAAATATAGGACCCCAAAAGTAACACACTGGGAATCTCTGAAAGATAGTATGCAAAATAAAAAAAAACTCCCTGAGGCAATAGAGGAAAGCAAGTTAGAAGTGTTGTCCCACCTAAAGACAGAAATAACAACCTTAGTAAAGGAGTTGCTGAGTACAGCTGAAGAAGAAATTGAGAAAAAAGTACAGGAGCATGGGAAACTGATTGAAAACTTGAATAAACAAAACATAGAAGACATGCAGAATGCATGAAACAAACTGAAAAAGACGTCCAAGAAACAAAAAATTCTATGCAAAGCTTGCAAAGCCGTTTAAATGAAGCTGAGGATAGGATTTCAGACCTTGAGGACAGGATCGCAATTAGTGATCATGAAAGGATAGAACTTTTAAAAATAACAAAGAAGCATGAAGTGACAATCCAATAGCTTCAAGATGATGCCAAGAGAAAAAATATAATATTTATAGGTATCATTGAAGAGGCAGGAGTCAATGCAAATGACATAACCAAAATATTCACAGAAATAATAGAAGAAAATTTCCCAAACATGGAGAAAGAATCTGATATGCAGATAAGTGAGGCATATAGAATGGCACAGTCACAATCAATATAAATCCACAGCCAGACACATAATAATTAAGATCTCAAGCATGCACCATAAAAACAGAATACTAAAAGCTGTTAGAAAAAAGACAGACTCACCTACCAAGGAAAGCCCATTAGATACACTGCAGACATTTCAGCACAAACCCTCAAGTCAAGAGCTTGTATTGAGGTATTTCAATCACTGAAAGAAAACAAATTTCAACCCAGACTCATGTACCCAGCAAACCATTCATTCTAATTTAATGGAGAAACCAGATACTTCCATAACAAAGAACAACTGAAGAAATTCACATCCACCAAATCAACCCTAGAAAGAGTAATGAAAGACATACTAGACAGAGATAAAAATGACCACAATCCCCAAAACAACAACAGAAAGAAACCACCAGGTAGGACAAGCAATTAAATAAGGGGAAAAACAGAAATCAAACAACTGAAACATAACATGGCAAAGTCAAGCCAGTACATATCAGTGCTATCCATCAATGTAAATGGCCTCAATTCACCTATAAAAAGAAACAGACTGACAGAATGGATCAAGAAACATGGTCCCACAATATGCTGTATACATGAAACACATCTGACCCAAAAAGAAACTCATAGATTAAAAGTCAAAGGATGGAAAATAATATTCCATGCAACAGGAACACAGAAAAAAGCTGGGGTAACTATTCTAATTGCAGATAATGTGAACTTCTAAGCTAAAATGATTAAAAGAGATAAAGAAGGTCATTATATACTTCTTAGTGGGAAAATAAAAGAGGAAGAACTAAATATACATGCACCAAATACAGGAGCACCAAACTGTGTAAGACAGATACTAATGGATGTGAAAAACCAAATACACAAGAACACAATTATAACAGGGGATCTTAACAGCCCATTGTCACAAAGAGATAAATCAACTAGACAAAAAGTCAGCAAAGAAATAACAGCACTGAATCATACCTGTGAGTAATTAGGCTTAGCAAATGTTTACAGAATGTTTTACCCAACCATATCAGAATATACATTCTTCTCAGCAGCACATGGGACATTCTCCAAAACAGACCACATATTATCGCATAAATCACTCTTGAGTAAATGCAAGAGTAATGAAATCACCCCATGCATAATATCTAACCATAGAACAATGAAATTGGAAATTAATGGCAAAAGAAATTGCAAAACCTGAATAAATACATGGAAATTAAATAACAAACTTTTGAACAACCAGTGGGCTACAGATTAAATTAAAGTAGAAATAAATCAATACCTACAATTCAGTGAAAACACAGAAACAATGTACTGTAATCTATGGGATGCAATGAAAGAGATCTTAAGAGGGAAATATATAGCAATAAATTGTCATATCAAGAAAACAGAATGAGCACATATAAACAACCTAATGCTCCATCTCAAGCTTCTAGAAAAAGAAGAGCAAGCTAAACCCAAAGCTCATAGGAGAGGAAATTGTAAAGATAATAGCAGAAATCAATGCAATTGACAGTAAAAAAATATACAAAGAATTAATGAATCAAAAAACTGGTTCTTTGAGAGAATAAACAAAACTGACAAACTTCTAGCTAACCTTATCAAGAGAAAGAAAGAAAAAAACCCAAATTCATGCAATAAGAACTGAAAAGGGAGAAATTACAACAGATCCCATGGAAATTCAAAAGATCATGAATACCTGCTTTGAAAATCTCTACTCACATAGAGTGGAAATCACAGAGGAAATGGACAGATTTCTAGAAACATATGAACTACCAAAGCTCAACCAAGAAGATATAGCAATTTTGAACAACCCAATATCAGCTGCTGAAATCAAAAATGTAATTAAAAACTTACCAGCAAAGAAAAGCCCAGGTCATGATGGATTCACAGCTGAATTCTACAAGAAATTTAGAGAAGATTTGATGCCAGTGCTCCTTAAACTCTTCAATGAAATTGAGAAGAAAGCAATCATCCCTAAATCATTCCTGAAGTATTACTCTGATACCAAAACCAGAGAAAGATGCAACCAAAAAGGAGAAATATAGACCAAACTCACTAATGAACATTGATGCGAAGATTCTTAATAAAATACTGGCAAATACAATGCAGCAAATCATCAAGAAGATTATACATCATGACCAAGTGGTGTTCATTCCAGGAATGCAGGGATGGTTTAACATATGCAAATCAATAAATGTAGTACACCACATTAACAGAGAGAAAAACAGAAAACCCCATGGTCATCTCAATAGATGCAAAAAATGTTTTTGACAAAGTCCAACACATGTTTTCAATAAAAACTCTTTAGAAAGTCAGAATACATGGTGTCTACCTCAACCTTATAAAGGTCATCTATGACAAACCAACAGCCAGCATTATACTAAATGGACAAAAACTGAAAGCTTTCACGTTAAAATCAGGAACAAGACAAGGATGTCCAATGTCACCACTCCTTTTCAACATAGTTCTGGAAATACTAGCCAGGGCAATCACACAAGAGAGAAATAAAAGGGGAAAAGATAAGAAAGGAAGAAGTTAAATGATCACTATTTGCAAATGACATGATACTCTATAGAGAAGACCCAAAAAACTCCATTACAAGACTACTAGAGTTAATAAACAAGCTTAGTAGTGTAGCTGGATACAAAGTCAGTACTTCTAAATCAATTGCATTCCTGTGCACAAGCAAAACACTCACTGAGAAAGAAATTATGGAAATATTGCCCTTTAAAATAACATCTAAAAAAATGAAATACTTAGGAATCAATTTAACTAAAAATGTAAAAGACCTATATGCTGAAAATTATACTAAAATGAAAAAGGAGATTGAAGAGGATATTAGAAAATGGAAGGATATTCCTTACTCTTGGCTAGGAAGAACTAACATTGTGAAAATGGCCATACTGCCAAAACTGTTATACAGATTTAATGCAACCCCAATCAAAATAACATTGACCTAACTCACAGATCTAGAGAAAACACCCCTAAAATTCATTTGGAAACAGAAGAAACCTAGAATAGCAAAGGCAATTCCAGGCAACAAAAGCAAGGCATGAGGCATCTCAATTACTGACTTGAAACAGTACTATAAAGCCACAGTGATAAAATCAGTTTGGAACTGGCAAAGAAATAGACGTGAGGATCAATGGAACAGATTAGAAGATGCAAGCACAACTACAAAGACACTCAGCCACCTGATATTTGACAAAGGGGCTACTTATGTCCACTGGAAGAAGGATAGCCTCTTTAATAAATGGTGTTGAAAAAATTGGCTTTCTACATGGCAAACACTGAAATTAGATCCAAACCTATCACCATGCACAAAACTAAAGTCTAAATGGGTCAAAGATCTAAATATTAAAACAGAAACACTAAATCTACTGGAAGACATAGGGGTAAGCAGAGAACTCATTAAAAAAATGCAAACTACATGGGAAACACTTCAAAGAATTAACAACTGGGATCTCATATTATTGAAAAGTTTCTGCACTTCAGAGGTAATCACCAACAGAGTGAAAAGAAAACCCACAGAGTGGGAAAGAATTTTATCCAGCAACCCCTCAGACAAAGGACTTATATCCAGAACATATAAAGAACTGAAAAACATCAAACTCCACAAAGTCAAAGACCCTCTCCAAAAATGGGCATCTGAGATGAACACACACTTCTCAGAGAAAGATATAGAAGTGGTAAATAAATACATGAAGAGATGTTCACTCTCACTGGTCATTCAAGAAATACAAATTAAAACAATATTGAGATTTCACCTCACTCTGGAAAGAATAGCTGCCATCAAGAAATCAAATAATTTTTCCCTGGTTCTTCCTTGATGCTTAACTCTGTAAGAACCAATAAGAACTCTAACTCTTTTTAATCACAATAACCAATGTTGGAAAGGCATTGTTTGGAAAGATTCAGTGAGATAACAAGTCATAAAATACCTATAAAACTGTGATTCCATTGTTATGGCTTGTATCTTCATGTCCTCCCAAAGATGCATGCATTCATAGGTAGAGATTTTCAGAGGTGGCTATATCTAGTGTATGTGAATGTAGAGTAACAATGTGTGAATATGGATTAAGGGAGTGATAATTGGATTAGTTCAATGGTTTTTTAGCATTGTTCTGAGTGTGGAAAATGAGAAGCCCGACCTAGGTATGGATGGCACTATCCATTAGGCTTTTAAGCCTTAATGGAGTAAAAGGAAAAGATGGAAGGCAGACTGCTACTGCTTCCTGCTTCCTTCCTGCTCTCCCATGGACCACTTGTCTTCTGAGATGTCCTTTTGCCATACCACATTGCCTTGAAGTCAGATAAATATGGTCTCAGCCCTCTAAAAATTGTGAGCCAAGAATAAACATTTCATCCTTCAACTTGTGAGTGTTGTGTATTTTACGTCAGCAAAAAGAAAAAATAACTAAAACACCCATATAGAAGTAATCATGGCAGCACTTCCTCCTATATAGTAAGTGCAATAAGTAATTTTTTTCAAATGTTGAATCATTTCTAATCATTCCTAATATAAATGGAGTCTTTTTATTTCTCAAGACATTGTAAAATATACAAGCCATCTCTGTTGTGTTGTGTCTCAATGATTTAAAAAATATGTTGACAATAATAAAATAATTGCTTTATATCTATCAGCAGCAAGAGAGAACTATAAAGTCTATCTTCCTCTCTAATACTGAGGTTTGTATTCAGTGACTGTTATCTCTATAATTTTAATGTCTAGGACAAAGCTTGGTATACATTCATAGTCAATAAACATTTGGTAAACATATTTGAGTTCAAAGGTTGTTTGATGAATAAATGAATGAGTGAGATAATGGCCAAATAAAACCAGACTGTGGTAGAGTGAGTACAGAATGCAAGCAGAGTTAGAAATAGTGAGATGCCAAAAGGATGAGAAGCAGTTAAAAACATGCAATATTTTATGGAGAGACAGGCTTACAAAACAGAGGAAATGCCAGATTGCCAACATCATTCAAGATATGTGATTCTGGGTGAGAATTTGTGACAAGGTAAAGTAGTAGATTTCCATTGAAAATCCTGCTAGAACCAAAAATCTCCAAGCCAGGAAATTCTACAAGGGCTGAGATGTGTCTATGTGGCATGGGGTCAGGAGGCATATCCTTCTTTACTGAGACTAACATTGAAACTCAGATGGAACCTCATGTGAGTACCAGATAGGGGTCAGGACAAGGAAATCTAAAGAAAGGTCCATGTCATCTCAATGAGATGCTGATGGAAATTGTATGCTGCTTTCACACAATTCTATTCTTCCTACCCACACAAAATTGGCCTTATGTATGATTCCACACTGTTGTCTCTCTTAGTACTCTGCAAATCAAAACTGCTGACAATGTTGTAACCCAAATCCTTACTCTCACTTGGCATATTTTATAAGAATCACATTTTCCCAATTGGAAATCCACAGACTTTGATCTGGAGATTAATACTTGTGCTGAAAAAGAGACTAAAAATATGAAATCAAAGTTGTTCTGTGCGATACAATCTAAAGGAAGATTTTCAATACATAGACTAATTCTTGAGGCAGTGTTATACATATTTTTCTTTCATTTAGTAATTTATTATTTATTTATTCAACTGCATGTTTGAACATTTATTAACAGTTGTGAACAGTGGTAAGTGCTAGGGAGAAAGAATGAAAAGGTAAAAATGAAAAAAGATGTAGGATCCAAGAAATTGATAGTTTCTCAGTGAAGGCAGGCATTTAAACAGGCAGGTATTGTAAGGTTATTTGTCTTGATGAATCAGCCAAGTGGATATAATCAATAAGTATTTACAATTAGAGACACACTGGAATAATGGTAAAGGGCTGGAGAAAAAGATAGGGTCCTTTTGAAAAGAACTGAATAATAATATTGAGAGTATAAATGTAGGTCCATGAAGAGAATTTTGAGGAAAGCAAAAGACCATGTAAAGGGGAGAAGTCAAGATGGTCAACCAGTGAGCAAAAAGCCTCCTGGGAGAAACAACTCATATGCCAGAATAAAACACCTTGGAGAGACCCAGACAGAGGAATATGAATCCTCTTGAAACAGGAAGAAATTAAAACATACAAAAGCTCATCAAATACTTGAGACTACAACTGGAACAGCCAAAAATTATGGGACACAGTGTTTTTGCAGCAACCTGCCAAGTTTGCACTGGCCTGAGTTTGTGCCAGCTTGAATCCTTGCTGGCCAGCAGAGCCAGCCAAACCCGTTCTCGTCACCACTCACAGGAAGCACAGCAGTGCTGAAGGTGGGAATTGGTGAGCCCAACAGAGAGCGGAGCCGGCAAAGGGATCTTCATTAATCCACAGTCAGTGCTGGAAATGTGAGCCCCCAACACAGGAAGGGTGTGACCAAATGGGCAACATGTTGGAATCATGCAGGAGGAGCCTAAACTGGGAATGAAAGTGACTTCAGTTGGTTGCTCCCTCCCCAGAGCAGATTCATGGCATTTGCATGGACTGGGCAATGCCTCAGGCCAGGACCCAATGAGACATCCCAAATCAAATCCCTGCACCTAGCATGCACTGACCAGGTGAAGGCCCCTGAAGTTTGTCTGGCCTGGTGGAAAAACACAGGCATCTGCAGCTGCTGCTTACACCTCAGTGACAAGAGCAGTCAGGAGAGAGTGGAAGTCCCTCACCAGCGTGCTTCAGAGGAAACGTGGCCAACAGGGAAGGGGGCTGGGACGTGCACTGTAACCTGGGTGGAGGAAGCCAGGGCCATGACAAGAGAGAGATGCAGGAGGAGGCTCTCAGCCCAGAACCCTGATAACCCTGATCCAGGAGAGGGAGAAACAAGGGAGACTGAGGGCCACAAACATGCAACATCAGACATGGCTTCAATGGACATTAAGAGATATCTTCGGGACCTTGTAGACAAGCTCAAAAATGAAATATTAAATCAGTAAAGCAAGATATGAGTAGAGTAATAAAATAAATGCTCTCAGGAAGCATCTCTCAGGAAGGTACTGATGGAAGAAGGGAGGAATACAAAAAAATTAGAGAAACATTATATAAAGAATATAAAGAAAATATAGAATACATGAAGCAGATTCAAAGAGATTACCAGGAAATTAAAAACTCCATTGAAAGATGGCAAAACTCCTTAAAAGAAACTAAGGATAGACTATCAAAACTTGAAGACAAGTTTGCAATATGTGATCATGAAAGGAAATATCTCTTAAAAATAACAAGGAAACAGGCAGTAACAATACAAAGCCTAGAAGATGACAAGAGAATCTACAATTTAAGAATAAGAAATGTGAGTGAAGAAGCAGGAATAGATACAGGCAAATTACAAAGGCTATTCAAGGAAATAATTAAGGAAAACTTCCCAAGCATGGGAAAAGAAAATGACATTTGGTTATGTGAGGCATACCGAACTCCAGCCACCTACAACCAAAACAGAGCTACACCCAAACATATAATAATCAAGATACCAGAAATTCAATATAAAAACAGAATATTAAAAGCCAGTACCCTGCAAAACTGTCACTTGAAATTAATGGAGAAACAAGATGCTTCCATGACAAAGAGGACCTGAGGGAGTTTGTGACCACCAATCCAACCCTACAGAGAATATTGAAGGACATTCTAGAGAGAGAGAAAAAAAAACAGGATTTTAGGAACAGTGGCAGGAAAGGCCTCAATGAGTGGGGCAGGCAGTAGAATGAAGGAGAAAACTAGACAAACAGGCAGAAAATTAGCATAGCAGAAATGAAGCAGAGAAGGATAACTGGAATCTCTAACATAGATGGCCTTGATACACTATATTGTTAATAGTGCACCAGGATCTAAAACCCACACTACTCTGCTTAGATGTATTATATTCTGTTCCAGTCATTTTTACCTGTACTAGATTTGAGGTCACAGAGAGTAATCCCAAAAATAACAGGATATAGTATGGTAATCATCCTTAATTTCCTATTAACTTAATCTAAAACTCTATAAAACCTACACTGTTTTACCATGACTGATCGTAATCAAATCTGGTCTGTTAGATTGCAGTTTTGTATTGATAAATTTTATTCAAAACTGTTATGATTGATAGTATCAACTCTGAAAGTATAGGCAACTGCACTGAAGATGAAAAGATTCGCTAAAATATCCACTAAGGTCTGATTATTTCCTGCCTTTAAAGTTTTATACTGTCTACAATGTTTTATTTTTACTAATATTGTTATGTACTGCTATGTTCAATTAAACTACTATATTCAATTATGCCTGATGATATAGACAATTGTATTGAAGATAATAAGAAACAACACAGTAATCATTGTAGCTCACCTTGTGCTGTGGTTTTATATGATATTTTGTTTCATGTTTTCATAGAAATTTGTTTTGTTTTGTCTTGCTATGTTTTGTTTTTCCCTCTAATACAGAAAGAATAGAAATACATGTAGAGATTCATGCATGCATAGCTGTTTACACTCTCACTGTTTGAATATCTATTTTGTATGCTTTAATTTTGTAACTTGAGCAACTATTTCTAAAAGGATAATATGTAATTTATTAACTAGTGATTTCTTATTGTTTATCTTTTTTTGAAATTTTCTCTACTCTTTACATGCTTTTGTTTCTCTTTAAATAAAAAAAGTTTTAAAAATGTAAAAGGAGGAACAGAAAGTGCTCTAAACGATATGACTGCATTTATGTTTAAGTGTGTAGGATTGATAACCATGTTGCTAAGTTGTTATTGGATCATTGAACTTCTTTGCAGCCTCACTGTTTGAATGCCCACTCTATATGCTTTGGTTTTGTGGCTTGGACAACTGTATCTAAGAGGACAGTGTGTGGTTTGTCAGCTAGTGATTTCTTACTGTTTTTTTTTTCTGAAATTCTGCATTGTTTCTACCCCTTTTTCTATTTTTCTTTTTTTTCCTCTTTGAATAAAATTTTTTAAAAGACCATGTAAAGAACTTGGATGTATGCCTACATTTAAAAAGAGCAAGTAAAAGGAAAAAGGCATAATCAGAAAAATTGACAAATAAGAGGAGAGATAATGAACATTTATTGAAAACCTAGGTGCATGGGATTTTGTATTTTATGTTTTGTAAAAATTCCAAGGTATAAAGCAATGTTTGGTGCACTTTCAGAGATGAGGAAATGGAAGTTCAGATAGCCTGAATCACTTGCCTGGCATCTCAGAGTATATAGTAAGGATTAAATAGCCATATGTACATTCTCAGGACTTACTTAATGGTCCCAAATTGTAGTCCACTGGTGGAAACAAGCTGACCTTTTTGAGTCTAAAATCTTGATAAGAGACATCAGAATCCCAATAACTTGCTATTGTATTCATTTTATGCCCTCTGAACTCCTTAGTCCAACTCCCGAGACCTATGATTTAGACAATTTTTTCTATACTTCTATGGAAATATAAATTTTGAATCTAGTACTCCATTTGGCACTACATATACTGAAATAGGCAAAGAACCTTACTTGAAGACTTTAATTTTGTCTTTTAAAATGGCCTGGAAATTCTCTCTCTCTCTCTCTCTCTCTCTCTCTCTCTCTCTCTCTCTCTCTTTTCACAAGGCAATTTTGGAAGTTTGGAAACAGGGAAGAGTTTTCTACACAGCCATATATCTCCAGTCCCACAAATGTCTCCCTGTATAGAGGTTTATGATGCTATGGAAGAGACATTCAATGCAATCAAAATTTGATTTTTAGTACCTTCTCCCTAATATACTAGTGAGAACTTGTATACATCTTGTATTCTTTCTGACATTTAGCTTTCTGTATATAAATTGGCATGAGACAACTGATCTCCATAGTCCCTTTTAATTTGCACATTATGTCATTATAGAAACATTAAATCTGTCATATAAGGAAGAGTTTGGTTACAGTGTGTCCTCACATTTGTATGGGAATCCAAGTTAAGGAGTCATGGAGAATTGTTTAATATCTGGTCTGGAAAAATTTAGCTTTCAGTGTTAAGTGAAACTATGTTAGGAATTTGGTTTAAATTAGTTAAAAATAAGAACATATATATTGTTTCTAAGACCTTCTATAGGATCTACCAATCCCAATTTTTTACTATTGCTTTTCCTAACAATTCAATGTATTCTCCAACCCAGTGCAGTTATTAATATTCAGATGTGGTAGGTTCCAGTGCCCTGCTGCTTTCTCTATGCCCAGCTCAGTGTCAATGCTCTCTGATTATACAGATTGTGAAAAATGGCCTTAAAAAACTATTGTCTGTAAACCATTATGTGCTTTTTTCTTTACTTTTTTCTCTCTTCTTTTTGGCAATATTAGGGAAGAAAAATAACCAAACAGAGAGAGCAAGGAAATCATTCTCTGGATAGTTACAAAATACTTAAAGTTCTTAGAGAAACTCATTGATTATTATGCTTGTTTCTAAGGCAAACATTTCAGGCCATGAACATATATGCAGAAGTATACATGTTTGAGTGTAAAGTAAATAATGATTAAAAAGTTAGTATGATGTCTGTTCTCTAACATGAAAATTAATTACTTGTTAGCTAAAGCAACACATGATGCCTTGATTACAAGGAATTTATTCAATTCCACTCAAAAAATATGAGCTTGGCCCAGATCTGGCTCCAGATTTTTGATCATGGGTCAGTCTTTTCTTGTTGTTTGGTCTAGGTCTCCCCAAGTAAACAATGACATTTTGATCTTCTTTAGTGTTCCTTCTGAAAAACTCAACAGGCCAGAAACATATGTGTTATGGCTTGTGTGGTAAGTCAAACTTTTACTGCTTAGGTCTATCCATAATGAGGATTATTAAAGGTTTTGGTACACAAGATGTAGTAGGGTTAAAAGAACACTGAACTTTGAGCCTCCTGTCTTAGTTCTTACACTAACAAACTGGTGACTGAAGAAATCACTTCATTACTTAAGAGTATCCTTTTCTGGTAGTCACAGTCCTGGGAAACTCTTTCAGAAATAGTAAGGGGCTTCAAGAAGTTTTCATGTGGCCACTACCAGAAGGCCCCTTCCTGTGTACAGCCAGCATGGGCAAAGAGAACAAGCAGATCCACCTCAGCCTGCCAGGGGCCACCAACAGAAGGCTTCTTCTTACAGACAGCCAGTATGGACAGAGAGAACTAACAGATCCCCTTCCATGTGCCTGGTGCTGCCACCGGAGTGTTCTTTCCTGTGGGCAACCAGCAGGAGCAGGGACAAATAGCCAGGTAAGCCCAGTGCACCTGTAGGCCACCATTGGAGGCACTTGGTTCCTTCAGGTAGCCATGACCCATGAGGAGAATCAGACGGACACACCCCTATGGGCTTGCCACCATCTTGGGAGTGCCAGTGTAGACACACAGGCTGAGAGAAACAGCCCCACCTCCATGCATTCCTCATCTGGGAATCCCCAGTGTAGTTGCAGAGGTCTGGAGAAGCCCACCCCATGCTATGCTACCTCCCTGTAAATCTGTGGTCAGAGAAACCCAGGTGATTGTCCCATTCCCCTACACTGCAGAGGGACAGCAAATATGAGGAGTGTCTGGTGCCCCACAACCATCTTGTGGATGAGGAACCCAGGAGAATGTCAAGGCAAAGGAGCAAAAGGCCATCTCAGATGTCCAGCCCACATAGAACAAGTCTTGGAGATATGGTTATGAAAGAAAATGGAAGTCACCATCTGAAATCTCTGAGAGGATAGCAGCTGAAGTAAAGAAACAACTTCATGAGATTGTAAAAGCAATTGAATCAGAAATAATGTCTGAAGTAAAAGAAGAAATCACATACATAATGAAAGAATTGCTCAACAGGTCTAAAGTGGGGAGGGGCAGGTAGGAGAGGGCAGAGTTCCCTCGCCAGCATGCTTCATAGGAAATGTGGCCAACAGGGAAGGGGGCTGGGACCTGCACTGTAACCTGGGTGGAGGAAGCAATGGCCATGACAGGAGAGAGAGGCAAGAGGAGGCCCCCAGCCCAGAACCCTGAGAGCCTTGATCCAGGAGAAGGAAAAACAAGGGAGACTGAATGCAGCAAACACAACATCAGACATGGCTTCAATGGACATTAAGAGATATCTTTGGGACCTTGAAGATGAGCTCAAAACTGAAATATTAAATCAGGTAAAGCAGGATATGAGTAGAGTAATAAAAGAAATAAAAAGTAAATTTAAGTTAAAAAAGTAGGGTAAGAAAAGAAATGTTATCAGGAAGCATCTCTCAGGATGATACAGATGAAAGAAGGGAGGAACACAAAAAAAGGAGACAAACATTAGATAAAGAATATAAAGAAAATATAGAATACTTGAAGCAGATTGAAAGAGACTACCAGGAAATTAAAAACTCCATTGAAAGCTGGCAAAACTTCTTAAAAGAAACTAAGGATAAACTATCAAAACTTGAAGACAAGTTGGCAGTTTATGATCATGACAGGAAAGATCTCTTAAAAATAATAAGGAAACAGGCAGTAACAATACAAAGGCTAGAAGGTGACAAGAGAATCTACAATTTAAGAATAAGAAACGTGAACTAAGAAGCAGGGATACATACAGGTGAATTATAAAGGCTATTCACGGAAATAATTAAGGAAAACTTCCCAAGCATGGGAAGAGAAAATGACATTCAGTTGTGTGAGGCATACAGAACTCCACCCACCCACAACCAAAGAAGATCTACACCCAGACATATAATAGTCAAGATGCCAGAAATTCAATATAAAAACAGAATATTAAAAGCCATTAGAGAAAAGAAACAGATTACCTATAAAGGTAAGCCCATCAGAATCATGACTGACTTCTCGACACAGACCATCAGATCAAGAAGAGGTTGGGGCAAAGTGTTACAAGCCCTGAAAGAATATAACCTCCAGCCCAGATTGATGTACCCTGCAAAACTGTCACTAGAAGTTGATGGAGAAACAAGATGCTTCCATGACAAAGAGGAACTGGGGGAGTTTGTGACCACCAATCCAACACTACAGAGAATACTGAAGGACATTCTAGAGAGAGAAAAAAAATACCAGGATTTTAGGAACAGTGGCAGGAAAGGCCTCAATGAGTGGGGCAGGCAGAATGAAGGAGAAAACTAGACAAACAGGCAGAAAATTAGCATAGCAGAGATGAGGCAGAGAAGGATAACTAGAAACTATGATATAGATGGTCTTGATACGCTATATTGTAAATAGTGCACCAGGATTTAAAACCCACATTACCCATACTACTCTGCTTAGCTGTATTATATTCTGTTCCAGTCATTTTTACCTGTACTAGATTTGAGGGCACAGAAAGTAATCCCAAAAATAACAGGATATAATATGGTAATCATCCTTAATTTCCTATTAACTTAATCTAAAGCTCTGTAAAACCTACACTGTTTTACCATGACTGATCATAATCGAATCTGGTTTGTTGGATTGCTGCTTTGTATTGATTGATTTTATTCAAAGCTGTTATGATTGATAATATCAAGTCTGAGAGTATAGGCAACTGCACTGAAGATGACAAGATCCACTAGAATATCCACTATGGTTGATTATTACCTGCCTTTGAAGTTTTATACTGTCTACAATATTTTATTTTTACTAATATTGTTATTTACTGCTATACTCAATCATACTGCTATATTCAATTATGCTTGTTGATATAGACATTCTATTGAAGATAATAAGAAACAACACAGTAATCATTGTAGATCACCTTGTACTGTAGTTTTATATGACTTTTTGGTTTCATGTTTTTATAGGAATTTGTTTTGTTTTGTCTTGCTAAGTTTTGTTTTCCCCTCTAATACAGAAAGTATAGAAATACATGCAGATATTCATGCATGCATAGCTGTCTACACTCTCACTGTTTGACTATCTACTTTGTATGCTTTAATTTTTTAACTTGAGCAACTATTTCTAAGAGGACAATATGTAATTTTAACTAGTGATCTTTTTTTTTTTTGGAATTCTGTATTACCTCTACCCTTTACATGCTTTTGTTTCTCTTTAAATAAAATTTAAAAAATAAATTAAGTAGGGGAAAATTCCACAAGAGGGAGCCAAACCAATTCATTAGAATTACATAGGAAAGTATGTTAAGAGACTGAGAAAAAATTCAGCTTGAATGTTCCATGGAGGTTAATGAAAAGATAAAGAAGGAGAGTTGCAAGGCTTATTGGGATTCAGATTATATTGAAACATGAGAATCAAGTTGAAGGCTTCAAATTTTCTTCAATAAGAAAGGAAGAGTATCTGATGGCTTCTGAACAGGTAAACATTTCAGCAAATGTGCTTGATGTAAAGCCATGTAGCAATGGATGAGGAGGGAGTAAGAGTTTCTTAGTAATATAACACAGCCCCTGAGGCTGGAAAACAGACTTTGAATCCTGCTATACGATTGAAGAAACACGGTATTCTAGAATTGATGTGACAAAATATGTCATAATGTAATGATAGACATTGATAACCTCACGGATTTATTTCCAACAAACAATCATTCTGTCTGTGGCCCACATATGTAGTGTGAATCCCTTTGCATGACATACCAAGACTAACAAGGGATTATAAACTGAATTTTCATTAGAATGTGCTCCTGTGCTGAGACCTGATCTGCACAGCTGTGGGCTGGTCCTTTGCTACTGGGGGAAATTTTCCTGTTGAAAGATTGCCCTCTAGAGGTCTTTGTTTTTCTTGCAACCAAAGGTACATTTATCCCATCCTTACAAAATTGCTTTTTTTTCAGGATTAATTTTTTATGTTCTTTTTTACCTCCTCCGCTTTTTTTTTTTACCTCTACCTCTTCCTTCTTTTATCCCTTGATGAAGTTGAGTGAGTGAAGCACTCAGGACTACAATTCAGTAGCCTAATGTTAAAAGTAAAACGTGGAGGCTAAAAAAGAAGTAATTTATCCTAGTTTATCTATGAAACAACTGGATTAGAATTCAAGTTGTAGCTTTTTACCTGGAACTCTGGATTCCTTCCCTTCTACCTTCCTTTCTTCTTTCCCTTATTTTATTTTCCCTTTCCCTTCTACAAATGTGAAGTGGTGCTCTTCTGTGCTGAGGATGGAGTTAGGAACTCCCAGCCTCTTAGTACAGATATAAAAATGTTATAACTAAATGTGATTGAATAGTGATAAAGTAATGTTGAATGTACTGAATCCCCAAGGATATAGGGTAATTTTCTGTCCAAGAAAAATATGTCACGAGAACACTAAACACTCAAGCATAGATTTGGGGAAAACATGATATTTTCAAAGAAAGTGGGAGTAAGGCATGAGGAGTGGGGTCTGGAGCTAAATTGTGGACCCTTTGTGTTCTAGCAAAATGCCTTGGACTTTAGTCTCTTTCATTTATTTTACAATTTTTGAAGCTTATAAGAAAAAAGAGAGTGGCTATGACCACATTCTTTTCCCATACATACTAACGAAACTGTTTGTCAGATAGGCCAAGAAAACAACAACAACTCTTTAAGGTGGGTCAGAAGTATAAATTGAACACTGGAATTAATGTGGCCCAAAACATTCTGGCTTCTGGGCCTCCTGGTGTTGATCAAAATGTGATGAGGGTAGAAGTTAAGAAAGTAACTCAAAAATAATGAAACAGATTCCCAACATCTGGACCAGCCTAGGTAAATCAATATGAAGACTATGGTCTTATTGTTCTGTCTTTTTACTGCATCTACTGGGCTAGAGTTTCAGTGGGCCACAAACATTCATTTGAATTTTATTTAACAACTGATATTCAATCTTTTCAGGGTTGGCTGTAGTCTCGTTGAAAACATTCAGGCTAACACACATTAGTCTCAAATCACATATGAATTGTCATGCTTCTTCCAAATAAAACTCTCTTTTCCTATATTTTATTTGAGTGCATGTATTAATTTCAGCTCCTTGCATGTATGAGGCTTCCAAGAACAAAGCCCTGGGGTCTCCAATAACATGGGGACAATAAAAGAGAAGAATTTTGCACTTCATTTTGTAAAAAAAAAGAAACAAAGATTCAGAGATTTACATTAAACTAAGAGAATGAGATTGAATAAGTCACCAAATTTGGCACTTTTGTTATTCCTTTAATTCCTCTGGGAAATGTAATTAAAGGAGCACAAAAAACCACTGACTTTTTGCAGAGTCATAAGCAATACTTGCATTCATAAATCTCATTGCTAATTTACATTTCATGCACATTTTCTCCAGACTAAGGATTCTGTGACCCAAAGAAACCACAGGACTGTCATGAAGCATTGTGCTAGCTACTGAAACAAGCTCCCATTCTGAGCAAAAATTTCAATATAGGTCATTGTTATCCTAAAAAAGTGGGTTCTTCAGGGGAAGAGAGAACCATTGGAAATACAAGGCAAATTGAACAGTATGTATTCCTAGGGTTCAAGGAGTTGGAAATATGCCAAATCATTTACTTTTCTTCAGCAGATAAAACAACCGTTTCAACATACTCTTGCTTTAGCTGATTGTCTTTGATAACTGATCTCAGGGGCCTGCATTCTTCTCTAAATGTAATTTCTCTTGATTTTTTTATCTGTATCACTCTATGTTTATGTTCTAAGAGATATTATCTCCTTTGTGCTGATGCTTAATGGTACCAAATCAGCATTTTCTTTTGTCTCAACATTATGTAGTAGATGGGTAGCATTTGCAACAGATGAGGAGACTGAGACACAGAAGTTAAACTATTTTTCCAAATTTACATGTCTAACAAATGGCAAACATGATCCCAGGCAGTTTGATTATAAAACCTGTATAATGAATCACCTATCTTGTCCTGTTTTTAATTTCAGCATTCTGAGCATTTCACTCCTTGTATACTGCTCCAGTCAAATATCCTAATATGTTATTTTTATTCCATCTCATACATTTGCTTAATCTCTGATCCGTCATTCTTTTCCCATTTCTCTGCATCTAAATAGATTTTCTGAGGCTTGTTTCAAAGTTTTCCACAAGGCCTTCCCTAAATATGCTAGAGTACCTGTTTGATCATATTACCATGGAAACTTGTAAGGTTTTTTTATTAATCTCTTAGTACTCTGAAATAGGTGATAATTGAATTCTATTTTAACTTTTTCAAGAGCAGAGAAACTTTGTGCTGCTATATATTTCTAGTTAAATCATTTCTCCAATTTAAATAAGTACTAATTTGAATCTGAGAATGAATGATTTCTATCAACAGGGCAGAATTTAGCTTACACAATAAATACTAATCCAATTAATTCATCAATTCTCTTATCAGTTAATCACCTCAAGCTTATCAGAATAGTATCAGCAGATTAAAATACGGTATTGAGTGCCTACTACATGCCAAGAATTGCATTAGCCAATATCACATATTCTTTTCATATAACCATCACAGAAGCCCTGAGAACAACTTTCCACATTCAGGATTAAACAATTCTCATGACCTGCACACCAACACATTGTTACATGTTAGGGTACTTCCTATGGAGGAAGGCCTCACCAAAGTAAAAGTTTAATGACAGTTCACCAAAGCAGGGCAGAATTGAATTCTTTCAGTGTGGAAGGGCAAGAATTCTTTACATGTTCCATTCTAAGGGCTGCAGAATAAAGTAGTGCATAATAAACTGGAATGAAAGCTGTAAAAACCTTTATGGGTTGTATCTAGATGTCACCTTAAAATACTCATGTACTCATAGGTGGCACTTTTTGGAGGTGGCTGAATCCATGCTGTGTGAATATGAATTAAAGGTGTGAATATGGATTAAGGGTGTGTGGATGAATCTGTAATTGGTTTTGCATAGATCTGAGTGACACTGCTAAAATAGCAGATAGCCCAGATGGAATATAAAGGAATAGAAAGAAGCTGCTTGCTGCCTTCTGCTAACCTGAATTGATTCTCATCTGCAGTACCCCTCTGTTATGCCATCCTACCTTTGGAACAGGCTTGTGGAAAGAGTTTGAGAAAGTTTGGACATGTCATCTGAAGAAGCAGTCTTAGAATGCTGGTAGATGAATTTGATGGCAAATTCTTCAGGAGGTTTCAGTTAGGTATAAAGATTGCAGTGGCAGTTAAACAGGCTATGTGTGTTATGCTTGGCAGAAAATTTTCTACATTTTGTTCATTTCTGGTGATTTTGCCTGAGACAGATATTAAGGATAGTGGACACTTAACCTTGAATAAGAAATTTCAGGGCAGTCTAATGTTTAAGTGGTGGCATGGATACTGTTGGGGACTTTTAGCCAAACCTCAAACTGATGACAAAAGAGCCCAGTGGAATTATTCAAAATGTTTTTGTTTGGATTGACAGAAAACTCTTGTTATCAATGAAGAAGCAGAGAAGAACTTAGTTGCTAAGAAAAAAAAGGGCAATAGAAAATATGGCCCAAGACATCACAAGAACTATTAGGATTGCACCCTTTGTAGCCTCAAAACTGAAAACGTGAAAGATTTTGATTTAGAATAGAGCCCTAGAGTATTAGGCATCAGAATGGCAGGAGCCTGGGGAATTTTTTTTTGTTGGGATTGGATTCATAGTTCTAAGAATTCTATGTACTCAAATCCTACAGCCAGTAGAGATGGAAGCCTGCCTACTGTTTTGCCTGACAGTAGATCTTGTATCCATCCACATGATGGTGATTTTAGGCACATACAGAACGCAGGAGTTGTGGGTTCAGAAAGGCTTTCACTCAGATTTCAGAAGGTTGCTGGATCTAGAGTGAATAACTATGGAATAAGTGTGTGATGCTAGAGTTAAGAGTGTATGGATTAGGTTAAATATAGTTCTAAGAGACACTACCCAAAAGGTGAGTAGACTGAAACCAAAAGAAGCTGTAGCTGCTTGCCTTCCTATGAGCTGTTTCTCCCCTATGATACTCTGTGCCATGCCACTGTGCTTTTGAGCCAGCCAGCTATAGTCTAAAACATCTATAAAATGTGATTTGAAATAAAACTTTCCTCCTTTAACTTTGAGTACTGAGTATTTTGTCTCAGCAACAAGAAAAGTAACTAAGAGACTCTTTGGATAATCTCTTTAGTGTAAAACCATCCAAATCACCTGAGACATTTTACAGTGCTTTAGATAAATAGATGAGTAGACAATCACATATCCAACTTATATATAAAAGGATATATTTTCTCCAAGGTATTTAATATTGATTCAATACGTTCATTTAATAAAAAGCTCATATTGAAAACTTTAATTGTCCCTTTAAAAGCCTTGAGATTATGTTGTTCTTATTTTTGTAGTTTTAGAATCCAGGATCCAATTAAGTTTCGCACATTTCATTTTTGCCTGTTTTATTTCTTTGGTTGACCTTAATCAAGATCTAGAATGTTCCATTTCCTTTTGTGGAATTATATTGTAACTGAACTTTTCAAACCCTTTCAAGCCAATTGGTTTAAAGAATGACCTTCATTCTGCATTTCTTTGATTCCTCTTCTCATTTTTAGATACAGGTTAAACATGGTTTTTCTGTTTTGTTTTGGCAAGAATACCACACCAGTAATTTCAATTGCTTCCAGTTGCATCACTCTATGATGTCAATTTCATTCCATTTTTTATGGGGCTAAGTTTGTTTACTATGTTGTCTGCTAACTTTTCCTTTTGTGAAGTAACTTTTCCCATTTATACTTAAGTAATATTTTAAGACCATTACTTATATATGAATATCATGTTCTAAAAAACTTTTCTCTCCTTGTTCTAACATGTATTATTTATCTTTCCAAATGACTAAAAACCCATTAAATTTCATAACAGAATAATGGGAGAATAATAGCTAATACACTGCATATTGTTACCTTCAAAGTAGTTAATCAGAGTATAAGATATTGGCATAAAAATTTCTCCAAGCTATACTAACCCAAAGCATTCTTTTCAACAAACTAAGAGAAACCAATAGCATAATTATTTTGTATTTTCCCCCTTTCTTCCTTTTCTCTTTCTCCCACCCTAGTTTCTGTTTCTTTTGGACAATTTCTTTCCATTTCATAATACGTATTGTAAATTTTGGCTATTTACTTTTTCAGTTTCTCACACCAGGGAGACAATACAAGGTTAATCCATGTGAGTCTGATTGATTTCATTTATGAGTATCATCTCAAGTTGCATCCATTTGCCTATTAATGTCTCAGGTTTACCCTTCTTTATGACTGAGTTGTACTCCATTGTAAAAAAAATCCACATTTTTATTTATTCCAGTACACTATTGTACATAAATATCATATTTTCATTATCTCTTCATTTGTTGATATAAATATAGGTTGCTTCTAAGACACAGCTCTTATGAGTTGTAGAGCTGAAACATATGTATCACTGTAATATGATGTTCTTAAGTCTTTTGAGAAGATACTGCGAAGGAGAATAGTTCAGTAGAATGGAACCCCATCACTTTTGACACTTCTTGAAGCAGTTGTAGAAGCCCTCATCCATAAGTGTTTTTATTTGAACTATTGAAGCTGCCCCAATTTACAGAATCATTCAAGACATTTACCTTTTAAGGTCATTATGACTTTGAGGGAGAACCAGAATTGGCATGGTGCCAGATGTGGTGTATAACATGGATGAAGACCTACTGTAACATTTTTATGAGCCTGTCATTCCATTAGATAGCATTAAGCAGCAACAATCACTGTATTCTTTGTCACATCTTGTAAAGATATGAAAGAGGACTTCTAGAACCACCTCAGTAGATACAAAATGATGGGGTAGCTGTATTTGAAGTGAGGAGCAATATTTTGAAAACGTTCCTTGCAATCTGGGTTTTGTTTAGAAAGTTTGACATGCAACTATGTCTTAAAGAGTTCTATCTATTCTACTTCTGGAATATTTAGTGTTTCTGCTTTAATATTTTGATTTCTGATTCATTTAAATTATAGTTCAGTGAATGGTGAGAGACATAGGTCTAATTTTTGTCTTTGGCATGTGGAAGCCAATTTTTCCCAGCATCATTTATGAAAGAGGCTATCTTTCTTCCAGGGAAGGTGTTTGACCCCTATGTAGAAGATAAAGTGACTGAGTATGTTTAGAATTGTTCCTGCATCTTCTTATCTGTCCCATTGATCCTCAGATCTTTTGTTGTTGTTGTTTGTTTGTTTGTTTGTTTTTTGTTTTTCTGCCATTACCATACTTTTTTTAAATCACAGTAGCTTTGTAGTACTATTAAAAGTCTGGAACTGTGATGCCTTGTGACTTGCCTTTGTTGCCCAAAATTGTTTTTGCTATTCTGCATCACTTCTGGTTCCAAATAGATTTTAGGATTGTTTTCTCTATTATGTGATGCATGCTCTTTTTGGTAGTTTGGGATTACAATAAATTTGTATAACAAAGGATATCGCTCCAATTTCTGATGTAATCTTTAATCTCCTTTTTCAGAGTACTGTATTTATCAATGTAGAGATCTTTTACTTCCTTTGTTAGATTCGTTCCTAAAAATTTTTATGCTGTTGTGAAATGTGTTGTTTCCCTGGTTCCAGTCTGTAAGTTTGTTATTTGCTTACAGGAATGCTATTGATTTTTGGGTGTTGACTGTGCATCCAGCTATTCTAATGAATCTGGTTAATAAATCTAGAAGTCTGTTGGTGGAATTTTTGGGGACTTCTATATAGAGTATCATGTCATCCTCAAATAATACTTTGTTGTCTTTATCCATTTTATTTATTTTGCTTGTCTAATTGCTCTGGTTAATATTTACAGAACTATATTAATAGGAGAGCTAGTGGACATCATTTTATTATTCTTGATTTTAGAGTGAAAGAATTCAGTATTTCAGCATTTAGCATGGTGTTTGCTCCTATTTTGTCATATATGGCATTTATCAGATTGAAATAAACACTATTTATTCTGATTATTTGTAGAATTTTTATCAAGTATGAGTGATGGACTTAGTAAAAAGCTTTTTCTGTATCCACTGAGATGATCATCTGATTTTTGTCTTTGGCTCTGTTGATATGGTGCATTACATTTATTGATTGGCATATGTTGAAACACCCCTGCATTCCTGGAATGAATCACACTTGCACGTGGTTTATAAACTTCTTGAAGATTTGCTGCATACTGTTGGCCAGTATGTTATTGAGCATTTTTCCATTTATGTTCATTAGGTTGATTGGACAGAAGTTTTCTTTTTGCACTGGATTGTTCTCTGGTTTTGGTATCAGGGTAATGTTTCCAGGAATGACTGGGAGTTTTGATTCCTTTTCAATTTCATTAAAAGTTTAAAGAGTAATAGCATTAGATCTTCTTTAAATTTGTTTTGGAAATCAGCAGTGAGTCCTTCAAGACATGGAAATTTGTTGCTAAGTTTTAAGTTACATCTTCCATTTCATGCACTGATTTTTGGTTATTTAGAATTTTTATGTCTTCTTGATTCAGATTTGGTAATTCATATTTATCTGAGATTCTGTCCATTTCTTCTGTGTTTTCCATCTTATTAGAATAAAGGTTCTTGCAGCAGGTGTTAATGATACTCTGGAATTCACCAGGATTCACCCTTCTAATTCCTACTTGCATGAATTGGAATAATTGCAATCTTTTTTTTTTTTGTTTTGCCTTCTTGTGATGAGGTTTCCTAAGAGTTTATTAGTTTTATTTTATCTTTCAAAGAGTGAACCCATCAATTCATTGATGCTTTGAATTACTTTTCTTAGTATCTTTTGCATTAATTTCTGCTCTGATCTTTATTATTTCATCCCTTGTATAAGCTTTGTGTTTCAGTTGTTTTTCTTTTTGAAGAGGTAGGAGGTACAGCATTAATTTATTTGCTTGAATTCACTCTGTTATCCTGATGTGAGAACTCATTGCTGTAATTTTCTCTCTTAGGATCCGTTTCATTGCATCACATCAATTTTGGTATGTTGCATTGGCATTATCATTTAATTGTAGACAATATTTAATTTCTTCTTTAAATTTGTTCATGACCCACTGGTTGTGTAGGAGTGTGTTATTTAACTTCAATGTGTTTATGGAGGTTTCTTTGGTTTATTTTGCCATTGATTTCCAATTTCATCACAGTATGGTCTGATAATATGCATGCAATAATTTCTATTCTTCTGTATTTACCTAAGCATCTTTTATGAGCCATATGTTGTATATTTTGTAGAACATTCCATGTACATCTGAGAATAATTTGTATTTTGATGTTGTGAGATGGAACACTCTGTAGACATCTACTAAGTCTATTTGTTAACATGTTTGCTTCAGTTCTGATATTTCTTTGTTGATATTTTGTCTAGTTGATCTATTTGTTATATTGAGATATTAAGGTCTCTCATTACAATTATGTCACTTCTTATTAGAGCTTTCATGTTAATTAATATTTGTTGTGTATAGTTGGATGCAAACATATTTAATGCATGTATATTTATATTTGTTTCCTTCTTGGAGTTTTCCCTTAATATGTATGTTGTAACATTGTTTTCTTTCCTTGGATCAATTTGTCTGCAAATGAAATGGCTACCCCTGATGTTTTACTCGGTTCCTGTCACATGAAGTATTGTTTTCTACCCTTTGATTTTCAATCTGTGAATGTCTTTTTTATTTAAATGTGTTTTTATATGCAGCATATTGTTCCATTATCTTCTTGATACATTTTGCCAATGGATTTTTTGATTGGTGAATTGAAGCCACTTATATTTATGGCTACATATAATATGTAGTGGCATGGCTTTGTCAGATTATTTTTCTGTTGTTGATACCATGTCTTTTTCTTCTATTTAATTCCTTGCTTTGCCTGGTGGTTTCTTTCTATTGGTGTTAATGGAAATGTAGGCTTCTTTATATTTCTCTAGAATATCATTCAAAACATTTGTAAGTAATGGTTTGGTGATCATGAATTTTTTCTGTTGCTCTTTGTCATGGAAGTATCTTATTTCTCCATTGATTTTGAAAGATAGTTTTGCAGGGCATGACAATCTGTGTTAGAAGTTGTTTCCATTCAGGATTTGACATACTTCACTCCATGCAAAGTCTACCATGACTCCGATGGGCTTTCCTTTATAGCTAATTTTTTTCTTTTTCTCTAATAGCATTTAATCTACTGGGTTTTTTTTTTACTGAATTTATGGAATTTTGATTGTCATATATGCTTTGGTTTAAGTTTATTTTAATCATGAATAATTAGAGTTCTGGATGGCTTATTTATATGTATTTTAATTTTTTCCATGTTAGTTAAGTTTTCTGCCATTGCTTCTGTGGCATTTTTATGTCATTTGCATTGTTTCCTGATTTGTCATTGACTGCAACAAAACTTACATTATTATACTTTGCATTATCTTTCAGCTATTGTGTTGATTTTTCATGGCTGCATTATCTTTCAGCTATTGTGTTGATTTTTCATGGCCTCTTGATATTTTTAAGAAATCTTTCTTTTCATGATTACTAAACATGAGCCTGTTTTCATTTTTATTTTTTTTATTTTAAAGAGAATAAAACAAAAGAGAACAGAATCAAGCAGATCAGAACAGAACAATGCAAGCAACAAGTAGCAGACTTGGATTTGCCAATCCAAGTCTGCTTATATCTCATGCAACACAGCACTTCACAACAAGACAAGTGGATATAAACAGTAGCTACCATTAATGTCTCTTTCTTTGAAATAGTGGAGCACAGCTTCACATAAAATAATATCAAATATAACAAAATAGAATAAAATCATTCAAGAGAATGAAAGTATTACAAGGCATTCTGAAACAAATAACAGAAAATGAACAATTGTTACTACAATATCTCATTTTCCATAAAAAATTGTTTATATTATTACACATATTAAAATTCAGTAAGACACAACATGATAGAACCAATGGTAATAGAACAAAAGCATGTTAGGACTTCAAAACAAGATGATGTTAAATCAGCAATGGCTGCCATAATGTCTTGTTTTCTTCAAAGTAGCTGTTCATACCATCACACATAATAAGATCAAACAAAACAGAATAAAACCATTCCAACCAATGAATGAAAACATAAAAATTCCCAACATTCTGTCATCACATTTGTTCAATCAGCTTTCTATAAATTCAGTGGAGTTTTTAATCTCCTGGATATCTATTTGAATATGTTTTATGTATTTCATTGTTCCTACTCTTGGAATTCATGATTTCTATCATTTTACTAAGGTCTTCTTTTTTTATCTGTGTCTAATCTAGATTCACTGGGTAGGTTTTTCATTCTGATTATCATCTCTTTTTTATTTTCCCTGAGGTATTATTTCTAATTAGTTGCTTCCCACAACCTCATTCGTGTGTTTTTTTCCTGCTATCATTTCAGAAAGTCCACATGGATGGTTTCTAATTTCCTGTAATTCATTGTCCCCTGAACTTTTTCAAGGTGGGCTGAAGATCTGGGTTTGCATTTTGATTCTGTCTTGTCATTTTCTATTTTCCATTTTTTTATTTTAACTTGTTTTCTGTGTTGACACTTGTAAATTCCATAAAGTGGTTTTATCACTAATATTAAGGCTTCACTAGGAAATGTCTGTTCCTCAGAGATATATTTTATTTGTAGATGGCTCTTAGTCTTTTTCTCTGACTTTTTCTGAAGAACCTACATTCTCAATTTAGTAGGGATAAATGTTTGTTGTCTGTCTCAGCACCCCATCCTTTGGTACTGGAATATGGTGATGGTTATGACTCCAGACAATCATAGTGTTATTATACAATTGAGAACAATTGATTATAACAGATATGAAACCATGGCTGAAGTAGTTGAATTAACAATAACATTAGCATCAAGTACAGCCTAAAAACTGACTGACTGTGCTAACCATTTACCACAGAAGCAAGATCTACACTGATATAGCAAAATCTAACACAAATCAGGAATTTTTATGCAATGAGCTTCCCCTTAATTGAGTGATTTCAACCTTTTGGGAGGATTTAAGAGAGAGAGTTGACAAAACAGAGAAGGAAATGAAGAGAAATAAAATTAGAAGCAAGCTTGGAAGACAAAGGATGATCACCCAACCCTTGGGAAATAGGAGAAGACAGGAGAGAAAGAATGAAGGGGAAGAATATCAAATTGAATCAGAAAGACTAGAGATAGTGCTCAGTAGATTTTAAATATTTTAAAAATCAAGAAAAAATGAGGACAGATATAGCAGAGATGAACAAAACAACCAATAAAAGCAAAAATCTAAACAAAGGAAAAGATAGCAAAAGGAAGGAAAATGAAACAAAGAGATTAAGTTCCTTTGATGTCCATAGTTCTTTGGCACTATCTAATTTAGAGCCCAGGTCTATGCTGGGAAACCCCAAGTCTGAAGTAATATTAGTACTGAAGTTGCCCTTTTAATGTGGGGACTGGGGCCAATCTTCAACCAGTAACCCTTTGTGTGTCCCTCAGCAACCCATGCACACCTCATACTTTTTGTCTCCACATTGCTCTCTTGGTTGCTGTGGGACCCTCAGAGAGAGACAGTCTAAGACTGACCCCAGTCCCATGTGCTCCTTGCACATCCACCTCCAATCCACTTTCACTCCCATGTCTGTATCCTCTGGTGCTACTTGTGCATGTTGGAGTGAGTTGGAGTCTGTGAGTTGACTCACTGCTGTTGCCACTGGTGTGCAGGCAGCACTGCTGCAGTCCCTAACCTTGTTGACTCAATGCTTCTTCTACAACTGTGGAAATGGCTCAGTGCTGCTTGGTCCCCCTTTAATTTCCTTTCCACAATTGACATGTCAACTTTTCTCACATTGCTATACCACTGCACAAGGGTGCATGTCAACGTCCCTTTCTCAAGCCACTGGTCATGAGGTAGGAATCATAGTGCTGTGTTTGAGTTAATACCTTTGCCAACATGGCCACTTCAGTCCATAATCCTGCTGTCCTTAAAGGCTCAGCAGGTTTTTGTTTTGTTTTGTTTTGTTTTGGAAGATAATTGTCCCAGTATTCAGTATGTAAATATTTGTCTATATTACATCATTTTTATTATTTTTATTAAGAGAGAAAGAAAAAAAAATTTAAAAAGACAAAATAGAAAAAACAAGAAGAAAGTAGAATACAGAGTTCAAAAAAATTAACTTCATAAAATCACTAGTTGATACATTACATATTGATAACTAAGTTACAAAGTCAAAGCATAAAAAGTGGCTAGACATTCAAACATTGACAGTATAATCTCTTCTGTTCAATAATCTAACAAAAGCTCAGTAATATGGTCACCTATTTACAGACTATATATATACCATTATATCCTTTAGAGCACTTTCCTTCCCTTTCACATTTACAGTATCTATTATATCTATTATACTTTTATATCTATTATACTTTTTGATAGCATTATTCTGTTCATTCTTACTTTTTACACTAGAGAGGCAATTGATATTTACTAATGTGAGTCTTGTTTTTTTCACTAATGAGGATATTCTCAAGTTGCCTCCATTTACCAATAAAGGCCTCAAGATAATCCTTTTTTATAGCTGAATAGTATTCAATTGTACAAAAATACATTTTTTCCATCCAATCTGCGTTTGATGGGCATTTTGGTTGTTTCCAAAATTTAGCTATTACAAATTGTGCTGCTATGAACATGGGTGCACATATATCACTTTGGCATGACCTTTTCAATTTTTCAGGGAAAATACCAAGGAGGGGAATAGCTGGATTGAATGGAACTTCCAATCCAAGTTTTTTGAGTAATCTCCATACTGACCTTCACAGTGGTTGCACCAGTCTGCACTCCCACCAACAGTGGAAAAGTGCTCCTTTTTCCCCACAGCCATTTTGTTATCAGTTGTTATCAGTTGTTTTTTTGATGGCAGCCATTTTTTCCAGGGTGAGATGAAATCTCAATGCTGTTTTAATTTGCATTTCTCAACGGACCAGTGATGGTGAACATTTCTTCATGTATTTTTCTCCCATTTGTATATCTTCATCTGAGAACTGGGTGTTCATCTCCGATGCCCATTTTTGGAGAGGGTCTTTGAATTTGGGGGGCTTGATGTTTTCAGTTCTTTATATGTTCTGGATATAAGTCCTTTCTATGAGGGATTGTTGGCTAAAATTCTTTCAATTCTGTGGGTTTTCTTTTCACCCCTTTGGTGATTACTTTTGAAGTGCAGAAACTTTTCAATAATATGAGATCCCAGTTGTTGACTCTTGGAAGTTTTTCCTATGCAGTTTGTGTTTTATTCATGAATTCTCTCCCTACACCTATGTCTCTAAGATATTTACCTACTTTGTCTTCCAGTAGATTTAGTGTTTCTGTTTTAATATTTAGTTCCTTGATCCATTTTGATTTTAGTTTAGTGTAGGATGATAGACATGGGTCTAGTTTCAGTCTTCAGCAGGTGAAAAAACAATTTTTCCAACACCATTTATTAATGAGGTATCCTTCTTCCAGTGAACACGTTTAGCCCCTTTGTCAAATATCAAGTGGCTAAATGTCTTTGTAGTTGTGCTTGCATCTTCTAATCTGTTCCATTGATTCTGAGGTCTATTTCTTTGCCAGTACCATGCTGATTTTTGAATGTGGCTTTGTAGTATATTTTCAAGATAGGAATTGAAATGTCTCCTTTCTTGCCTTTGTTGCCCAAAATTGCCTTTCCAATTCTAGGTTTCTTCTGTTTCCAAATGAATTTTAGGAGTGTTTTCTCTAGATCTGTTGGGGTATGTCAATGGTATTTTGATTGGGATTGTATCAAATCTGTATAACAGTTTTGGGAGTATGGCCATTTTCACAATGTTAGTTCTTCTTAGACAAGAGCATGGAATATACTTCCATTTTCTAATATCCTCTTCAATCTCATTTTTTAGAGTAGTATGATTTTCAGCATATAGGTCTTTTAAATTCTTGGATAAGTTGATTCCTAGGTATTTCATTTTTTTAGATGTACTGGCTTGACTTTGCCATATTGTGTCCCTATTGTTGGTTTCTTAATTTTCTCCCTTGTTTAATTTCTTGTCCAGCCTGGTGATTTCTTTCCATTGCTTTTCTGGAGACTGTGGTCATTTTTATCTCTATCTAGTATGTCTTTCAGCACTCTTTTTAAAGTTGGTTTGGTGGACATGAATTTCTTCAGTTGTTCTTTGTCATAAAAGTATCTTGTTTCTTCCATTAAATCTGAAAGACAGTTTTGATGGGTACATCAGTCTGGGTTGAAAGTTATTTTCTTTTAGGGCTTGAAATACTTCACTCCAAGCTCATCTTAACCTGAAGCTTTGTGTGCTGAGAGGTCTGCTGTGATTCTAATAGTATTTCCTTGATAGATGAGTTGTGTTTTCTCTAGCAGCTTTTAGTATTCTCTTTTTATGCTATATTTTTGAGATCTTAATTATTATATGTCTGGGTGTAGATCTATGTTAGTTAGTCATATGTTTAGCATTCTATATGCCTCACTTATTGGTATATCAGTTTTTTCCCCATGTTTTGAAAATTTTCTGCCATTACTTTTGTGAAAAGCTTAGTTATGTCTTTGCAATGTCTCCTGCTTCCTCACTGATGCATATTAATCTTACATTGTTGGTCCTGGCATCATTTTGAAGTGCTGGATTGTCATTTCATGCTACTTTGTTGTTTTTGTAAGTTGTATCCTTTCATGATAACTATCAGCAATCCTGTCCTCAAGGCCTGAAATTCTATCATCAGCTTCCTTTAAACAGCTTTCAATACAATTTTTTGTTTCTTGGATATCTCTTTGAATTTGTTTCATTGATTCTGCTTGATTTCTGCATTGTTCATTCAAAGTTTCAATCAATTTTCCATGCTCCTGTATTTTTTTTGATCTGTTTCTTCTCTAGCTATGTTGAACAACTCATTTACTCAGGTTGTTATTTCTGTCTTTACATAAGACATTATTTCTAATTTGAGTTCCTTTATAGCCTTGTGGATTTGTTTCTTTACTTCTTTTGCTATCTTTTCAAAGATTTCTGGTGTATGACTTTTAAAGTCCTCTATTTCACTGTCTCCTATACTTGCTACTGATAGACTAGATGTTTGAGATTGTATGTTGCCTTTCATTTAGTCATTTTCACCTTTTGGGTAAATATCTGGTCTTTCTATCCCACCAGTCACAGCTGTCTCTAGTGTGAGTTTTAGGGTCCTATTGTGTGGTTGATATTTGTCAAGTTGCTGGCTACCACAATGAAGAGGAGATCTAGTCACCTGAATTCCTACTACTGGGCCTGTTGGATGAGTCTTATATTCTTTCTGGGCTAACTAGCCTAGAAGTATTGATGGAAGGCATGTCTTAGTTCCTGCTGTTGTTATATCTTCAGGTTGTTGCAGGTCACCAGATCTCCCTGGCTATAGTGTTTGTGTCAGCTGAGGCCCTTCTGTGTCACTGGGGTTCTCATAAACTCTTTTAATTTTCTCTAAGTTTTGGGGGACGTTATTGGACACTCCTCAACATGTCTGATGTTCTCTGTGTGGGAGAGGGGATTACCCACTCTCTTGACAAGTTTTCCAAGGTCCTACAGTTGAAGGGTTTTCTCTTCCACTCCTATTTACTCACTGCAGAGCTCTCTTTTAGGGGCAAACTCACCACACTGACTGAAGCCTGCTGAAGTCTTCTGTTTGGGTGATGGGTTCCTGAGTCTCTGATCCAGCCAGCATGGTAATCCACTGTAGTCCAAGGTTCTGATGTTCCCAGTGGAAGGGTGGACCCAGCAGTGGTAGTCCCAGGCAGCTTAGGCCTGTGGCAGGCTTACCCAATGTTCCCAGCAGCTCTGGCCTGTGGTGGGCCCACCCGATATTCCTGGTGGAAGGGTGGACCCAGCAGCAGCAGTCTGAGGCAGCTCAGACCTGCAGTGGGTTTCAATATTATATCTTCTTCTTCTTCTTCTTCTTCTTCTTCTTCTTCTTCTTCTTCTTCTTCTTCTTCTTCTTCTTCTTCTTCTTCTTCTTCTTCTTTTTTGGTACCGGGGATCAAACTCATGACCTTGTGCTTGCAAGGCAGGCACTTAGGCCACTGAGCTATATCCCCAGCCCTTATTATATCTTCTTGTTGGGTTGATCAATTAAGTAGTTGGTATGTAATGACCTTCTTTGTCTAGTCTAATCAGTTTTAGTTTGAAATTTATCATACCTGAGATAAAAATTGCTACTTCCTAGTTATTTTTGTTATCCTTGTGTGTGAGCTATTGTTTTGCATTCTTTATTTTTTAGTCTATGAATATCTTTTTTGATTAGATGAGTTTCTTGAATCAACAGTGTTGGATTCTTGTTTTGATCTGGTCCACCAATCTGTGACTTTCAATTGGAGAATTGAGGCCAATAACTTTGAAAGGTATTACTCAAATGTGTTGATTATTTATAGTCATTGTCTTCTGTTTCGATTGGAGAATACTTTCTTTGTCTTTTCCTGATATTGTAGGGTTTTTTATAGGTATCTGGCAATTTAATACAGATATTCCTTTTATCTTCTTATTTGTTTGACATTTGCCAAGAATTGCTTACTTGTATTTTAAACTTTTTTTTTATCTTTGAGAAATTTTCCTGTATGGTTTATGTGAACATGTTAGTAAATCCATCTTTGTTATCTTCTAGATTTTCTCTGACTCAGATTGGTCTTAGATTTGTCCTCTTGTTGTCATCTACCAAAAGCTGAACTGTCTTCTTTTGTTCACTTATATTTGTGGCTTCTTCGAGTACATCATCATGATTCATTTTTTTGTCCTCATTTTCAGGCAATCTATCTTCACATTGGTTATTTCTGCCGCTTATGACTTCTATAACATTTTATTTCAGATATTCATGCCTGACATTTTTTTGAGGAATCTGTATCTATGTTAAATTTTTCATTCACATTTTGAATGCTATTTGTTAGTTCATTCAGATTTTTACTTCTTTCCCTTGAATTCACCATGGACATATTGAGTGATATTGCTGTTAACTTTTGGTTCAGTCCTCTTTGAACTCATCTAGTTTATTCATCCTTTCTATAAAACTTTTGTAGCATTCCATTATCTGATGTTTGCTGTCTTCTCCCATTGTGAATCCTTGCTCTGCCTTAGGAGAGTTGAGAGACCTTGAAATCTTCTGTTGTCTTACTTCTCCATAGTCATATTTGTATGTATATTCTTTTAAAATTTCTTCTTGTTCATGAACATACATATATTTTATATACTCTCCCTGGTTTTTTTTTTCATCTCTTCTCTGGGTGCATACTGTTGTTTGAGGTATAGTAACATATTGTTTATATTCTACTATAATTTATGTGAAGATTTTCAGTAAGATTTTGGCTCCTCATGAAGTTTTCACAACTTTGTATGTCCAGTGATGGTATTTAGTCTTTCTGTTATTTACTTTGAATAATTCAGTCTCTGTCCCTGTATTTTCCAGAGAGAATTACTTCTGTTTATAACAGCATCAGCTTTTCAGAGATATCCTCTAGACTTAGCTAGCTGTTGGCTATTACCTTCACTCATTAGGGAGGAAAGTTTGCAGTTTTTTGGCCTAGTACCCAGTTCTCTGATACTATAGTATTTTCTATGACCCCTCTGGAAATGTGGATATTGGCATACACAAAGGGCAACTGATTGTAACAACCAAAAATACCAAATTTTCTTTATTCATTAATTTGTCAATGGATATATATGCTACTTCTCAGATTTAGCTATCATGAATTTTGTTGCTATAAACATGGGTATTCATACATCTCTGTAATGTGATTTCTTTAACTCTTTTGAGAAGACACCTAGAAGGAGAATATTTGGTTTTAATTAAATTTTCATTTTTTGAAGGATTTCCAAACTGATTTCTTTTTGTGGTTTTCATAGTGTACATTCTCTCCACAATGTAGAAGTGTTATGTTACCCCAAAGCCTTGTCAGCATTTGTTATTATTGATTTCTTAATGATAGCCATTCTTTCTGGAGTAAGATAGAATCTAAGTTGTTTGTGCATTTCTGTAATGGTCAGCAATGTTGATTTTTTTCTTTATTTATATTTTGATCACTTGTATGTGCTTTGAGAATTATCTGTAAATTTCAGTTGTCCAGTTTTGGATTTGGGTCTTTTATTGAGGTGGTCTAATTTTTTTAAAAGTTCTTTACGTTTTCTACATATTAGTTCTTTGTCTGTGGAAAAGCTGAAAATTCTTTTCTCATTATACAGGTTTTCTCTTTGTTTACTATTTGATTTGTTGTGCAGAATATTTTGAATTTGGTGTGATAACGTTTGCTCTTTCTTGATACTATTTATTTGCCATCGGGTTTCTGCTCAGAAAGTACTTCCCTATGCCTATCTTTTCAGGAGTTTTCCTAATTTACCTTTAAGCAGATCATTTGAGTATTAACACTCATTTTGAGGCCTAGGCATGCCCAGAACTCACAACCATCCTTTTGCCTAAGCCTCCCAAATTCTGTGATTAGAAGCATGTGCCACGATGTTGGGCTGTGTTTTAACATCCAGATCTTTAATTTTAGTTTAGTACATTGTGAAATATACTGGTCTAGCATCAATGTTCTGCAAGAGGATAGCTAATTTTCCCAGAACCATTTTCTAAAGAGGCTATTTTCCTCCAGTGTTGTTTTTGATCTTTATCAAAGATCAAATACCTGAATGTGCTTAAAGTTTTTGTGTCTTCTATTCTGTTGATCTATGTGCATCCTTTGTGCTAGCAGCATGTCCTTTTATATTTTTAAAATCTCTGTTGCATTGTGATATAACTTGAAGTCGTGGATTGTGATGCTTACTGCTTTGCTCTTTTTACTCAGGATTGCTGTTCTTAGTCTGGATCTCCTTGGTTTCATACAAGTTTTAGCGTTGCCTTGTCTTTTTCTATGAGAAATACTGTTGCCATTTTGACTGGAATTGCATTAAGTATGCTTATCAGTTTTGGAAATATTGCTGTTTTGACTATATTGGTTCTTCTTACCAAGACACAGATCGTTTCATTTTTGGATGTCCTCTTCAATCTCATTTTTGAAAGTTCTATGCCTTTTGTTGTAAAACTCTTTCATTTCCTTGGTTAGATTAGTTTCTACATATTTACTTTTTCCTAATGATATTGAGAATGATACTGTTCTCCTAACTGTAACTCTATATTGATGTACCTAAATGCTCTTGATTTTTGTGCTTTGATTTTGTCTCTTCCTACAATGATGAATTTGCATACTAATTTTAGGAAGATTTTGGTGGAGTTTTTCAGATCTTGTGTATATAGAATTATGTATTCTGTAAAAAACTGATTTGAGAAAGTGTAAGAAACTGCTCAAAGGTGAAAAATAACTTGGATAGGGAAAAGGAGAAAAGAAGGAAGGAAAACGAAAAAAAAGATATAAATTTTAGAAAGCAAAGATGATTGTACTACTAATTCTATTATTTCTTTGTTGTAGCTTTTATTTAAAGAGAAAAAAACAGGAAAAAGGTAGAAACATTACACAATTTCAAGAAAAAAAGATAAAGAGTAAGAAATCACTAGGTGACAAACCACACACTGTTCTTTTAGAAATAGTTTCTCAAGTTACAAAAACAAAGCACACAAAGTGGACACTCAAGCAGTGAGAGTGCAAACAGATCTGTTCAACTATCCAACAAGAACCTAGAAATATGGTTATCAATCCCACACATCTAAACATACATGCGGCCATATCCTCTATAGCACTTCCTACTCTGTCTTTTTAAAAACAACAATTACATAATTTTAAAATTTTATTTAAAAAGAAGAAAAAAAAGCAAAACAGAAAAAATAGTAGCACCAATACACAATTCTAAAAGAAAGAAAGAAAAAGGAAAATGAGAAAAAAAACCCACTAAGAAATCAGTAATTTACAAATTGCATACGCTCATCCCGGATGTAGCTCTTCCAGTTACAAAGCCAAAGGGTACATAGTAAACATTCAAACAGTCAGACTACAAACAGTTTTGCTCAAGGATCCAACAAACATTCAGCAATATGGTCATCTATTTTACACACTCAAACGTTCATGCAGTTATATCCCTTAGAGCACGTGCTTTTCCTCTTTTCTACAATAGCAATTGCACATTTTGGTTTTATTAAGCCTGTAGTTCTTATCTACATTTTACACTACAGACACAAAAAGATATTTATAAATATGATTCTTATTTATTTCACTAATGAGGATAGTCTCAAGTTGTCTCCATATACCTGTGAAGGCCTCAAGATCATCCTTTTTTTATACCAGAGTGATATTCAATTGTATAAAAATGCCACAACTTTTTCATCCACTCTGCAGTTGATGGGCATCTTGGTTGTTTCCAAGATCTAGCTATCACAAATTGTGCAACTATGAACATGGGTGCACATATATCACTGTGATATGAACTTCTCAGTTCTTCTGGGAACATACCCAGGAGGGGAATAGCTTGATTGAATCGGGCTTCCAATCCTAGTCTTCTGAGAATTCTACATGTGGATTTCCATAATGGTTGCACCTGTCTTCATTCCTAGCAACAGTGGAGCAGTGTTCCTTTTTCCCCACAGCCTCACCAATAATTGTTATCAGTTGATTTCTTGATGGAAGCTATTCTTTCCGGAGTAAGGTGGAATTTCAATGCTGTTTTAATTTGCGTTTCTCAAATGACCAATGATGGTGAATATTTCTTCATGTAATTATTTGCCACTTGTGTATCTTTCTCTGAGGATGTGTGTTCATCTCAGATGCCCATTTTTGGAGAGGGTCTTTGAATTTGGGGGGCTTGATGTTCTTCAATTCTTTATATGTTCTGGACACAAGTCCTTTGTCTGAGGGGTTGCTGGGTAAAATTCTTTGCCACACTGTAGGTTTCCTTTTCACTCTGTTGCTGATTTCTTTTGAAGTGCAGAAACTTTTCAATAATGTCAGATCCCATTTGTTGATTCCTTGAAGTGTTTCCCGTGCAGTTTGCATTTGGTTCACGAATTCTCTGCCGAGGACTATGTCTCCAAGACTTCTACCTACCTTGTCTTCCAGTAGATTTAGTGTTTCTGTTTTAATATTGAGGTCTTTGATCCATTTAGACTTTAGTTTTGTGCATGGTGATATGCATGGATCTATTTTCTGTCTTCGGCATGTAGAGAGCCAATTTTTCCAACACCATTTACTAAAGAGACTATCCTTCTTGCAGTGGATATATTTAGCCCCTATGTCAAATATCAGGTGGCTGAGTGTCTTTGTAGTTGTGCTTGCATCTTCTAATCTGTTCCATTGATCCTCAGGTCTGTTTCTTTGCAGTACCAAGCTGATTTTATCACTGTGGCTTTATAGAACTGTTTCAAGTCAGGAATTGAGATGCCTCCTGCCTTGCTTTTATTGCCTAGAATTGCCTTTGCTATTCTAGGTTTCTTCTGTTTCCAAATGACTTTTGGTAGTGTTTTATCTAGATCTGTGAGTTATGTCAATGGTATTTTGATTGGGATTGTGTTAAATCTGTATAACAGTTTTGGGAGTATGGCAATTTTCACAATTTCAGTTCTTCCTAACCAAGGGCAAGGAATGTCCTTCCATTTTCTAATATCCTCTTCAATTATCTTTTTCAGCATAGCATAATTTTCAGCATATAGGTCTTTTACATTTTTAGTTACGTTGATTCCTAAGTATTTCATTTTTTAGATGTTATTGTAAAGGGCTATATTTCTATAGTTTCTTTCCCAGTGAGTTTTCTTTTTGTGTACAGGAATGTTATTGATTTATTTTCATGCTTTTTTATTTAAAGAGAAAAAAAACAGGAAAAATTAGAAATATTACAAAATTTCAAGAAAAGAAGATAAATAGTAAGAAATCACTAGTTGATACATTACATATTGTTCTTTTAGAAATAGTTATTCAAGTCACAGAATTAAAGCACACAAAGTGGACACTCAAGCAGTGAGAGTGCAAACACATCTGTTCAACAATCCAACAAGAACCTAGAAATACGGACATCAGTCCCACACATCTAAACTTACATGCAGCTATACCTTTTATAGGGCTTCCTATTTCCTCTTTTTTTACAATAACAATTATATATTTTAAAAATTTTATTTAAAGAGAAGAAAACAAAACAAAAAATGGTAGCAATAATACACAATTCTAAAAGAAAGAAAGAAAATGGAGAATGAGAAAAAGCCCCACTAAGAAATCAGTAATTTATAAATTATGCACTGTCATCCTGGATGCACTTGTTCAAGTTACAAAGTTAAAGGGTACATAGTAAACATTCAAACAGTCAGACTACAAACAGTTTTGCTCAAGGATCCAACAAACATTCAGCAATATGGTCATCTATTTTACACACTCAAACGTTCATGCAGTTATATCCCTTAGAGCACGTGCTTTTCCTCTTTTCTACAATAGCAATTGCACATTTTGGTTTTATTAAACCTGTAGTTCTTATCTACATTTTACACTACAGACACAAAAAGATATTTATAAATATGATTCTTATTTATTTCACTAATGAGGATAGTCTCAAGTTGTCTCCATATACCTGTGAAGGCCTCAGGATCATCCTTTTTTTATACCAGAGTGATATTCAGTTGTATAAAAATGCCACATCTTTTTCATCCACTCTGCAGTTGATGGGCATCTTGGTTGTTTCCAGGATTTAGCTATCACAAGTTGTGCAGCTATGGACATGGGTGCACATATATCACTGTGATATGAACTTTTCAGTTCTCTGGGGAAAATATCCAGGAGGGGGATAGCTGGATTGAATGGAACTTCCAATCCTAGTCTTCTGAGAATTCTCCATATGGATTTCCATAGAGGTTGCACCAGTCTACATTCCCATCAAAAGTGGAGCAGTGTTCCTTTTTCCCCGCAGCCTCGCCAACATTTCTTATCAGTTGATTTCTTGATGGCAGCTATTATTTCCAGAGTAATGTGGAATATCAATGCTGTTTTAATTTGCATTTCTTGAATGACCAGTGATGGCAAACATTTCTTCATGTATTTATTTGCCATTTGTATATATTTCTCTGAGAATGTGTGTTCATCTCAGATGCCCATTTTTAGAGAGGGTCTTTGAATTTGGAGGGCTTGATGTTTTTCAATTCTTCATATGTTCTGGACACAAGTCCTTTGTCTGAGGGGTTGCTGGGTAAAATTTTTTCCCACTCTGTGGGTTTTCTTTTCACTCTGTTGGTGATTTCCTTTGAAGTGCAGAACCTTTTCAATAATGTCAGATCCCATTTGTTGATTCCTTGAAGTGTTTCCCGTGCAGTTTGCATTTGGTTCATGAATTCTCTGCCGAGCACTATGTCTCCAAGACTTCTACCTACCTTGTCTTCCAGTAGATTTAGTGTTTCTGTTTTAATATTGAGGTCTTTGATCCATTTCGACTTTAGTTTTGTGCATGGTGATATGCATGGATCTAGTTTCAGTCTTCGGCATGTAGAGATCCAATTTTTCCAACACCATTTATTAAAGAGACTATCCTACTTGCAGTGGACATATTTAGCCCCTATGTCAAATATCAGGTGGCTGAGTGTCTTTGTAGTTGTGCTTGCATCTTCTAATCTGTTCCATTGATCTTCAGGTCTATTTGTTTTCCAGGACCAAGCTGATTTTATCACTGTGGCTTTATAGTACTGTTTCAAGTCAGGAATTGAGATGCCTCATGCCTTGCTTCTGTTGCCTAGAATTGCCTTTGCTATTCTAGGTTTCTTCTGTTTCCAAATGAAGTTTGGTAGTGTTTTCTTTTGGGGTCCTCTATTTCAATGTCTCCTATACTTGCTTCTGGTGAACTATATGTTTGAGACTGCATTTTGCTTTCTCGTTTTGTCATTTTCACTCTGCCTGATGTTTTCTGTGTGTAGGAGTTTATCACATACACTCTTTTCAGACTCACCAAAGTCTTACACTTAGTTTGAGGGGCTTTTAATACTGGCCCTATTTATCCTCTGTGCACCTCTATTTTAGGGGCATACTCATCGCACTGATACAGTTAATCTGCTGTAGTCAAAGGTTTGCTGCCTGGGAGCAAAGTTCCAAATTTTTTCACACTAACTGTAGTCTGCTAAGGTCTTCTAATTTTCCAGGTGGAAGGGCAGGCCCAGCTGAAGTGGTCCATGGCAGCTTTCAGCCTTGGGCAGGCTTCTTCAATGTTCTAGGTGGCAGAACTGGCCCTCGGGGGAGGTTCCAGGCAGCCTATGGCTGAGGCGGGCTTCCGCTAAGTTCCAGGTGGCAGGGTGTGTCCACGTTGGTGGTTCCAGGCAACCTACGCCTGATGCAGGCTTCCGTTAAGTTCCTGGTTGCAGGATGGGCCCAAGGGGGAGGTTCCAGGCAGCTTACCCCTGATGTAGTCTTCCGCTAAATTCCTGGTTGCAAGGTGGGCCCACGGTGGAGGATCCAGGCAGCCTAAGCCTGATCCAATTATTTCTTGGAACAAAGACAGTTAACATAGGATTAGATCAATTTTGCATGTCTATATCTGGTAATTTGAGTAATTCTTTTAAGGATAACTATGCAAAATGACTACCTTTGTTAAGTCCCTACCTCCTAATTTTGAAAGCTTATATTGTTATAGTTTGGGGTGGTTGCTATTGTTGTTTCTTTATCACTTTTGTTTCTTGTTTTTCTTGTATTTTTTTGTTTTGTTTTTCCCTCTTTAAAATAAAAAAAAATATGTGACTTCTTTTTTCCTATTCATAGTCCTTTTATTTCTTTCACTTGCCTGATTGCCCAGACTATTTGTTTTTAGCACTGTATTGGATAGGTGTGGTAATAATGGATATATTTATCCTTTTCCTGATTTTAGAGAAAAGATTTACAGTTTTTCACCATTTAATATGATGTTGGCAGCGTATTTGTCACAAACGGCTTTTATCAAATGTAGGTAAAGTTCTAAAGATTAAGATGTTGGCATTATATTTGTCATAATGAATTTTATCAGATGTAGGTAAAGTCCTTCTATACATATATTCCTTAGAATTTTCATTATGAATAGCTGTAGAATTTTGTCAAAGATTTTTCCCACCTCTATTAATATAATGATATGAGTTTGAGCTTGTTTGTGCTAATGCAATGTATTCCACTTATTAATTTGTTTACACTGTCAGGCTTGCATTCTTGAGATGAATTCTGCATTAGCATGGTGTATGATCTTTTAGATAATGCATTACATTCTATTTGTCAGTATATTGTTAAGGATGTTTGCATCTATGTTCATTAGTGGGATTAGCTTTTTTTGTTTTGATACTTGCCTTGCATTGAGATCAAGGTAATGCTAGTTCCTGGAAATGACTTTAGGAGTACTTCTTTCTCTTCAATTTCATTAAAGAGTTTGGAGGATATTCACAGTAGATCTTCCCTGAAGTTCTTTCAGATTTTAGCAGTGAATCCATCTTTGGCTGGACTTTTTTTGTTGGTAGGTTTTAAAACTTTTGCTACTGGTTTGGTTTCATTGCCTGTTACTAGATTACTCAGGAGCTTTTATATCTTCTTGGTTCAGTATTGGTAATTCATATGTGTTTAGGAATCTATTCATTTCTTCTGAATTCTCTAATTTATTGGAACATGCCATCAGGAAGTAGTTGCTAATAACTTGAATTTTGTCAGTTGCCCTTGTGTTTCTACCTTTTACATCTCAAATTTTATTGATTTGTGTATTTTTCCTGTTGTTTCAGCATGATTGGCTAAGAATCTATGTTGTTAAATTTTCAAAGAAGAAAAATTTCTATACATTGGTCCTTTGCATTTTTTAATCTTAGTTTCATTGATTTCTTCTCAAATTTTATAAGATCCCTCTTTATTCTATTTTTGGATTTGGATTATTTTTGTTTCCTATGATCTTGAGGTCCATCAAAAAGTTAATTATTTGAGCTTGCTTTTTTTCTAATGTGGGTATCCACAGCTAAATACTCTCAACCTAGAACTACTTTTGTTTTGTTCCATGAGTTCTGACACGTGTTACTGACATTACTGTCAAGTTCTAGAAATTATCTTATTTATTCCTTGATTTGCTCTGTAACCTATTAATTATACAAGAGTGTGTTACTTGATTTCCATGCATTTTCATTATTTCTATGGTTTCTTTTGTCATTCATTTCTAGTTTTGTTGCACTATGACCTAATATTATCAATGGGAGACTTCAATTCCTTCATGTTTATTAAGTATGCCTTTCTAGATAGTATGTAGTCTATTTTAGAAAAAGTTCACTCTGTTGCATAGAAGACTGTAATTTTTGTTCTTGGAAGGAATACTCTGTAAATATCTATTAAGCTCATTTGTTCAAAGATTTTATTAAACTCTGGTATTTCTTTGTTGTTGTTGTTGTTTGTCTTGTTGATTACTCTAATTGTGATAGTTGGATATTCAGATCCCCCACTGTAATCTAATCTTTTATATGTAGTACCATTTGTTTTATGAAGTAGGGCATGCCATTGTTCAATGCACATACATTTATACTGTTATATATTTCTGTTGAATTACTACCTTAACAAATACTGTTTTGATGTTTTTTGCTTCTTCTGATCAGCTTTGCTTAAAGTCTACTTTGTCTGAAAGCAGAATAGCTACTCTTCTTTGTTTTCGGGCTTTTGTTGCAAGACATGGCTTCCTATCCTTCGATTTTTAGTCTATTAACTTCTTTTTTCTTAAATGTGTTTCTTGTGTACAATATGCTGTTGGTTTATTTCTCAATCCATTATGCTAATCTGTGTCTTTTAGCAAAGGAATTGAGACCATTCACAGTGAGAATTATTTTGGGAAGATATTGCCTTATTCTGGCCACTGAATTATTTTCCTGTTGCTCACCTTTTTTTCCCCCTTGAATTGTACATAATTATTTACCCTACCAGTTGTTTTCTTTCTTTAGACATTTTGGTATTGTTAGCGTCACTTCTTTTTCTAGAGTTTTCTTGAGATGTTTTTGGAGACGTTTCTTGAGATGGTTTGTAAGTCAATTCCTTTAGGTGATTTTATCTTCAAAATATCTAATTTCTCCAATGATTTTGAAAGAGAGCTTTGCAGTATATATCAATCTGGATTAGAAGTTGTGTTCTGTGAGGGCTTGAAATGTTTCACTCCAAGCTTTGTCAACTTTTAAGTTTTGTTTTAAGAAGCCTGCCATAGCATTAATTCATTTATTTGTATGTTACTTTTTGTTTTCCTCTAGGACCTTTTAAGATTTTGACTTGTGATAGATTTCTGGGATTTTGAATATAATGTGTCATGGAGAAGATCTTTTTTTGTCATGACTATTTTGTTTCTGCATGTCTTGTTTACCTGTATGTTAAGTACTGTCTTCACATTTGAAAGTTTTCTGCTATTAAATTTGTCAACCAGTTATTTATGCTATTTGTTCTGCCTTTTGGGTTTTCATTAATTCTAATTTACTTTACATTAATCTCCTTTGCATTATCAAGTTCCTATTGGATCCATTTTTCATGTTTCTTGTTGTTTTTAAGGTATCTGTCAAGTCACTGACAACAGCCTTATCTTCTAGTTCTGACACTCTGCCCTCACAGTTGTCACTTCTTTTTCTCATATGTACTTTTGATAGAATTTTTAATCTCCTAAATTTCCTTTTTGTCCTTTTCATCCACTCTTTTTTTTATACTGGACATTCATGCGTTGTATCATTTGGTTTCAGTCAGCTAGCTTTTTACTAGTGTCTTCTGTAGACATGCTGGTTGTTTTGCTTATTAGGTACATTATCTGTTTAGTTATGCCTTCTTTGTTCCCAATAGGCACCCTATTGATCTTTATTTAAAAATCTCTTCTATTATCCTTAAATATTTTGGCTGCTTGACCTTTAATTTCCTTCTCCTTGATGCTCTATAGGTCAGTTTTGAGAGTTATGTGGTTTTGGAAGTATTTTCTCAACACATTTTCTATGGCTTCTATTTTTTGTTTATTTATTTTTGGTGTTGAACCTTGCAAGTTTATTATAGTGGAGGCCATTAATTTGGTTGCTGCAACAGAGACCACATTAGGTAAGGGCTGCTTTTCAATGATTACTCTGGTTGTGGTTAACACAGGCTTTTGCTTCTGTCCCAGAGTTCTATCACTTCTATTTTGGAGGTGAGGCTGCAGTGTATTTGGTTCAGTACTCAGTACTCTGGGAATGAGTGCAAGTAATTTTATGAAACCAAAATATTCCAGAAACTGACATGCAGTTAAAACCAACTGATAGCAACAACTACATCAATTTGGCTATAGCAATATCAGCAACAATATAAGCACCAAAGACAAATTTAATATTGAAATACCCTATAAACCAATAAGTACACACCCTTAGCTACAGAAAACAACTATGTATATAGTAAAAACACTAAGACAACCAAATATTTGCCAACAGTTAATAACTACTACATGAACAGCTTTGCCTCCACTAACAATAGAACAGCATTCAACGGTAATTGCATAGAATCAGCTAGCTAAACACACATAAAGTTTAATGATTTTACCAGCAAATATAGAATGGTTTAGGAACTAGAAACTGAAAAAAGTAGAATTTAAAATATTAATCAATGGTGGGTGAGAAGGAGGAGAGAAATTTGGACTAATGAATCCTATTGAGGAATAAAAGAAAACTAGCAGGATCAGATTAACAGCAAAAAAATGAAGAAAAATATAGTAAAATAAAGAGGAAGAAAAGAAAAATGAGAAGAGAAAAAGTTAAAATGAGAAAACCTTCAAACCCTCAAAGATCAAGGAAGCAATAACAGAGGGAGAAAAAAACTGAGTCAATAAAATTTTCCTGTTTTTGAATGATTTTTTTAGAATCTGCATTCTTGGAAGCCAGAAAGCCATCATTTTATCTGCTTAAGTTTATGACTTGTGGGTTTGTTAGTTTTCTGTCTGCTCCAGGGCCCTTCTTTCTGTACACTTCAGCCTGGAACAACCATCCAAACCAAGGCATATCCTTGCTCATGTTGACAGATGGGGAAAATGATCAGCCCTCTGGTCCCTGATGGATGAAGGTCCCAGGTCAGTAGTTCAAGAAGACATTTGACTTAATGTTAACACTTTTATATACAGCCTCTTTTGAAAGCCAAACTCACAATGCCTGTTTTATCACTATGGAGGGCAAGACCTGTTTCTTTCCCATCCTGAGCTTGTATTTCTCAGAACATTTATGTCTACTCTGCATCCTCTCTATGTGGCTGTCTCTCATTCAGCCACTGTGGTAGGGTAACACGGGAAACCCAGAAGTGTTACTTTTCTATTATCATTCAGCAAGTCAGTTTTAAACAACCAAACTCTTCCAAATATGGCAACTGATTAAGCACTGTCTGGCAATATGATGAGTTTCTTCTCCAGCTTTAACCTGCTGTGAAGGAGTCACTTTTGAAACAAAACGACATGTTGCTTTTATAACTTACTATAGCTGTGTTATCTTCTTGGGGCTAACATTGCTAGCCAGCTCTATACTTTCTCCATGGCCTTACCTTTTTATGTTAGGCATTGGCCTAGTCTGCAATCAGGGCTGTCCATTGGTCACCAATTCTGCTGCCTCATGCTAAGGGAAAATAAAATGTAAGGCCAGCTTCTAGTTGGTAGATGGCTGCTGCCAAAGCACAGAATCCACAGGTGCAGAGCCTATTAGTGGCAAATATGTGCAGAGTGAGGCTGCTGCTTATCTGAGCTGCATGGGGTATAGTGCCATTATTTATCCTTTTAAATGTTTGTGTTCTGAGAACATTGTTATTTCTATAATAGCAAAGAAAAATGATAGTATTTTATTAAAAAGAAAGTATGTGTTTGTTTCTGTGTCTGTGATTGGGGAAGAACAATAAACTTGGGAGATAAAGAAAATTGAATGATTTTTAGATCTAGGGGACAGAGAGCTGAAAGAAATTCAGCCTGGCTTAGTCAATTGAAATCTAGAAGAAGATATTTAGAATTGGGACTTTGTTGCTTTTCAGAGAGGACATAAGGTCTGACATGATTATACTGGAAGGTGTGTGTGTGTGTGTGTGTAGTTTTAATGGTGTGCATGTGTGTGTATGTGTGTGTACTGTTAATGGTGAAGTTTACAAAGAGTGGTTCTAAGGTGACAGTAGAGGGAAGTACAGTGAAAGAGCCTGGAGAACAAATTTAACTTTAGGTTACCAGTTTGTTTTTATTCTTGCCATTCACATCTATCCACATTTCTTTTATGGGACTTGTTATGCTTTGTGTTGGATAGCCCCCCAAGCCTCATGCAGTCATGGAGACAGCTGAGTCAAGCATTTTTGATCTGTCCATTGTCTAGCATCAGGGTTGGTGGTGTGAGTGCTGTACCCACCCAGGGTACAGTAGCTGGCATGCAATATAAGAGAGGGAAGGAAAAATGCTTTTCCTTTTTTGTCCTTTTTGCCTTGATGCTTTTAGAATCTGCCCCAGCCATGAATGTAAGACTACTCCTGAATCACGTCACCATTCCTTGGAATCAGCTAATGATGGACTGAAATCTCCCAAAACTGTAAGCTAAATAAACTTTTCCTTTCTTCATTTTGGGTATCAAGTATTTTAACTCAGCAAGGAGAAAAATATAACCAAGAGAATACTTGACACAGATTAAGCTGGTTAGTGTCTGTTTACTGGACATTTGAGTGGCAAGAGACACAAGCTTTCCTACCTAGGAGGGAAAGTAGGAATTTATGGAATGTGTGTTTTATTTTACTTATTTTTTAAAACTTTTTATTGTGGAAATTTTCAACTATATACTAAAAGTACATAATTTGATAATGAACTCCTATGTGTACTAAATTCAGCTTCAACAATCATTAACATATGCCAAATCTTAGTTCCTTAGTTCCTCTACTCTCCTTCCTATAACCAGTTCACACAAGATTATTTTGAAGTGAGATGTATAATTTGGATTGTTTAAAGATTAAAACATATTGAAAAACTACCTGTGAAAAGGCTGAACCAATATATATTTCCAACATTATTGGGTTTTTTTTTGTCTTTCTGATTCTGATTTATTTATTTATTTTTATTTAAAGAGAAACAAAACAGAAAAAGGGTAGAAACATTACAGGATTTCAAAAAAAAGATAAACAGTAAGAAATCACTAGCTGATACATTCCATATTGTTCTTTTAGAAATAGTTGTTCAAGTTACAAAATTAAAGCACACAAAGTGGACACTCAAGCAGTGAGATTGCAAACAGATCTGTTTAAACATCCAACAACAACTTAGAAATATGGTTACCAATCCTACACAATTAAATATACATGCAGTTATATCTCTTTATAGCACTTCTTATTACCTCTTTTTTACTATAGCAATTAGACATTTTAAAAATTTTATTTAAAGAGGAGAAAAAAATCAAAGGAGAAAAAAGGGTAGCAACAATACAGAATTCTAAAAGAAAGGAAAAAAAGGAAAAAGAGAAAAATACCCACTAAGAAATCATTACTTGATAAACAAATATTGTCATCTTGGATGTAGTTGTTCAAGTTACAAAGTTAAAAGATACATAGTAGACATTCAAACAGTGAGACTGCAAACAGTTCTGCTCAAAGATCCAACAAAGATTCAGCAATATGGCCATCTATTTTACAAACTCAAACATACATGCAGTTATATCCCTTAGAGCACTTTCTTTTCCTCTCTTTTTTACAATAGCAATGACACATTTTGGTTTTATTACACTTATAATTCTTATTTACTTTTTACACTAGAGACACAGTATGATATTTATAAATATGGTTCTTATTTATTTCACAAATGAGAATAGTTGTCTCCGTTTACCTATGAAAGCCTCAAGATCATCCTTTTTATAGCTGAGTAATATGCCATTGTATAAAAATGCCACATCTTTTCCATCCACTCTGCAGTAGATGAGCAACTTGGTTTTCTCCAAGATTTAGCTATCACAAATTGTGCAGCTATGAACATGGGTGCACATATATCACTGTGATATGAACTTTTCAGTTCTTCTGGGAAAATACCCAGGAGGGGAATAGCTGGATTGAATGGAACTTGCAATCCTAGTCTTCTGAGAATTCTCCATATGGATTTGCATAATGTTGCAGCAGTCTACATTCCCACCAACAGTGGAGCAGTGTTCCCTTTTCCATGCACCCAGGCCAACATTTGTTATCAGTTTATTTCTTGATGGCAGCTATTCTTTCTGGAGTGAGGTGAAGTCAAAATGTTTTAATTTGCATTTCTCAAATGACAGTGATGGCAAACATTTCTTCATATATTTATTTCCCATTTGTATATCTTCCTCTGAGAACTATGTGTTCATCTCAGATGCCCATTTTTGGAGAGGGTCTTTGAATTGGGGGGCTTGATGTTTTTCAACTCTTAATATGTTCTGGATATAAGTCCTTTGTATGAGGGACTGCTGGCTAAAATTATTTCCCATTCTGTGGGTTTCCTTTTCACTCTGTTGCTAATTTCTTTGAAGTGCAGAAACTTATCAATAATATGAGATCTGAGGTGTTGATTCTTTGAAGTTTTTCCCGTGCAGTTTGCGTTTTGTTCATGAATTCTCTGCCTAACCCTATGTCTCCAAGATTTCTACCTACCTTGTCTTCCAGTAGATTTAATGTTTCTGCCTTATATTGAGGTCTTTGCTCCATTTAGACTTTACTTTTGTGCATGGTGATAGACTTGGATCTAGTTTCAGTCTTCAGCATGTGGAGGGCCAATTTTCGCAACACCATTTATTAAAGAGGCTATCCTTCCAGTGGACATATTTATTCACTTTGTCAATTATCAGGGGGCTGAGTGTCTTTGTACTTGTGCTTGCATCTTCTAATCTGTTCCATTGATCCTCAGGTCCATACCTTTGCCGGTCCCATGCTGATTTTACCACTGTGGCTTTATAGTACTGTTTCAAGTCAGGAATTGAGATGCCTCCTGCCTCTCTTTTGTTGCTCAGAATTGCCTTTGCTATTATAGGTTTTTTTCTGTTTCCAAATGAATTTTAGGAGTGTTTTCTCTTGATCTGTGTGGTATGTCAATGGTGTTTTGATAGGGATTACATTAAATCTGCATGACAATTTTGGGAGTATGGCCATTTTCACAACATTATTTCTTCCTAGCCAAAGCAAGGAATATCCTTCCATTTTCTAATAGCTCCTTCAATCTCCTTTTTTAGAGTTCTATAATTTTCAGCATATAGGTCTTATACATTCTTGGATAAGTTGATTCCTTAGTATTTCATTTTTTTAGATGTTATTGTAAAGGGCAATATTTCCTTAATTTCTCTCTCAGATTTTGTTTGTATACAGGAATGCTATTGATTTTTGAGCGTTGACTCTGTACCAGCTACACTGCTGAACTTGTCTATTACCTCTAGCAGTCTTTTAATGGAGTTTTTTGGGTCTTCTATACAGAGTATCATGTCATCGGCAAATAGTGGTAATTTAACTTCTTCCTTTCCTATCTTCATTCTTTTTATTTCTCTCTCTTGTCTGATTGCCCTAGCTAGTGTTTCCAGAACTACATTGAAAAGAACTGGTGATAGTGGACATCCTTTTTCTTGTTCCTGATTTTAAACTGAAACCTTTCAGTCTTTATCCATGTAGTATAATGTTGGCTGTTGGTTTGTCATAGATGGCCTTTATAAGGTTTTGGTAGACACCATGCATTCCGAGTTTCTGAAGTTTTTTTATCATGAATATGTATTGGAGTTTATCAAAAACTTTTTCAGCATCTATTGAGATGATGATGTGGTTTTTGTTTTTGGCTCTCTTGATGTGGTGTGTTGCATTTATTGATTTGCATATGTTGAATCATCCCTGCATTCCTGGAATGAACACCACTTGGGCATGATGTATAATCTTCTTGATGACTTGCTGCATTATACTTGCCAGTATTTTTTGGAAAATCTTTGCATTAATGTTCATTACTGAGATTGAAAATCTTTGCAATAATGTTCATCGGTGAGATTTGTCTCTAATTCTTCTTTTGGGATGGATCTTTCTCTGGTTTTGGTATGAGAGTAATACTTGCCTTCAGGAATCATTTTGGGAGGATTGCTTTTTCTCAATTTCATTAAAGAGCTCAAGGTGTATTGGCATCAAATCTTGGTGGTAAGTTTTGAATTACATTTTCAATTTCAATAGCTGATATTGGGTTGTTCAAAATTGCTATATCTTCTTGGTTGAGCTTTGGTAGTTCATATATTTCTAGAAATCTGTCCATTTTCTCTGTGTTTTCCACTCTATGTGAGTAGAGATTTTCAAAGTAGGTATTCATGATCTTTTCAATTGCCATGGGATCTCTAGTAATTTCTCCCTTTTCAGTTCTTATTGCATGAATTTGGGTTTTTTATTTCTTTCTCTTGATAAGGTTAGCTAGGGGTTTGTCAATTTTGTTGATTCTCTCAAAAAACCAGATATTTCATTCATTAATTCTTTGTATTTTTTTAGCTTCAATTGCATTGATTTGTGCTCTAATCTTTACAATTTCCTCTCTTCTATGAGCTTTGGGTTTAGCTTGCTCTTCTTTTTCTAAACACTTGAGATGGAGCATTAGGTTGTTTATTTGTGCTCGTTGTGTTTTCTTGATATGACAATTTACTGCTATATATTTCCCTCTTAAGACTGTTTTCATTGCATCCCACAGATTTTAGCATGTTGTTTCTATATTTTCATTGAATTGTAGATATTGGTTTTTTTCTTCTTTAATTTCATCTGTAGCCCACTGGTTGTTCAAAAGGCTGTTATTTAATTTCCATGTATTTATAAATGTTTTACAATTTCTTTTGCCATTAATTTCCAATTTCAGTGAACTATGGTCAGATATTATGCATGGTATGATTTCATTACCTTTGCACTTACTTAAGAATGTTTTATGCTATAATATATGGTCTATTTTGGAGAATGTCCCATGTGCAGCTTACAAGAATGTGTATTCTGATGTAGTTGGGTGGAAAACTCTGTAAATGTCTACTAAGTTCAATTGCTCACAGGTATGATGCAGTTCTGTTATTTCTTTGCTGACTTTTTGTCTAGTTGATCTATCTCTTTGTGACAATGGGCTGTTAAGATCTCCTGTTATAATTGTGTTCTTTTGTATTTTGTTTTTCATGTCCATTAGTATCTGTCTTATATAGTTGGATGTTCCTATATTTGGTGCATATATATTTATAATTGTTAGTTCTTCCTCTTGAATTTTACCACTAACAAGTATGTAGTGACCTTCTCTATCTCTTTTAATCATTTTAGGTTTGAAGTTCACAATGTCTGCAAATAGAATAGCTACCCCTGCTTTTTTCTGGGTTCCTGTTGCATGGCATACTGTTTTCCACCCTTTGACTTTTAAATTATTAGTTTCCTTTTGGGTCAGATGTGTTTCTTGTATACAGCATATTGGGGATCCCATTTCTTGATCCATTCTGTCAATCTATTTCTTTTGATAGGTGAATTGAGGCCATTTATATTCATGGATATCACTGATATGTACTGGATCGATTTTGCCATCTTATGTTCCAGTTGTTGCTTTCTGCTTTTCCTCTTTTTTAATTGCTTATCCTACCTGGATATGTCTTTCTGTTGTTGTTTTGGGGATTGTGGTCATTTTTATATCTGTCTAGAATGTCTTTCAGTACCTTTTCTAGGGTTGGTTTGGTGGACATGAGTTTCTTCAGTTGTTCTTTTTCATGGAAGTATCTTGTTTCTCCATTAAATTTGAATGACAGTTTTGCTGAGTACATCAGTCTGGGTTGAAGGTTGTTTTCTTTCAGGGCTTGAAATACCTCACTCCAAGCTCATCTTGACTTGAAGGTTTGTGCTGAAAAGTCTGCCATGATTCTAATGGGCTTTCCTTGATAGGTGAGTTGTGTCTTTTCTCTGACAGCTTTTAATATTCTGTTTTTATGCTGTATGTCTGAGATCTTAATTATTATGTGTCGGTGTGGATTTATGTTGATTGTGACTGTTTGGTGTTCTATATGCCTCACTTATTTGCATATCAGATTCTTTCCCCATGTTTGGGAAACTTTCTGCTGTTATTTCTGTAAATACTTTATGTATGTCATTTGCCTGGACTCCTGTATCTTTTCTAATGCCCATTATCCTTGTATTGTTGCTCTTGGCATCATCATGAAGCTTCTGGATTGTCATTTCATGCTGCTTTGTTATTTTTAAAAGTTCTATGCTTTCCTCATCACTAACTCTGATCCTGTCCTCAAGGTCCAAAATCCTATCCTCAGCTTCCTTTAGGCGATTTTGCACTCTTTCAATAGAATTTTTTGTTTCTGGGATGTCACTTTGAGTTTGCTTCATGAATTCTGCTTGTTTTCTATGTTGTTCCTTCAGTGTTTCAGTTTCCCATGCTTGTGTACTTTTTTCTCTAGTTCTTCTTTAGCTACATTCAACAACTCCTTTGCTAAAGTTGTTATTTCTATCTTTACATGGGAGACTACTTCTAATTTGATTTCCTCTATAGCCTGATGCTGTTGGTTTTTTTTTTTATTTCACTGGCTATCTTTTCAGAGATTCCTGGTGTGTTACTTTTGGTGTCCTCTATTTCAGTCTCCTATACTTGCTTCTGGTGAACTATATGTTTGCGACTGCATTTTGCTTTTTTGTTTTGTCATTTTCACTCTCCCTGGTGTTTTCTATGTGTAGGAGTGAATCACACACACTCTTTTCAGACACACCAAATTCTTACAGTTAGTTGGAGCGGGTTTTACTACTGGCACTATTTATCCCTTGTACACCTTTATTTTAGGGGTATACTCACCACATTGATACAGTCGATCTGCTGTAGTCCGAAGTTCACCAGCTGGGAGCAAAGTTCCAAATTTTCTCACACTACCTGAATCCCACTGAGATCTTCTGATGTTCCAGGTGGGAGGGCGGGCCCATCTGTAGCAGTCCAGGGAAGTTTTAAGTCTTAGGTGGCCTCCTCAATGTTCCAGGTGTCAGGGAGGGCCCTCTGTGGAGGTTCTGGGTAGCCTACCCCTGAGACAGGCTTGCACTGAGTTCCCAGTGGCAGGGCCAGCCCTTGGTGGAGGTTCTGTGTAGCTTATCCCTGATGCAGGCTTGTGCTGAGTTCCTGGTGGTAGGGCGGTCCCTCAGTGGAGGTCTTATTTTAGGTTTGAAGTTCACGTTGTCTGCAATTAGAATAGTTACCCCTGCTTTTTTCTGGTTTCCTGTTTCATGAAATACTGTTTTCCTTCCTTTGACTTTTAATCTATGAGTTTCCTTTTGCATCAGATGTGTTTGTCATATACAGCATATTTTGGGATCATGTTTCTTGATCCATTCTCTCAATCTATTTCTTTTGATAGGTGAATTGAGGCCATTTATATTCATGGATATCACTGATATGTACTGGATCGATTTTGCCATGTTATGTTCCAGTTGTTTCTTACTGTTTTTCCTCTTATTTAATTGCTTATCCTACCTGGATGTGTCTTTCTGTTGTTGTTTTGGGGATTGTGTTCATTTTTATCTCTATGTAGCATGTCTTTCATACTACATAGGGTTTACATAGGGTTGGTTTGGTGGATGTGAATTTCTTTAGTTGTTCTTTCTCATGGAAGAATCTTGTTTCTCCATTAAATTTGAATGAAAGTTTTGCTGGGTACATCAGTCTGGGTTGAAGGTTGTTTTCTTACAGGGCTTGAAATACCTCACTCCAAGCTTGTCTTGACTTGAAGGTTTGTGCTGAAAAGTCTGCCCTGATTCTAACGGACTTTCCTTGATAGGTGAGTTGTGTCTTTTCTCTAGCAGCTTTTAGTATTCTTTTTTGTGCTGTATGTTCGAGATCTTTATTGTTATGTGTCTGGGTGTGGATTTATGTTGATTGTGACTGTTTGGTGCTCTATATGCCTCACTTATCTGTGTATGAGATTCTTTCCCCATGTTTGGGAAATTTTCTGCTATTATTTCTGTAAATACTTTACCTGTGTCATTTGCATGGGCTCCTGTATCTTCACTAATGCCTATTAATCTTATATTATTGCACTTGGCATCATCATAAAGCTTCTGGATTGTCATTTCATGCTACTTTTTTTATTTTTAAAAGTTCTATCCTTTCCTGATCACTAATTGTAATCCTCTCCTCAAGGTCCAAAATCTTATCCTCGGTTTCCTTTAGGTGGTTTTACATGCTTTCAATAGAATTTTTTGTTTCTTGGAATGTCTCTTTGAGTTTGTTTCATGAATTCTGCTTGTTCTTGATATTGTTCATTCAAGGTTTCAGTTAGTTTCCCATGCTCCTGTACTGTTTTCTCTATTTCTTCTTTAGCTGCATTCAACAACTCCTTTACTAAGGTCTTTATTTCTATCTTTACATGGGAGAGTACTTCTAATTTAATTTCCTCTATAGCCTCATGGAGGTTTTTTTTTATTTCACTCACTATCCTTTCAGAGATGCCAGTGTGCTACTTTTGGGGTCCTCTATTTCAATGTCTCCTGTAATTGCTTCTGGTGAACTAAATGTTTGAGACTGCATTTTGTTTTGCCTTTTTCACTCTGCCTGATGTTTTCTATGTGTAGGAGGGGATCACACACACTTTTCAGCCTCACCAAGTCTTGCAGTTAGTTGGAGGGGGCTTTACTACTGGCCCTGTTTATCCACTGTACACCTGTATTTTAGGGATATACTCACCACACTGACACAGTTAATCTGCTGTAGTCCAAGGTTTGCCACCTGGGAGTGAATTTCCAAGTTTTTTCACACTGACTGGAGCCTGCTGAGGTCTTGTGATGGTCCTGGTGGAAGAGTGGCCCCAGCAGAATCAGTCCAGGGCAGTTTTTGGCCTGTGGCAGGCTTCTGCAATGTTCCTATTGGCAATGCCGGGCCACAGGGCAGGTCCCAGGCAGTTTACAACTGAGGTGGACTTCTGCAATGTTCCTTGTGACAGTCCAGGCCCCCATCATTATTGGTTGATATTAGTTCTTTTTCATGTGTTAGTCAATATAAAAATTATTTGTCTTTAATACTTTCATTAATGCAGTCTGTGTCCAATGACCTGTGGCCATCCAAGAACCCACAGTGAGGCCCACTGGAACTGTGAAGATGTGCCCAGTGATCCAGCCACATTCAGGAGCTGTAGGTAAGGCTCCTGGTAACTGAGAAGCTGCACCCAGCAATGTGTCCACATGTGGAAACAGTCTCTGAACCCTGTAGGAACCAGAAGTCTGTGCCCAATGCCTTGTGGTAATCAAAAAACCCACAGTGAGGCCCACAGGGACTGAGAAACTGCACCCAAGTATGCACCCATACTCAGGAACCATTGCTGAGGCCTTTGGTTGCTGAGGTCTGTGTGTGCAGAGATGCATAACAATGCAGGAACCTAAAATAGTCCCCCAGGGACTCACTCACACCCAGGAACTGTAGGTGAGGATCCTGGTGATTGGGAAACTGTGCCCAGTGACTCACCTACACCCAGAAAGCATCTCTGAGGCTCACAGGGACCAGAATTCTTCATCCAGAGACCTGAAGCCATCCGCAACCTTCAGTGAGGTCTGCTTCTGGGCAGGCTGCCAGCATAAGAGGCAACTAGGACTTGACATATGGCCAATTTGGAGGAACACAAGACAATGCCAAAATGAAAAAAAAATACAATCTCAAACTTACAGCAGATTGAGATCTAATACATGAGACATGACATACATGAATTCAGAAATCACACACTTAAGATTTCTGAAATGTTAGCAATGGAAGTAAATGAACAACATCAGGAAGCTTAAAAGGGAATCTGGTATGAAATGGTCTTTAAATCTGAACAACTACTTCTAAGATAACAATATGTAATCTTAAATAGTGTAAATTTCCTACTATCTTTTGAAATCCTGCATCATTTCTATTCTTTTGGGTTTTTTTTCATTTTTAGAATAAAGAAAATTAAAAGAAAAAAGAAGTAATCTCTCAGGCAAAAACAGAAATGATAAACATAATGAAAGAATTGGTGAGTATATCCAAAGAAGACATGGACATAAAAAAAATAGAGGAGCATAGAAAAATGAAACCTTGAATGAACAATACAAGAAACAATTAGAATACATGAAACAGATTCAAGGAGATATGCAAGAAATCAAAAAGAAAGCTGGCAAAACAACATGTATGAAATTGTATGCACTATCTCAGACCGTGAAGAAAGGATTGTAGCTAGTGAGTAATCATGAAAGGAAAGATCTCTTAAAAATAAGAAGGAATCAGGAAATGACAATTCACCAGCTGCAAAATGATGCAAAGAGAAATTATATAAATTTGATAGGTAGCAACAAAAAGGGAGACAACACAAATGACATAAAAGGACCATTTACAGAAGTAATAGCAGAAAATTTGTCAAACATGAAGAAAGAAACTAACATTAATATAGGAGAGGCATATAGAATTCTAATTAGCCATAACCAAAATAAATCTACACATCAACATGTAATAATCAAGATTCCAGAAATTCAGCATCAGAACAAAGTATTAAAAGCTGCTATAGAAAATAAATAGGTCATGTATAAAGGAAAGAATCATGGGAAACTTCTCAAACTATCAAGTCAAGAAGACCACAGAGTAAAGTATTTCAAGTATTGAAACAAAACAACTTCCAACTCAGATTGATGCACCTTGAAAAACAAACTTTCCAAATCAATAGAGAAATAAGACACTTCCATGGCAAAGAACAAATAAAGAACTTCATGACCATCTAACCAATCCTACAAAGAGTAATGAACAATATCCTAGAAAGAGATAAAAATGATCACAATTCCATAAACAACAGAAAGATACCAAAAAGCAGGACAAGCAATTAAACAAAGAGGAAAAGTAGGAAACCAACAGCAGAATGGTAACATGATAAAGATAAGGCAATTTATATCAGTTACAACCATTCATGTAAATGGTCTCAATTCATCAATCAAAACAAACAGATCATCAGAGTGGAACAAGAAATAAAATCCAACAATAAGCTGTATAAAAGACACATATTTATTCAAAGAAAATTCATAGACTGAAAGTCAAAGGATGGAAAACAATACTCCATACAAAAGGAACTCACAAAAAAGTAGCGGTAGCTATTCTGTTTGTAGATAATGTGACCTTAAAACCAAGAATGTTCAAAAGAGATAAAGAAGGTCACTATATACTTATTAGGGAAAACTTCAAGAAGAAGAGATAATAATCATAAATATATGACACCAAATATGGGAGCACTCAAATATGTAAGACAAATATTGATAGACATAAAAATAAAATAAGCAATAATACAATTGTAACCAGAGAGCATAGCACTCCATTTTCACAAAGAAACAGTTCAACTAGACAAACAACAGCAAAGAAATAACAGAACTGAATCAAGCTTGTAAACAAATGAACTTAGTAGATGTGTACAGTGTTCCACCCAACAACCTCAGAATACATATTCTTCTCAGCTGCACATGGTACATTGTCTAAAATAGACCATTTACTAACAAAGACAACATTCCTAATAAATGCAAAGGAACTGAAATTATCCCATGCATATTATCTGACCATAGTACACTGAAATTGGAAATTAGTGACAAAAGAAACCACAAAAGCTCCATAAACATATGGAAATTTAATAGCACACTACTTAACAACCAATGGGTCACAGAAGCAGTTAAAAACAAAATTAAACAATATATGCAATCAAACAAAATGCAAATACAAATTTCCAGAACCTGTGAGACACAAGGAAAGCAGTCCTGAGTGAGAAATTTATAGCAATGAATTCTCATATTAGAAAAATAGAAGGAGCACCAATAAATGACTAATGATGCACCTCAAACTTCTAGAAAAAGAGTAACAATCAAACCCAAAGTCCAAAGAGAGGAAATTATAAAGATTAGAGCTGAAATTAATGCAATTGAGAGTAAGAAAATAACACAAAGAATCAATGAATCAAAAAGTTGGTTCTTGAAAGAATAAATAAAATTAATAAAGCCCTAGCCAAACTTACCAAAAAAAAGGAAATAAAAAACACAAATTCATGCAATAAGGAATGAAAAAGCAAATTCACTAGAGATCTTGTGCAAATACAGAAGATCATCAATACCTACATTGCAGAACTTTACTTTCATAGGATCAAAAATACAGAAGAAATGGACTGATTCCTGGAAACATGAATTACCAAAGCTGGATCAAAAAGATATACAACTTCTGAATAACCCAACATCAGTTAATGAAATTGAAAACTTAATTGAGAACTTACCAACAAAAAGCCCAGGTCCTGATAGATTCACAGCTACCTTACCTTTGACAAAGGGGTCAAAGAAATGCACTGGAAAAATGATAGTCTCTTTAATAAGTTGTGCTGGAAAAATTTGCTTTCCACATACCAAAGACTTAAACTAGATCCATGCTTATCACTAATCACTGACTTAAAATCAAAATGGATTTAATATCTAAATATTAAGACAGAAGGCAAAAATGGTAGAAATCTCAAGGACACAGGGGTAGGCCAAGAGTTCATGAGCAAAAACCAACCTGCATGGGAAATACTTTAAAGCATCAACAACTGGGATCTTGTCTTATTAAAAAGTTTTTGCACATTGAAAGAAATTAATGACAGAGTGAAAAGAAAACTCACAGGGTGCTAAAAATTTTTTCCTACTGTTCCTCAAAGGATTTCTATCTAGAACATATAAAAATTGAAAAAAATCAGGCCCCCAAATTTAAAGATCCAGTCAAAAAATGGGCATCTGAGATGAATATATAATTCTCAGATGAAGAAATACAAATGGCAAATAATTGTATGAAAAATGTTTAACATCATTGGTCATTTAAGACATGTAAATTTATACAACACTGAGATATTATCTCACTCCAGAAAGAATAGCTAACATTAAGATACTAAACAGTAACAAATGCTGATTGGGCTGTGGGGAAAAAGGAACACTTCTTCATTGTTGGTGGGAGTGTAGAATGGTACAACCATTGTGGAAATCAGTATGGAGACTCCTCAACAAACTATGATTAGAGGTTACATTTGTTCCAGCTATTCCTTGTCTGGGTACTTTCCAAATAGAGTTTGAAAACATCATATCACAATGATATATGTGCTCCCATGTTTATAGCAGCACAATTTGTAATAGTCAAATCTTGGAAACAACCCAAATGTCCATTAACTGAAGAATGGACAAAAAAGATGTGCTATTTTTATATAATGAAATAGTACTCAGCCATAAACAATGATAAATTAGAGAATTTCTAGGTAAATGGATGCAACTAGAAACCATACTCATAAGTGAAATAAATCATACTTGCATGTGCAAACTTGCATTGTCTCACTAGTATAAAAAAACTGAAAGTGTAAATAAGATCCAAAAGTAACAACAGATGTAGTAAAATAGAAACTGCTTGAAAGAAAATTATATTTTTTGAGCAATGTTGCATGCCAATATCTGGCAATCTGAGCAATTACATTGAGAATAACAATATAAAATATAACAAGCATTATTAAATTCCTATCATCTTGTTTTGAAATCCTATATCACCATTGTTTTCCTTTTGTTGTTGTTGTTATTGTCATTATTTTCCTTTTGTTGTTGTTTGTTAGTTGTTTGCTTCTTGATTTTTCTGGGGGTTTTCCTCTTTAAAACAAAAAAAAATCATTGATCAGAAATAGTATTTTATTGTTTCAAATTGCACTTCTCTGACTAGTGAAATCAGGAATGTTTTCTTATCTTTAGAATTTACATTTCCCCTTTTGTTAACTACCTGCTCAAATATTTTGCTGATAAATAGGAACCCAAGTACATGATATCTGTATAAATACGTATGCAGAAATAATAGAACATAATAGAGAATCATAAAACAGATACGTGGCTAACAAGAAATGTTTTTTCAGCAAATGTAGCAAAAACGTACATTGGAAAAGTAAAGTCTTTTTGTAAATGGTTAAGGAAAAACTGAATGTTCATATGCAGAATGAAACTGGATTCCTATCTCTCACAATACCAAATTAAACTTAAAAATGATCACTTAATATGCCAAGTTTGTTTGTATTCTTTGTTTTGTTTTGAGACAGGGTTTCACTATGTAGTCCTGACTGGCCTCAAACTCATAGTGATCCTCCTATCTCAGCCTCTTGAACATTAGAATTACAGGTCTGAGTCTCAGATTAAATGTAATAATTGAAGTTATGAAACACTAGAAGAAAATATATAGGAAATATCTTAGGGCATTGGTGTGTGCAATAATGTTTTGGATGTTATCCTAAATAAAACATAAGCAAAAAAAATTGACACATGGTATTGCATCAAACTGAATAGATCCTGTACAGCACAGGAAACAACAGAGTGAGGAGATAACCTAGAGGATGAAAAAAATATTTATATATTTTTCATTTGATAGTGGATTCATTTATAAAATATATAAAGAAACCAGTAAAATAGCAAGAAATGTATTATTAAAAATGGACTAAAACCTGCATAGACATTTTTGAAGACATACAGATGACCAAAAAGTGTATGAAAAAATACTCAATATCACTAATCATTACATGAAAATCAAAATTACAATGAGCTATCATCTCATTTAGAATAGATATTATAAAAGAAATACTGACAAAGATGCAGAGAAAGGGAAACAATTATAAATATTTGATGGGAATGTAAATTAGTAGAGCTGTGAATAGTGTAATACTCCCACAAATATCATAAGTAAGTCTGGAATGGTCTCAAATGCCTATAATCCTAGCTACCTGGAAGGCTGAGGCAGGAGAATTTCAGAGGTCAGCCCTGACCTAAGAACTAGCTCAGGGGTAGAGCACTTTGTGTTCAATCCTCAGGACTTCAAAAACAAACAAGTCCTAGATATAGAACTACCATGTGATCCAGTAATCCCATTGTTGGTATGTATCTAAAGGAAGTAATATCAACATGTCGAAGAAATATCTGCATTCACGTTTATTACAGCAATATTTACATTAGCTAAGCTATGGGGTCAAACTAGATATCTATCAGTAGATGACAGGATAAAGAAAATGTAATAAACATACACAATAGAATATTTTCATCCATTAAAAGTGAAATTTTGTCATTCATAGCAATGGAACTGGGTGACATTGTATTAAATGAAATAAATTAGGAACACACAAAAAAAAATAAATACTACATATTCTTGCGTATGTGTGAAAACTAAAAAGCTGATCTCAAATAAGATAAAGAATGGTGGTTACTAGAATCTGCAAAGAATGAAAAAAAAGGAGGTTGTGAAAAAGATGGTTAATGTGTACTGGAGTATGTATGGAGAACTGAAGATTAATGCAAAATAATTTGATTATGCTGGATTAACTGGTCTCTGTAGCTTTGGGGAGATTTTTTGTCTCTATGGGTAGGTTGAACCACAGATTTGGTGTTCTCTTTTCTTGAATACTGTCCAAGCCACATTGATAAATTCTTTTATTTTCGCCTCCCCTTTTCTCTACCTTCAATGGAGTCACATTCCCCACTGCCTACCAATCACTCCTCTGTTATGTCAACACAGCAATAACCTCAGCCAATTTACAACAAAACTGAGCAAGTTGCTGCTCTGTATACCAAATTCGATTCCTGCTATGCCCTACCATACTTGTAATAAAACCCAATCACTTGATGAAATCTTGAACTATATCTGATTTCTACCACATCACTAATTCAGTAATATGTATGCAAATTCTTTCTGACACTCAACTCTTTCTGCAAAGGGCTGAGCTCATATGTTCTTGTTCATTTAATTCAGTTTATGTATTTTTATTTTAAAGAGAAAAAGCAGAAAAATCAAGAAGCAAACAAACCATCAAAAGACAACAAAAGCAAAATGATGGCAACAACAACAGACAATAGTGATATAGGATTTCAACACAAGATGATAAAAATTTAACAATGGTTGTCATATTGCATATTGTTATCTTCAAAATAGTTTTTCATTTAATTTAGGTCAGTTTCTAAGTTTGCCTCTCCATGAACAAGTATAGGAGCTGGTAGTGGATAGATGGAATGTTTTGACAAATCTTCACAATATCTATTCATGATTTAGTGCACTCAGAATTGATAATAATCAGTTATAACATATTTCATTTAGTAACCATAAGATATTAGTGATATATACATTTTTGTACTGTTTACTGACTAGGAAAATAATGTTTAGAAAGACTGTGGACCATTTTTAACATTTATACAAATAATTATGAGTAAAGAGGAACTCAGAAATGCTCTTGATTACAAAAGCAGTTCTATATGTATAACTAAGAAATATATACTACTAATTCTATTAAATCACAAAAAGTGACAGTTATTTCTTATACTGTTTGATAAATTTTGCATGTCTATGCCTGGTAATATGAGCAACTATTCTGAAGATAACAATATGCAGTATAATAATCACTGTTAATTTCTTATCATCTTATTTTGAACTTCTGTATCATTTTTATTGTTCTTTGTATTATCCTTAAAATAAAAAATTAAAAATACAGGGATTTTTGCTTATTCATTTGTATTTACCTCCATCTGTGCTGTTCCTTTCATGACTATCCTGTCTCTTACCATTTCTGGGAGTCTCATGGAGTAGAAAAATGTTAGTACCATAATCATTTGACACCTTGTCTATAAAGTAGAAAGTAGAAGAAACTTACTTCATTGTTCAGACCCTTCTGTCTGTGAAGTAACTTGCTCACAGAGTTAAAGAGGAGGTGAACTACTCTACTAAAGTACAAAGAAGCTGCCATTTGCCTGGGATTGATAATGCCCCAAGAGAGGCATCAATGGAAAATCAACTAAGAATATAGCCTCTGTCTGTATTAGTTTGCTAGGGTGACAATAACATATTACTATAAGTTGGTATCTTACAAAAATGAGATTTATTTTCTCAAAATTGTAGAAGTTAGAAGCCCAAAATAGAGACACTTGTCCTTTTGGTTTTTCTGGTGACCTGAATTTTTGTAAGTGGTCAGTTTCTCATTTCATCCTCACATAGTCTTTCTATTATGAGTATACATCTCTGTTGTCTCTTTTTGTGTCCAAAATTTCCTCTTATAAGCACACCAGTCAGATAAAATTAAGGCCTACCCTAAGAATATCACTTTAATTCTTTAAATGTCTGACCTCTAAATGCAGTCATATTCTGAAGTACTAGGGTTAATTCTTCAACATATGAATTTGAGGAAGAGAAACAAAACTCATAGCACAACCCTTTGTTCCTCAGAGCTTGGTCTGAAACTAGTTCATCTTTTAGATTTAAACAACTAGCATCTAGAAAAAGAGACTTAGTACTTGTGCCCTACTTCCCAGGATCTAGTTCTTTCATCCCAGTTATATCAATAGTTTCAGGGTTACTCCATAACCATTGTTGCTAATATCAGCTTGTTTTTTTTTTCTGCTGAATTTTCACTTTTGTCCTTTTTGGCTGATATCTGATTTCTTGAAAAAAGTTTGGGCTCTTTGCTTTCTAGATACAAGTATGGGGAAAAATTTTGTCTATATCTATATATATCTAATGCAGATTGAGCAATTTTATCTTTAGACAATGGCAATTATAATATGGTAATACAGATTTCAGATTTCTCAGCATAGCCCCAGGTTCAAATATTTGTTCCTATTGTTTCCATAATTGCATTCACATTTTTTGACTGGTTGCTCTAATAGTCTAGGTAATAGGCTTTGTGAAGGTGATAAATGGTTTTTAGTACTCATTTTAATAACTTTCATTATTTGTGTGACACGTTGTTAGCTGAACATCTATCAAAATTTACCTCCTACCATTCCTCAACAAAATTTCTGTACCAAACCACACAGAATTTTAGTCACCAAAACTTGCTTTTTTCTTTCACATCGCCACATCTTTGTGCATGGCATTTTAGCATAGTTTTCTAGAAAGCAAGTGTTGCCCTCTTCCCACCTTTACCTGTAACCTGCCTGCTGTCTTGTTATTTATTCATCAAGCTTTTGTTCAAATCTTCCTAAAACTATTCATGCCCTCCTAAGGAAGTTAATCATTCCTGTTTTGTCACTGTAACTTGCACTACTATCTTCTATATTATGCTTAAAAGTATAGTGATGAATACATTAGAATAATTACAACCCTTTTGGTTTGGTTATTTTCCCCACTATACAAGCACTAGGCTTAGAATATGAACTCAAGTGATTGATAAATGAATGAGAGAAATAATGGGAAAAATATTTCCAAGAGTAAGTGCTTACTTTTTCCCATAATCCAATATGATCTACACAATTTCTGGGATTCAGATGATGACATAGGAGAGATGTAGAATCAGTATTGGGTTCATAACACTTGGCATAGTCTTGTAGCTTGTTTACCAGTTGAACTTATCTAATCTTAGTTAAGTTTCTAATTGTGGGCTCTAAGAAGACTAGTTTCCATTGTGAATTTGTGTACATCCCAAGGGGATAAGAGAGAGAGGAAGATAGCCTGAATAAATGTTTCTGGAGAGATAAGTATTATCTTGGAAAGGCACCCAAATCTGTTTTTTCCCATGCCCATTACTACCTTAGTGTCCCCTGAAAGTGTCTGGGAGAGAAGAAAATTGCCACACTGATGGGGAAATACCAGCCTGGAAATTGCCACACAAAAGACTCTGGGGAGGTGGAATTGAGGGCAGAATAATAGAGAGGACTGATGCAAAAGCTAACTGTCATTCTTGAGCAACTGAAGAGGTACAGACTGGAAGTGCAAACTGTTGGTGCTGGGACTTCCCTTCCACAATGACTCTGCAGTCCAAAGGTTGGGGAAACAGTTGCACAGGCCACATCAGGCCAAGCCTGGGATAAGAGTGGTTACAGATAAGCTACCCACCCATGAGTTCCTTTCATCTGTTCTTATATAAGATCTGACAATAGCCCTGCAATATAAGCAAGGCAAAGATTATCATCTCTATTTTATACTTGAAGTTTTTGAACCCCAGAGAAGTGGATCATGAGACAGTCTCTTCTTCTAACTAAATGTTCAACTGCTTTTACCTCATGATCCTTCCATTCTGGGCTATCCTCTAAGTGGAGTAACCTATTCATCTAATTTAACAGTTATTCACCTTTCTATGCATTCAACTTCTCCATTTCAATTTATTCATACCATTTGCCATTAATGTTAATTCACCTCAGTCTAGCTTATGTTGAGTAAAGGGTTTAAACCATTGAATCACAAGTTATTATTTAGTACCTCAGACCATGTGTTGTGCTATACATCAATATGTCTAATATATCAATGAATAAAGCATAGGTTCGAGTAAACTCATAGAGCTCCCAACCACAAAAAATGCAGTATCTCTAACCAAGAGGCTGAAAGCAATAAACGTATAAACTGAACAAAAATAAACTAGTCCATACAGTAGAAATTGCTATGAAGAAAATCAGTAGGGTTATGTGTATGATGGAAAGGGACAGTAAAAGTATTTTATCTATGGTTGGCAAGGAAACTATTCTAAAGAAAGGATGCTTTAAACTGACCTGAATGATGAGAAGGAGTCAACCATGTGTTGAAGGGAATTACAAAGGCTTTGAAGTAAAGAAGAGCTAATGAAGTACATAGTTCAGATAATTAAAGATGATAACCACCTAAAGGAAGTATGGAATGCAGAAAAGACGTTAGATACAACCTTAGGAAATCTCTTGCTTTTATATCTACATTAGCAAGAATTATTTATATGTAGTGCAGAACTCAGTAATTTGTCTTGTTTTTGTTTTATAGGTACCAGGGATTGAACTCACGACCATGCACTTGCAAGGTAGGCACTTATGCCACTGTGCTAAATCCCCAGCCCCTTTATATGTAGTGCAATAAAACTGGCATGCGATGTGTATTTTTATGTTCCAGACATAAACTAATCCCTTTCATGCATGGATTTGTAAGATTTCCTTAAGTCTCAGCAAGATCATATGTGCAGCAATAGGGTAAAACTACTTGAGATTTTTAGTCTCCTATAACTTGAAGAGATAAGAAAATATAATGTATTATCCCTTTCTTCTGTTAGGAAGCTGTTGCACTGAAGACAAAGTGCTTTTGCTTTAGGTTGTGCATTAGATATATACATTCTTTTTTTAAGACAGTTTCTTGCTACATAGTGCAGGGTGGTCTTGAGCTCACTTTGTAACACAGACTGGTCTTGATCCTGCAAAGATATTCCTGCGTCAACCTCCTGAGTGCTGGGATTACAGCACTCTTAATGGTAGTTCTTCTTAATGGTAGGATTCATCATTATGACAAAGTTGAAAGGGTCTCTTTTTTAAAATTTTGTTTAAAGAGAAAAAAAGAAAAACAGAAAAAGGGTAGAAACAATACAGAATTTCAAAAAAATGAACAGTAAGAAATCGCTAGTTAATAAATTACATACTGTCCTCTTAGAAATAGTTGTTCAAGTTACAAAATTGAAGCATACAAAGTGGACATTCAAATAGTGAGGCTGCAAACGGTTCTGTTCAATGATCCAACAAAGACTTAGCAACATGGTTATCAATCCTCCACAACAAAGACTTAGCAACATGGTTATCAATCCTCCACACTTAAATATACATGCAGTTATGTCCTTTAGAGCACTTTCTTTTCTTCCTTTTGTTTTAAATCCATTATCTGTTTAGTTATATCATGTTTCAGCTTGCTCAGTACCTTACTGCTCTGTTTTGTTATTATTTACTTTTTTATTATTTATTTTATTTAATTAATTAATTTATTTTGAAGGCAGTAAAACACAGCACAACAAGATGGAACAAAGCCAATTGAGACAGTGTAGTGAAATTGGTACAGAACTTCACATCAGCTTACCGGGATAACAGTGATAGATATAATAGTGTATCTTGTTTTCTTCACAATAATTGCTCTTTCAATCACATACAGCAAAATCAAAGGAAATACCGAACTTATAAAAACAGATTTAATAGAAAAATATCTTTAATCAGAACAGAACAAAACAGTGATAAAAATATTTGCCTTCAAAGAGATGGTAGAAGGAAATCCCCCTTATTTGCTATATTGCATAGAGTCAAACTCACAAGAGATGCTCAGATCTCTGGCTTCCACTTGCTTATGGGAGGGTGGTGGTGGATGTTTGATTCTTAGCCCACTCACAGCTACTTACCAGAGTGGCAAACTGGCTGCTTGTTTTCCCAGTGCCCCAAGTTCCAACATGGTGCAGATCTCAGGAAATTCTGATGGTTCTCACCCTGGAGCAGCTGTGGTTTGCAGGCCACAGCCACTTACCAGAGTGAGGAGCTGGCTGCTTGTTTTCCCAGAACTCCTGAAAGAGTCTCTTTTGAAGTGAAACAAAGTGGATATATCAGACATACTTCCCAAGAAAAAGTCATGGATAGAAAAAATCTGTTTTAAGTACAGAATTGCCGGAGTCCAGCTGCGGCAGGGCTAGGGTTTCCCAAAGGTGGACAGGGAGTCGGCGAGTGAGAGACAGAAGACACTGCACACCAGTCTGTGAGTGAATCTGAATCCGCTTTATTTTTTAGAAGCTGGAATATATATTTGCTAACCTTGGCAGCAACCCCCAGCCCCAAGCAGGAAGCGCCCCAGGCTTAGGGCC
>PVLA01004151.1:132370-186056 GCA_004027455.1 Hydrochoerus hydrochaeris | reverse complement strand
TTAAAGTTGATGGCATCGTGTCCTGGATCCACACATCTCACCTCAAGCCAGCACCACCACCGCTGGAGCCTCAGTAGAAATTGGAAAAGACTAAAACTCCCCTCAAGTTACAGGTTCATAGGGTTACTATTCCTCCTCCTCCTTCCCCTAGGACTTTTCCTTAAGGAGGGGGGATTATGTGCAGCCTTAAAAGAACAATGCTGCTTCTATACAGATCATTCTAAAGTTGTTAAAGAGTCCATGGCCAAACTCAGAAAAAGATTAGACCAAAGACAAAAAGAACGAGAAGCCCAACAAGGCTTGAGTCTTGGTTCAGCCAGTCTCCATGGCTCACCACCTTACTGTCGGCCCTAATGGGACCCTTGATGGTGCCACTCTTAATAATAACTATAGGACCTTATATATTAAATAGAATAACAAACCTACTATAAAGTCATATTGGCAATGCAAAACTAATGCTCCTCAGACAACAATATGCAAATCTAGATGATCCCAACAATAAACACCCCGATCTCTAAGATTAGAGATTCACAACACAAAAAGGGGGGGATGTAAGAGGAATTTAAAACAGCCCTCTCTCATGACTAAGAAATTTACAGAATGTACCTTTCCTGAGCATCTGCTGCCCATATTAGGAAGCACCCTCTGCCACCCAACTCTAGACCTCCCAGTGGTGGTCTCCTCCAATGAATGTAAAAAGCCATTTAAACTAACCAATGCCTTCTGCTTCTGTAACCGCACTTGCCAAAGTCCTTCCTCCCTTTGTTCTATAGCTTAAAAGCCCTGCTCCAGCTCAACTTGGGGCTCTCTGCTCCTGCGTGTTCAGTGAGCCCCATGCATGCTTGGACAATAAAGACGCCTTGCCAATTGCATGAGAAGGCATCTGTTGGTGTCTTCCTACACACAGTGGGCGTCTCGACCCTCACAGTTATTGCATTAAAGTACATTTTAGATTGTCTTGATACTTTAAAAATGTTCGCTTTTTGGCAATTTGATCAACTTGCCCTTAACAAGTGCAGCCACACTGGTCTGCACTTAGAACTATCACAGCGAGCGAGGTGCAGCGGAGCTCACTTCAGACTCAGCCACCGGAAAGCTGAGGTAGGAAAACTGAAATTTCCATATCAGTCTAGGGAACACGGCAAGACCACACCTCATGACAAATAGACAAGTAAGGCAGGTGGTGGATAACTCTGTGTTACGTGACTTCATTCTCTAGTAACACATGTGTCACTGAACTCATTAACAGGAGCAGCTACTGTATGTTCATCACATGAGTTTCAGCTCACATGAAAACTAGCCATGCTGAACTTGAAAAAAAATGAATTTCACTTTTTCATTTGTGTGTGATTTTTGTTCATCCTTAAGCACAGTAAAAAATTAGAATCATACCTAGGATTGGTAATTTTTTTATAGTTTCTATATTGTTTGATAGCATGTTGTCATTAAGCATTTTGTTAATTTCCAGCCCTTTTACTTGACTCTTCTAGAAACCCCTACCTCTCTTTTGAAGTTGAACATTGGATCTTTTTTTTTTTTTTTTTTGAGACAGGATCTTGCTATGTACTATTTTTTTATTTTAACGAGAAAAAAGGATATAAAATTTTAAGACAAGGTAATAGAAAAGGAAAAATAATTAATACATTGCATATTGTTATCTTCAAAGTAGTTGCTCTGATTATGAGACATAGGCAGAAAAACTGAACAGTATAAGCACAGACATTTCATTCCAATGAACTAACAGCAATTAGTGCTACAATTACCTAAGTAGCTTTTCTTTTCTTTTCCTTCTTTACTCATTTCCCTCAACCCAGTAGTCCTTTCCTTTTGGGCAGTTTCTTCCCATTTCACGGTATCTATTGTACACTTTGGATCTTAGTTACTATTTCAGTTTCTTACACTAGGGAGATAATACAGTGCTTACACATACAGGTTTGATTTATTTCATTTATGAGTATGGTCTCAAGTTGCATCTGTTTACCAATAAAAGCCTTGAGTTTGTCCTTCATAGCTGAATAGTACTCTGGTGTATAAAAATACTATATTTTTTGTCTGTTTCTCATTTGATTGGCATTTGGGTTGTTCCCAAGATTTAGCTATTGAAAATTCTGCTGCTATAAACATGGGTGCACATATACCACTGAGGTATGATGTTTTTAATTCTTCTAGAAAAATACCTAGGAGGGGGAAAGCTGGGTTGAATGGGACATCTAATCCTAGTTTTTTGAGAAATCTCCACACTGACTTTCACAGTCAGATTTGCTTTAATTGTATTTCTTGAATGACCAATGATGTTGAACATTTTTTGTGTATTTATTTGCCATTTATGTTTCTTAATCTGAGAATTGTGTATTCATCTCAGATGCTCATTTTTCAACTGAGGTCTTTGAATTTGAGAAGTGAGGGTTTTTTTCAATTCTTTATATGTTCCAGATAGAAGTCCTTTATCTGAAGGACAGTTGCCTAATTTTTTTTTCACTATATAGGTCATCTTTTCAATCTGTTGATGATTTCTTTTGATGTTCAAAAACATTTTAATGAGATCTCAGTTGTTGATTCTTTGTAGTATGTCCCATGCAGTTTGAGTTTTGAGAAGTTTTCTGCCTATCCCTATGTCTTCAAGATTTCTACCTACTTATTCTTCCAGTAGATTTAGTGTTTCTGTTTTAATATTTAGATCTTTGATCCATTTTGACTTTAATTTAGTGCATGGTGATAGCATAGGTTTACTTTCAATCTTCAGCATGCAGAGAGCCATTTTTTCCAGCACCATTTATTAAAGAGACTTTCCTCTAATGAAGCTGTTTTGTTTCTTTGTCAAAAATAAGCTGATTGAGTGTCTTTGTAGCTGTGTATGCACCTTATATTCTGTTTCATTGATCCTCAGATCTGTTCTTTTGCCAGAACCATGCTGATTTTATCACAGTAGCCTTGTAGTATAATTTCAAGTCAAAGATGGTGAGTCTGCTTGCCTTGCCTTTGTTGTCCAGGACTGCCTTTGCTATTCTAGGTGACTTCTATTTCCAAATGTATTTTAAGAATATTTTCTCTGGATCTGTGAGGCATGTTCATGGTATTTTGAATGGGATTGCATTAAATCTGTATAACACCTTTGGGAGTAGGATCATTTTCACTATGTTACTATTCATGAACAAGTGATGTCTTTTCATTTTCTGTTAGTCTATTCTCTTTTCTCAAAGTACTCTAATTTCAATATATAGACCTTTTACCTCCTTTGTTAGATTGATTCCTAAGTATTTCATTTGTTTCAATGCAATTTCATTTTTTGGATGCTATTGTAAAGGATTTTGTTTCCTTAATTTCCCTATCAGTAGGTTTGCTGATGGTGTATAGGAATGCTATTGATTTTTGAGTGTTGGCTTTCTATCCAATTACACCATTGAAGTTGATTATTAAATCTAGTAATTTTTAGTGGAGTTTTTGGGGTGTTCTAGGTAGAGTATCATGCATCTGTGAATAATGGCAACTTCTTCCTTTCCTACCCTTATTCCATTCTTGTCTAATTGCTCTGTCTAATGTTTCCAGAATGTATTGAATAAAAGTGATGACAGCAGACATTATTGTCTTGTTCTTGATTTTAGAGCTAAATCTTTCACACTTTTGGTTCATTTACTGTGACATTGGTCGTTGGGTTTGTAATAGATGGCTTTTATCAAGTTGAGGTAAAGACTTTCTCTTCAGTTTTCTGTAGGGTTTTTACCATGAACAGGTGTTGGACTTTGTGAAAAGCTTTTTCAGCATCTATTAAGATGATCATGTGATTTTTGTCCTTGGCTCTGTTGTTATGGTGTGTTCATTAGGGAGAATAGCCTATAGTTCTCTTTCTTGGGTTGGGTCTTTCACTAGTTTTGGTAGCAGGGTAATACTTGTTTCCAGGAATTAGTTAGGGAGGATTGCTTCCCTTTCAATTTCATTAAAGTTTGAGGAGTATTGTCATTAATTTTTCTTTAAATTTCTTGTAGAATTCAGTTGTGAATCATTCAGGACTTGGGCTTTTTTGGTGGTAAGTTTTTAATTATATTTTCAATTTCAATAACTAATACTGTGCTACACACCATTTTCATATTTTCTTGATTCAGCTTTGGTAATTCATACATTTCTAAGAAATTGTCCATTTCTTCTGTGTTTTCCATTCTATGGGAGTAAAGATTTTCAAAGTAGGTATTGATGATCTTCTGAGTTTCCACAGGATCTGTAGTGATTTTACCCTTTTTATTCCTTATTGTATGAATTTGAAGGATTTTTTTCCCCTTTTAAAAAAAATAAATTTGGTTAGGGGTTTAATGGTTTTGTATTCTTTCAAAGAACCAACTCTTTGATTAGTAAATTCTGTGCAATGTTTCATCAGTCTCAGTTGCATTAATTTCTTTTCTAATCTCCGTAATTTTCTCCCTTGTGTGGACTTTGGATTTACTTGCTCTTCTTTTTCTAGAAGTTTGAGCTGTACATTAGGTTGTTTGTTTATGCTGTTTTGCTTTCCTGATGTGAGCATTCACCACTATATGTTTCCCTCATAGCCCTGCTTTCATTGCATCTGACAAGTTCCTGTGTGTTCTATATGCATTTTCATTTAATTGTAGATCTTGTTTAACTTCCTCTTAAATTCATCTGTGGTCGATTGTTGTTCATGAGGGTGCTATTTAATTTCCATATGGTTAAGGAATTTTTGCAGTTTCTTTTGCCATTAATTTCCAATCTCATTGCACTATATCAGGGATATGCATGGGATAATTTCAAATACTCTACATTTACTTAAACATTTCTATGAGTTAGTATACAGTCTATTTTAGAGAATGTCCCACATGCATCTGAGAAGAATATGTATTCTGACATTCTTTTGTGGAACACTCTAAATATATCTACTAAGTCCATTTGTTCACAGGTTTGGTTAAGTTCTGTTTTGGTTTTTGGTTTGCTTTTTGTGGGTTTTGTTTGTTTGTTTGTTCTTGTAAGTTTTTTGTTTGTTTTTCTTTCTTTTTTTCTGATTTTTTTTGTCTAGCTGATCTATCTCTTTATGATAAGTTCAAGATACAAATCTTTCAGGATATGCTGATCACTAGAAGATACTTGAAGAACATTTGTTGTAACAGCATACCTCACTTTTAGGAATTCTAGAACTGTATGCCTCTGTGAGAAGACTAATATTTGAGTTTTTTAAGGCTCCAAAAATGATTATATTACACAAGCAGAGCTAGGGAACACTTTGGTGGAAGGAGTTTTACTATGTAGAAATGTTTGCATGGGTTTTAAAAAAATCAGTTTTGATGAGCTAGGGATGTAGATCCTGGGTTCAATCCTCGAAACCAAAAATAAATTTAAAAAATCTTGAGACCTGAATTTATAAAATATATATTTCCCATATTTACTAAATTTCATGTTCATTTATTACATAAAACAAAGAAATGTTTTTGAAATATGATGTATTATAGCAAACTGGTAAAATGCTATGATTTTAAAATAAAATTCTTGCCAAGCATTTCAAAGCAGGAGATGCTTTTTAAAGAATTTCTTTCATTGAAATGAAAATCATTTTGAATGTTTTTTAACACATAAACCTCACTCCAAAGATTAATTGGTCATAAGAGGAATAATTGGTTTTCAGAGTGAGACAATTGATTCTGGCTGTTTAAAGTTCTTTACGAATGACTTAATTAGCTTTCAACCACAGAGAAAACATCTCTGACTGCAGAAAGCTTCTCTCATCAGATTTTAAGACAGTATTCTCATAAGAGCCCATGAAAGGGAGCCTTAAGCTACTAAAAGATCTTTACTTTCTCCCCACCAACTAGGAGAAATTTAATGTTTCTCTTAACCTAAACAAATATTTTGAACAATCTTCTTTCTGCCCTGGGACTACTGTTTCCTAGAGTTTTTACTATAGAAAACTCATAATTGTGAACTTTTTTTTGTGTTGAAATGTAAATTTGTTTAAAGACTTTTGATAGTTTTACAACCCTGACTGGTTTTCTCAAAGACCTTAGAGGCACAGTTTGAAATATCAACAAGGAAGAACTTTCTCTTATTTCCAGTATCTGAGAGTGTGGGAACTTTTCTACTGCCCTTAAAATGTTAGAAAGATTATTTACCTTTCTGTAAGACTGACTGGCAAGCACAGATTGCCTAAGGTCTCCTTCACTCAAACTTTCAAAACGATTCACATTTCTGTTTCAGTAAAAGTAAGTTCTGACTTTCTCTTCCTGCCACAGTCTCTAATATAATCTTCTTTGACTGTTTAACTCTGTCCAAAGTGATTTTTGCTGAGACACAACCATGACATTGGACTTCCAGACTGTATTAGCCTTTTTGTACCCAAAACTCACAATCTAAAGAAAGAAAGAAAGGTTTGATTTAGTTCATAGCTTGAGAGGACTCAGTCCATAGTCAGCTGGTTCCAACGAAGTAACTTCTTGGCTGCAGTTGAGCGACAGAGCAAACCTACTCAGTTCATGCTATCAGCGAAGCAGGAAAGGGGAATAGTACCAAGGAGAAACAAGTAAGTTACCATGTATAACACTTAAAGCCAAGCCTTGGGGACCCACAAACACACCCAGAGCACACTCTACTAAAATGTCTTATTCCAATGAAGCTGACATAATCAGCGCTAATGGTCCCAACTCACTGCTTATCAACTTCACACCCAAACACACAACTGGAAAACATAATATCCAAATAAAGACAGTAGAAATTTCATAGTTCCACATACGATAATACAACCATTCTACATATAACCAGAAATGCAATAATCCATTCCTCAGATTCTCAAGAATTCTAGTGTTTTTCAAAAGTCTAAAGCCATGTCTCTTCTGAGATGCATTGTAAATTTGTAGCTGTGAACTTTTATAAAAATCAAAAACAAGTTATACACAGTTACAATGGTACAAGATGAATATTCCCATTTCAAAAGGAGGAAATAGGAGGGAAATATGGTGATTAAAAAAATAACAGCAAGGTGAACATTACATCCTGTAGCTCTCTGTTCAGCATCCAGGGCACTTGGTGGTGAAATTTGAGTTCCAAGGTACATGAAAGGCCCAACCCCAGTGATCTTCCTGACAGCAGCCCATGAGGACTCTCCATGAGGGTCAACAACACTCAGAAACTGAAGTTTTCATTGGCTAACATTCCACAGTCCTGGCATCTCTAATTTACTGAGTATCCATGGCACCTCGACTTTCATTCCCAAGTCATCAATCAAAGTCTGCTATGGTCCGCTTGCCTGGATTCCTAAGCCTTTCTCTGCAATCCGGCTGAAAGCCTCTTTGATTCTACAAATCTGAAATTCTGAAAACCAACATCACATGGTAAATACCAAGGTCTACTGTCAGCAGAAGCAGTGCCAAGGCCCATGGCTGCCATGGTCACTGAGCACCTGGATGTCTGAATCTGGTATAATGAATCCCAAGTGATCAATTCCTTACAAAGCCCTTCTCATAGAGACATCCCAGGACTCTCTTCTCAAATAATTGTTTGACACTTTTGTGCCTTGAGCCTGACCAGAATGGAATCTGACCTTGCAGGTCTAGGGCCAGTGGTCTGATCATCTATTCAGTGCATAGTGGTACACAGTTTAGCGTCTATGGGGATCTCCTTCTGAGGGTGATGGCCATTGTTAATTCCCTATTATCTCATTTTGAAGTCCTATATCATTTTCATTGTTTTGTTAGGCTGGATTTTGTTTTGATTTTATTGTATTTGATGACATAAGCAGCTATTTCAAAGATATTAAGATATATTATGGTAGGCATTTCAGATTTACTATTGTCTTTATTTGAAGTCCTTTATTGAATTCATTTTGTTTTTATTGGTTCTATTCTGTTCTGTTCTGTTTGATTTTCATTATGTTTGAAGTTATCTGCAGTTATTTTGAAGACAGCAAGAGGCACTACGGTAACTATTGTTGATTTCGTATTGTTTTGAAGTCCTCTATCACTTACACTGGTTTGTTTGGGTTGATTTTATTCTGTTTTATTTTTCTTGGTTTTATACTCTTTAAAATAGAAAAAGAAAAATAGTTTGGCTTAAATGTGATCAGAATAGGTCTTGCTTTTGTGTTATTCCTCATTGTTATAATAATATACTTTTTCCTTGAAAGAATGTCAGAAAACACTTAATGAATCAAGGAAACTTATCCTTCAAGATTGGAAATCTACAGAGATATATGAGATAATTGAAAACAAGTTAGAATTACTAAAAGGAACTGGCTTGTTATAAGCTATTGTTAAAGAAATAGAACTTTTAAAGGAAACCAATTACATTTTTCCTGAACATCTACCATTGCTCTGTATGGTATTATAGTTGTTCTTTGTTTGTTCCATTTCATAGTCTGGAGATGCTAGTCCAGAAAATGCCATGAAACCAGGAGACAAATTACAGCCTTCACATTTAATAACTCAAAAGTTTATTGATAAACAAAAAGGAAGAACAAAAGAGCAATTCATTTACTTTGTTGACCTTGCTATTCTCTGGTTTGTCACATATTCAAAGATATTTTTCTCTTTTGCTCAACAAGTTTATGGGTTCCAGAGGAAATCTATAGGCACAAATTTAATGTCTGAGAGGTTAACTAGAGCTGACCTGCATATTGAGGGTCCTTTCATTCACCTCACCTGCTTGTCCATTCTCCATCAACTACCTTCTACAGTTGTGCCTAGGAAATACCTAAGTGCTCCCTCCTCAGCTACTACAATGACACCAACCCAGGGTGCAAAGTAGAATCATCTGGGGAGATGTTTAAATGTGCAGATGCCTGGGCTTCATTCCAACATCTCTAATGACTTTTTCAGACAGATTTAACATGAATAGCACTGACAACCTCTAGGTTTCAAGTAGATCAGATCTTTGGTTTGATTCACTCATGATGCTTATCACATACATATTTTGAAAAAACATTTTGATTTTGATAGAAATGTATTTCAAATCTATTGAAAATACGATATGGCTTCTATATTGAAATTAACTAGTTCTCTGTGAAAAGTATGGCACTGAATTCTATGTATCTCCCCCATCCAGTGCTTAGTTAATGCTTTAGGAATAGAGCTCATGATTTCATCTCTTGGTCTCCCTTTGTTGTTTGTAAAACAGACATTGTAAAAAGAATAATGAAGTAAACAATCCATGCAAACTCCCCAAAAGAGAGCAGGTGATCATTATGTGTTCATCTAAGGAATAGATAGATAAAAGATAGATAGATAGATAGATAAGAATTTACACTAGATAGAAATAAGCAATATAATTTTCTCAATAAAAAAGGATTGCTGACATAATTAATGTAAAAACACTTTGAATCCTAGTTCGGTGTGCTAAACTTCACAACGTCCTTCTGTGCATATCTTTAGCATCACGTAGCCAACGTGCTGTTCAATCTCCATACCCTTGAGTGCTTGCCTACTTCATCCTTCCCTTTCTGAACCCTCTCCAGAAAATGAACCCAAAGCAAAAATAGTACTCACCTTGTTCAGGAATGACATTATAAACTGGAACCTTTTAGGCAGATGCTGAAATCATTGCACCTCTCTCCCATGTCCTCCTTATGGATATCTTTTTTGAGCCTCTGAACATATGAGGTCTTCTCTATAAATGTTCTCTGCAGCATGTTTACATCACTCTGCTTGGACTTTGATAGTCTGATTGATGCCTTTCCTTTATGAGACACCCTCTCACCTGATTGGTCCTCTGAACTACACATCAGGTCACAATCCTTCATGAGCATCATCTTCATCCTCAAGCTACATCCACTTTTCCGTAGGGACATCCAGGTGGAGATTCTGTTACCTCTCAGAAACATCTCTGCTCTGCATTGGGCTCCCTCATTCTTCTTAACACGTATTCTGTATTTTACTTGGTTTTTCTCAATGAATTTTGGTGTGTGTCTAAGGTCTTTTAGGCTGCTGCAACTGAATGAGAGACCTATTAGCAGAAAGTTTATTTTCCATATTTCTTGGGACTGAGAGTTCAAGATTAAGACTTCCTGATTAGTAGTCAGCTGCCTTCTATGTTCTTACGCAGTGTAACAGGCAAGAGAGGTCTCTGGAATGAATCTCTTACACAAGGATGCTAATCCACTGGGTGAAGTCCTCATGATCTAGTCACCTCACTAACAGAGATCCTTCAAGTACTATAACTTTGGAAAGTAAAATTCAATATATGAATTTTGGGGAAAATACACACTAGCCTATAGTTAACTGAAATGTCCAGAAAGAGAGAGAGGAGAGAGAGAGTCTTTAGAGAAACATCATTTGCTGGTATTGTTTTGCAAGTGAATTTGTACATTTCTACTTGAAGAACTATGTTTACTGAAAAAATGTTCTGTAAAAGTTTTGAATGAATTTATGAGTGAGGACTTCAGAGGCATAAACTAGAACATAAAATATATAAGAGCAACATGACAATTTATCTTTAATCTTGTAAGCCTGGAAAATGACCAAGTAATTCATATATCTTACTTCTTGGATTGGTTACATCTGTTTGTCTTAAGTACACAAAAGAGTAAACTAACTTAAAATATTTAGCAGTCTCCGTACTTCCCTACTCTCATTACTAATGGACATTAGTCTTTTCTATCTTTTGTCCATAGAGTTTAGACTAATGGTTTTCTATTTCGTGATCTCTAAATGTTCCCCATCTTAACTAATACACAAAATAATTCTACTTTACCACATCTTCCAGCTTCAAACTTACTAACCATGCTCAAGATAAATGCTCAGTAAACAAGAAGCTGTTGCTACAAAGAAACCTGTCTAATTCACTGGAAGTTGTAAGTGAAAATTTCCCCCTGGTATATGGAACATGAGTGGCTGTGGGGAATGGTCATGCCTATATTCCTAGCTACTTAAAAGGCAGAAACAGTAAGAGTGCTGATCTCAAGGTTTTTGGCTGCAAAATACACCAAATTTAGCAGCATTATGACATCAAACCATAAAGAAATTTCTCATCAGTGGGGGAAAATACTCACAAAAAGATGCTTCAGCTCAACCACAGCAACCCAAATGCACTGCTTTTAAAATTCCACTTTGATTACAAATCATGCTTCTTTTCAACTTGGTGCTTTTTTTTATTTTAAATTTTTTATTTTGGGAGTTTATTTGGTAATAATTTATAATAGAATAATAACATACATTTGAATTTTTTCTAATGAATATTATATTTGATGTTTATATATAATTTTCATTTTTGATTTACATTATTTTACATGTACGTGTCTATACACTATATTCTATAATCATACACTTTGTATTCAAGTTATATGTGAATTCAAATTATATATTTGGTATCAACTTATTTTTATGTATATATTCTAGAAACTTTTTAGCAAAAACTGGTATTAGTGATGGTGTGTTGATATTGTGGAAATAAATAAACACACATGTGCAAACATATAATTTTGGCATCTGTGTCAATACTGCAATTCATCAAAAGAATTGAACTTCAAGAAGGAAATAGAGCAGAACAAAATTCACATGCTGGTAAAAATACAAATGTGTGGCAAATAGCCTTTGGACAAGAAAAATAAACACTTTAGTTTTTTCCCCTTCTTTTTTGATGCCTTAACATAATTCTACTTTTATGTATAGACAAATCCAAGATTTCTTCAAGTATCTAGTAATTCCTAAATGCTTAAAATATTATATACTGTCATGTTTAATTCATGTTTTTGCAACTTTATTAGAATTCTTTCCCACTGCTGGGCACATTACCTGACACCCACACTTGAAGGGCAAGTTTATTTGGCTCATGATTTCAGAGGATTAAGTTCATGGACAGCTGGTTCCAAACACCAACACAGAGTGTTAACGTGAAAGTTCAGGTTGGCTGTGAAGGAATAGTGCCAGACAGGAAGGCACTGAGAACCACATACACCACTCAAAATTCACACCTCCATGAATTGAACACCTACGCGTGGATCCCCAAGTGGTCTACTAATTCCCTAGGGACCTGTATGCCAATGAAACAAGTAAGCTATTATTCATTTACTAAGAGAAAAATGAAAAGACTGCAGTGAAAATTGCATTTGTGCATGTTGTCAAAAGTAATTATTTGGAAAAAGGCATTAAGGAAAAAGAGCTGCATTTGGATAACAGTAGAAATTTCAAGTAGTATTTAAGACTGTCAGAATAATTGATTTCACTCACTAGAAGAAGCAAATCCTGAAGATTACTAAAAGAGAAAGAATTGACTTAGATATGAGAAAGATAATACAATAAAACAAAGATACCTATAAGTTGGTTGAGTTTGTTTACCAATTTTTAAATTTTATGTAAACTAACAATAAACTATCATGTCCTGGAATAGAGTATTATATCATAAAAATATATTTACTACTATTCATTATTTATATTAGTAATGAGAAATTTCACTTTATAAGGTACATTTTAAAGCATAAAAATAACATCATTCTCCAAAAATAAATATTTTAAAGATGAAAAATTGAGAGAATGATTCTTGTCACTTGTTACTTCATGTTACAGTGTGTATTTACAATGTTTGAATTGAGTCAGCAAATGTAATGGTTACTTACATTAGGCAAGGGTTTTAAGCTGTCCTAACTTGCTCCTCTCTCTTTGTTGCCAGTCTCAGAATCTTTCTCTTGATACTGTTTTCTGTTTGGGTGTGACTCAACAGCCTGTTACCAGTCAAGTCCTTATAACCCTATGATCATGATGAAAGTGATGACTGTAAATACGAGGGCATTGTGGGAGGTGCTGTTTACATTAAGGATTTTTTTCCTGCATGTTGTATTGTGGATCTAAAGCCTCACTCAAAAGCCTCCAAGGTGTGTCTCCAAGGTGATTGGATTTAGAAGACACCTGTTCTCGTCTTTCGCACACTACGGAGCAGACTCACTGAACGGCTGCTATGAGATGGGCCCTGGCTGGAGCTGGCCCCTGGGGCAGTGCCTGGAGAGGTCCATCCCTGTCCTTGGCTACCCACCAACATGCTCTACTTCCTGGCTGCCATGGGTTGTACAGGTTTTGGTCCACGATGGCCTCTCCCAAGCTGTTGTTGCCTTGAAGCCAGCTGCCTGTGACTGAAACTGTGATCCAAAGTAAACTTCTCCTCCTTTAAATTTTGAATGTTGGATACTGTGTTCCAGCAATGAGAAAGTAATAAAGGCATTGGAGAACCTCATTTTTTAGAGGAGCTTATACAATTTCTTATCAGCATAACAGCCACAACTATAATTACTTTCTGAGAGTGGGATTTGATATTTTTCTGAGCAGACTTGTGATTCTTTTTCATTCTTTGCCGCATCATTTCTGGCTGGTGCATCTGGGAAAGTTTCATGGACATTTCCTATAAGTTTTATTGGATAGATTTTTGTAATAGTACAAAATAACTTCAAAAATTCACTAAAGTAGTGCTGAGACCTAAATGTTACTGCTTTGCTTTGATTTTAGATCTCTTGCAAAAACATCTTATTTAAAATAAATTTAAAATTCACACAGTACTGGAAATGTAATGCATAGAGCAGCTTCATATCCTCCCATCTACCCTAAATGTAAGATGTTATACAGTTACAGTGCGATCCCCAAATCAGGGAATACCAATTTTTAACAATGCTGTTGAAAACTACTTGTACGGATCTGCTCAGGTTGCCGCAAAGAGCACCACAGGCTGAGTGGTTTAAACAACAGACATTGACTTTATCACAGTCCAAAGGGCTGGAATTCCAAGGTCAAAGCACGAGCAAGGGCAGTGCCTGGTGCCAGCAGGAACCTAGATGGTTGCTATTTTTGTGTGCTTGTAGGCCCTCTCAGCATGTGTGTGCAGCAAGGGAGATCTCTGGCATCTCTTCCATAACTGCACCAATCCTACTGATCAAGAGCCTCCTTTTTTAAAAAACTCATTTTACTTCACTTACCTCCTTATTTCAAATGTAGCTACACTGGAGTTCACATTCTCAATTTATGAATTTGGGGAGAACTTTAACACTTTAACCTATATGATTTGTATGATTAAGTTGTGTGGGGTTTTAATACTGTAACATTTTGGGATTATATATTGAAATTATACAAAAGGTTCTCTCTAATCTTTTTTATTGTCTAGTTTCACCCTCATCAGTGATTCTTGCCTATAAAAATTGCTATGGTGATTGACCAGCAGTGATTTTCTCTTTCTACTTCTCTCTGAAACTTTACTGGAAGAAAGAGTTGTCACTCGTTTTTGGATTTAGTCAAATGTTCATTTACATGAGTCTGTACTCATGAGCAGTCATTCTATTTTATAATAATAAATTAGTACCACAGTTGCCATTTGAATTAATTTTAAGTTTTGGCAGTTGAGAGTCCCTTCAAATTGACTTTTGTGATCTTACTCTCATAATTTTTAAAAATAGATTTTGCATATTTTAGACAGTTTAACATTTGCAGAAAACTGTTCATTAAATAGGTTGAGGCATTTTTTGTACTCATACTGTTTTCCTCCTCATTATTGTCTTAGGTTGGTTTAGTATATTTGTTATAATAGAAGAACAAATATTGACACATTATTATGAAGTCACGGTTTGTTTATTTTTTCTATTTTTACCTAAATTCTCTTTTCTACGTGTCATAAATTAACATCTCTATCTGTATTAAGCCAAACATGAGTTTGTACTAATGTGTTAAATGCTAGTCCTTTACCAAATGGAGTCATTCTAGCCTCTCATTCCTTGTTTGCAACCTTATACTCTAACAGTGAGAAAACTTCCTCGTGCCATCACCACCTCCCATTTTTCCTTTTCTAGTACACCAAGGGCCAGGATTCTAAGCCTGCACTGCCCTGTGGAACAACTTTACCCATCACAGTAGAGTGCCTTGCCTGTAGTGTATTTTCTCTTTGATCTTAAAGATTCCTCCCATTTCCAAAGTCTCTTAGGACCTTTCTCTCTGATTAAAGAGACTATCGTTCTTCCATTGAACATGTTTGGCCCCTTTATCAACGATAAGTTGGTTGAGTATATTTGTAGTTGTAGTTGTATCTTCTAATCTATTCCATTGATCTTCAGATCTGTTTTTATTCCAGTACCATGTTGACTTTATTACAGTAGCTTTGTAGTATAACTTCAAGTCAGGGATTGTGATACCTCTTGCCTTGGATTTGCTGCTTAGGGTTAGGTCTATTCTGGTTCCAGATGAATTTTAGGAGTGATTTCTCTAGATCTATGAGGAATGTTAGTGGTATTTTCATTGGGATTGCACTGAATATGTATAATAATTTTGGAAGAATGGCCATTTTCACAATATTTATTCTTCCTATCCATGAACAAGGGATGTCTTTCCATTTTCTGAGGCACTGCACATTAGGAAAACAGAATGAACACAAATAAACAACCTGATACTATATCACAAACATCTAGGAAAAGAAGAGCAAGTGAAGCCCAAAGCCAAAAGAAGGGTGGAAATTATAAGGATAAGAGCAGAAATTAACGCAATAGAGACTAAGAAAACAATACAAAGAATTAATGAATTAAAGAGTTGGTTCTTTGAAAGAATAAATAAAATTGACAAGCCCCTAGCAAATCTTATTTTAAAAAGGAAAGAAAAGCCTCAAATTCATGCAATATGGAATGAAAAAGGTGAAATCACTACAGACTCTGGAAATACAGAAGATCATCAACACCTATTTTGAAAACCTTTACTCTCATAGGTTCGATAACACAGAAGAAATAGACAGATTCCTAGAAATATATGAACCACTAAAGCTGGGTCAAGAAGATGTAAAACTGCTGAATAACCCAATTTCTATTAATGAAATTAAAAATGTAAGTAAGTCCTTACCAAAAAAGAAGAACCCAGGCCCAGATGGATTCACTGCAGAATTCTACAAGAAATACAAAGAAGACTTAATGCCAACACTCCTCAAACTCTTCAATGAAATTGAAAGGGAGGCAGTTTTTCCTAAATAATTCCTGGAACCAAATATCACTCTAGTACCAAAACCTGAGAAAGACCCAACTAAAAAGGAGAACTACAGGCCAATCTCCCTAATGAACATAGATGCAAAAATTCTCAATAAAATATTGGCAAACAGGATGCAGCAAATCATCCAGAAGATTATACACCATGACCAAGTGGGATTTATCCCAGGCATGCAGGGATGGCTCAACTTACATAAATCGATAAATGTAATCCACCATATCAATAGAGCCAAAAGTAAGAATCAGATGATCATTCCTATAGATGCAGAAAAAGCTTTTGATAAGATCCAACACCCATTCATGATAAGAACCTTACAGAGATTTGGAGTAGATGGTCTTTACTTCAATATAATAAAGGGCATCTACAACAAGCCAACAGCCAGCATCATATTAAATGGCAAAAAACTGAAAGCCTTTACCTTAAAATCAGGCACAAGACAAGGATGTCCCTTATCACTGCTCCTATTCAACATAGTACTGTAAATACTAGCCAGAGCAATTAGACAAGAGAGAGAAATAAAGGAGTAAAGATAGGAAAAGAGGAAGTTAAATTATCATTATTTGCAGATGACATGATACTCCACATAGAAGACCCCCAAAACTCCATTGAAAGACTCCTAGATATAATAAATAAATTCAGCATTGTAGCTGGATACGAAATCGATACTCAAAAATCAATAGCATTCCTATACACTAACAACAAAATCACTGAGACAGAAATAATAGAAGCCACATCCTTCACACTAGCATCAAAAAAAATTGAAATACTTAGGAATTAATCTAACAAAAGAGGTAAAAGAGTTATACAGGGAAAATTATAATACTCTGAAAAAAGAAATCGAAGAAGACCTCTGAAAATATTAAACAGTGTTTAAATTTATTTTTACACATGCATTAAAGGTTGTTTAGGATATGTGGATATATAGAGAATTGTTTTTCTATAGTGATATATCTACATAAATTTAGTAAAATATTTGTATATGTATTCATATATATGTGTGTGTAATGATTTTTTTCTTGTGATATTTTTGTTTTGTTTTAAAATTAAACTTATGTCAGGCTTGTGAAGAGACAAAATTAAGTATTCTTTTTTCTCTTTATTCTCTACAACTGTATGTGAAAGATTGATGGTTTTTTTCTACTTTTTGAATGCATGAAAATTTATCGATAAGTTGTTGATAAAGTTTTTATTTGTAAGAAATATTCACTGTCTTAAATAGATACTTCTTTGATATCCATGTGTGTCCTGCTAGTTCATTTTTCAATTTCATAAGGCTAAAATATATTCTATTTTTCATTTTGGTTTTATCATTGAACTGTAGAATACTTTGAAATGTTTTGCTTAATATTCCACCCATTGCAGATTTTCTAGTTTCTTTCATCAGTTGAAATAATTCTACTACCAGTGAAAGTATATTCATTAAATGACTGCAATTCATTGTTATTTATTGAAAGCTGAGTTTATTGCCTAACATATGGTAATTTTGGTTAACATTTTATGAAAGCTTAAAAAGATTGTAAATTTGGCATTAGTTAAACATATTGTTTTATAAATACCAATTAAGGCAATTATGTTTATTGTAATTTTCAGATGTTTGATGTATAATGATTATTTTTGTCTGATTTTATCAGCTAATCACCAAGCTAAGGTAAGGTCTCTCACTGTATTGTTTCAGAAGTATAAAATAGTGTAAAATATGGGTTGCTGAAATAAGAATATTATTTATGTTACAGTAAATTTTACACCAAAAGTTGCAAATTTATTGCTGAATCAAATTCAGTACTGTCATGTTTTTCTGTGTATCTAATTATGATTCCTCAAGGAAATCAAGAAATAATATAAGGACACTAATAAAAACATGCCAGCACCAGAAGGCTTAAAAACTAAATACAAATCTGTGTTTAACGGCTTTCTTGAAGTCATAGATACTCAAGAGACTGAGGTAAGAGGAGAACTCAAGTTCAAGTTCAGCTTGGACAACTTAGCAAGACTTTTTCTATAAAGAATTGAATAATGTATATTTCCTCCAATCAAGAAAATTACATTCAAAACCTAAAAGTTCATTAAAACTCTAATTTTCATGTCATTACAATACAAAATAGAATTCACTTACCCTTTCAATGTGAGAAAAGTAAATTTAAACACATTCAGTTGATAATTCTATTCTGCCCCAGACAGAGCAGATCTTAAAATCTGAGTAGAGCTGAAGTTATGTGAGAAACTGTAGACTGTTATTTTTCATGGAAATGCTTGAGATTCATTACTGTCTTGAGAAGGGCAATTAGTCTAATGTCAAATTACTAATGTGTTTCACTTTAATAGAGTCCAAAGGCTTATAGAAAACATAAGATTATCCTAGCATTGAGACAAGTATCACTATATATATATATATATATATATATATATATATGGAATGCTTAACTTTAAAACAAATTTTTTGCAGTGAAAAACACATTGCCATCAATCTTTCTCTAAGCACTACTAGCTTCTTACACATTTACACTATAGTTCTTCCCACTTTCTGAAGAAGTTCAGGAAGTCTTCTTTGGAGTCTTTATGCAGTATGATTAAAAAACTACAGTGAATGCTGCTACTCAGTGCCTACCAATGGAAAGGCAGACTGGAGAAACATTAGGGGTTTCTTCATCCACCTTGCTCACTGGATCTGTCATTGTGCAACTTCTGATTCTTCTCCAAAGTGAAGATGACTGTGAAAAGTGAACATTCTGTATCAGTCCAGTACATAGAGACAGCCAAGACAGTTCCACTAAACAGTCATGAAACGGGACTTCTAGAACTGCTTCAGAAAGTGGCGAGAAGGATTGGATAAATATGTTCAAAGTGAGTAGAGTATTTTGAGGGAGACTAAAGGCAACACACATCCTACCACAATAACCTTTTTTAAATTTTAAAATTTAAACATTCACTATAGTTTTACATTATACTGTATATATTGTATATGCATAGGTGTATTTAATCAGTTAACCCAAAAATTGTGTTCTCAGAAACCAAGACAGTGTTACCAAAGGTGTCAACAGTACCTGAATAGTATCTAAGAAAAGAATTTGGCCTGATTTGAGCTTCAGTAGATTTCCAGAGTCTACTCATTGAGATATTATACTCAATTAGTAGAAAAATAACAAGTGACTTACCTAACCATGGGAAAATTTTACTTATGATGTCTCTAATAATTGAAATATTACTGGTACTTACTTCAGCAATGCTTAGAAATTTGCATTATTGGCATTTTTTGTCACTAGGTCTTGCTTATTCAAACTTTTTCAAGGTTGTGAGTCAGAAACACAGAACATGCCTAGCACACACAAGGTCCTGAGTTCAGCACACTTTTACTGATTTGATTGTAACATCTTACTAGTGACAAAGATGTTTGCATTCCTCTCATGATAATGATTCTTTACTCTTATTTTCCTATTAGATTTTTTTTTTGTAATTCCTGTGTCTCAGCAGAATACTAACTTTTATCACATTTCTGAAGTAAAAGAGCATTCGATACTTTGAAGCTAGGATCCCAAGAGTACTTAAGAACCAGAACTGCTAATGTGTGTCCTGTTGATATTCATTGTCTTTTTCAGGTTTCAAAGTACTTAGCCTTTACATTTGTCCTTTATCTTTTGCAAGATTATGCTTCTAGTTAAAAGCGTTACACAATGTTTTTATACTTTAATCTTTTTAAATCAAATTATTCTATTTATACTTCTTTATCATCCAAATTTCATTTAGCACAAAAGAATATTTCTGAACTAGTAACCATTACCATCTTAGTAAAAGTTTATTAAGCAAAATTAAAGATGGATGTTGGTATGGGTTTTTTGTTGTTGCTATGTCAGAGTTTTCTGTCATTCAAGATTTATTTCACAATTTTATTTTGTTAAACTTATAAAATAAGTGTACCTTTTCTGAGTTTAATCATTCTTCCTTTCTTTATTTTCTTTTCACACTTTTACTGCTCCTTTTCTGGTACTAAGCATGTTTTCCAAACCCAGTCTGTTTTTTTCTTAATTTTCTGAATATATTTCACTCCTGGACACAAAGCATTTCATGTACAAGCCTTGCCAATTTTTTTTTTATCATAAGTGTTTGAGATCATACAAGGGTATTGGTAAAGTGCATACTTTCTTCATGATAAAAAGGCTTATTCATTTAGCTCTGACTTGTAGAACAAAATATATGCTTATAAGGAAACCTATATGTTGGATTTCTGAAATGTTCAAATTTTTATAATTAAAAAACCCAAAAGCTAAGTTGATAACTTATGGTAGCAGGTGACTTTTGAATTTAAAAACAAAATGACTTTGGATAAAATTCAGAAGAAATAGGAAAAGGATTTGGGGCAGCATATTTATAGCAGCCACTGAAAATAGTCTGCACTTTGATGAGGATGATGCCTTTATTGAATACTAGACATCCAGCAGGGAACAAAACAGCCACATACTGCAGAGCCTTGTCAGGATCAAAGTTCTACATGTCCTAGTTTTATTCAGATACAAGCTAAGTCTGAGGTTCCCGACCTGGCCATGCAAGAAGTTTCAATTCCAATTATTTCAATGCACTTCTAATTTTATTCCTTGTTAATATCACAAGTTTGGCTTTTGCACTGCACTGTTGACTTCAAAGTTACTACTACTTTCACTCATACATGAGTTTTGAATGAAGTGATAAACTAAATACATGAATGAATAAGTGGAAGACTAAAATATTATTTCTATTCTTTTACTAAATCTTATGTTAAATAATGAGGTAAATATGTACCTGTCAGTCTCAGGAGATGGTAAAAAACATAGCCCTCTTTCATGGCCAGATGCTTTTATATCACAGCAAATAGAATAATTTGTTTAAAAATAGATTAAAATGTAAGATCATTGGGTAACATTCTTAACTAGAAGTATAATCTCACAAAACAGAACATGGATATAGAAATATTTCCAGGTAATTTGTTGACAGAAAGAGAAATAAGGAAAAAGAAAGAAGAAAGAAAAAAAAGAAAGGAAGAAAGGAAGAAAGAAAGAAAGAAAGAAAGAAAGAAAGAAAGAAAGAAAGAAAGAAAAGGAAAGAAAGAAAAGAAAAGAAAAAAGAAAGTGAGAAGGAAGAAAAGCAAGAGTGGGAAAGAAGGAAAGAAAAAAAAACAAATGAAAGAAAGACAAGGATTAGCAAGAATGTGTGTATGCACGCTTCATTCTTCTAAGTTACCATTTACCACAAGCTTCAGTGACACTGGGAGAAAATTTTATGTGAACCAAGGTTTAAATTTATCCAGCAACACACCTGGTAAAGCAGTCACACTGCACAACACGGAAAATGACAAACTGCCAGGATCAAAAGGCCGGTGCTAGTACATTGCTCCTGGGGAGTCTAAAGCCAGATAGCCTGGCTGCCAGAAGTTTCACCTCTGCACACTCCCATTTCACTTCACTCCTGCTCTCCTGCCATGCACCAGATATCAGTATCTGAAGAAAATAGGCAACATTCCCATTTTTTATTAATTCTTCATGTTCTTAAGAAATTTAAAGATTAAAAAAGAAGAGAGATGAAAAGCAGTTACCACCCTTATTATTGAGAAGGATGATTTTGAAGACTAGGCTGAAAACGGAACCAATTACTAAAGAGGACCCTGCTAAACACAAGACCCAAACACCAATTCTCAGATGGCCAAGAGAGGTGAGAATCATGAGATCTTTTGGCAAGCCCATTACCAAGAGGAGCTGGGAGATGCTGACCTGACAATACGCTGTTTATCCTTCTCCAGTTTATTAACTGAATCATCCCTGTTTATCTGGAAGAAATAAATAAAAGGGAAAGGGATAATCTAGACCTTAGAATAGTGTCTCTCATGAAAGTAAGAATCAAACATGATGAGTCCACTGGCCAATGAAAGTCTATTACATTTTAAATATCAAATATCTTGGCATGAGTTGTTTTTAAAAAATATTATTGTTTTTAAAACGTTTCCAGAAGCAAAGATGGCTTTTTTAGTGGTGAAATATGCCACAGTTAAGCAAAAGAACACTAGAAACAAATTTCATGAACCCAATTCCTGGTTCACCGTGTGAACTTGAACAGCCATGGCCGTGTTTTGCCCATTACTCTGCATTATTGTGCACATTATTAACCTACGCAAAATGTGAACTGACATCATTGGTGTATTTTGTCTTATTCCTGTTTATTTGTTTCTATTCAGTTTGCTGAAATTTAATTCGATCAGGTTTTTTTAGAAATGTTTTCATTGGTGGTGGGGTGTTTTTGTTTGTTTTTTTATCGGTACTGGAGATCGAATTCATGACTGCGTGCTTGCCATTGGTATTGTTTCATTATTAATGTTTTCTCTTGTTTAGTTTTTAAGTCTTTTTATTTAACTTTTAAAATGTGCATGTTAAATGATGGTGTCAATAATGTTAACTTTTTTTTTAAATAACTGCATTTGGGATTATTAATTCACATCCAAACTATTATTTAGCATCATCTCTCAGTTTTTAATATATTTAATTGTTGTTTAATTTTAAGATTGTTCCAATTTGATTTCTGGATTTCTTAGTAATATGATAAACATCAAGCTATTTAACCCTTTTTTGTCACTCTTTTTAACTCACTTCCAATTTTGTAACTGAGCTTAGAGATATTTTATTCACATTTTATTCTGTAAAGTCAAATGCTCAGTTTAAAAACTTTTCCAGTGCAAATATTTTTCTCTATTATTATAGTTATCACTAATTGAGGAAATTTATGAATAGTTCCTTAACTACACAGAATTTGTGTTCCTATAACCTTAAATATAAATGAATAAAATTATGCTGATTTACTATATTTCTACCAAAAAAATTAGATTTTCATATAAACCCATATGGTCTAAAAATGCAAAAAGTCTTATGAGCATATTTCAAAGCAGACATTCGATTGCTTTTCCTAGCATCTGTTTTAAGGGAAAACAAAATAAAACATTTTTATTCATAGATAGTAGAACTATTTCAAGTTGTCAGTAAATTTTGATTCCTTTCCTTTGATATTTGCATTAAAATGATTGACAAAAACAAGATATTTAATGAGTATAAAGAAATTTTTAAATATGTTCATGTTAACATATAAATCCAAAAAGCATATAAAAAGGTCAACTTCTAGTTAGAGTCCAATAACCATTATGTAGTCTAAGTAAAAACATATCACATAAAAATGGAAAATTAGTTGTTGATCATAGCATTAAAAAATAGAGTTCAATTCTAAAAATCTTTACCATGTTATTTCCTTTTACAAAATTAAAAAACTTATGTTCATCAAAGTAGGTAAAAGTAAACAATAAAAAGTTCAAAACAAACAAACAAAAGAAGGGCCTGAGAATGTATCTCAGTGGCGCAGAGCCTGCCTGGCAAGTGTGAGGCCCTGTGTTTGATTCCCAATACTAAAAAAAAGGTAGATGAAAGCAAAAAAGTACATACATTCTTAAAATCACTAAGGATAAATACTGCTACAATGCAAGCCTAATTCACTCTAATAATTTATTGTTTAAATACATGTTTTAACCCTAAGAAGATATGATTTAATAAAACCACAGGGGAAATTATTTAAATATATATTCTGATAATATTTCAAGCATATTCTTTCTTTAAAGGAAACCTTTAAGGTTGTATATTTATGAAAATACCTAAATATGGCATAACCTTATTTTGACGTGATATGATACTGAGTTATTATTGTATTTGAACAACAAAAGAATTAAATACGTAAATTAATGTAAACAATTGAATTTCTTTTGAAATTCACTCTGCAAACCCACTCATGTAGTCTGCTATTTTGCGTGACTCTGCATATTTCATTATTAAACTAGGCCATAAATCTTGGCAGAGCATTTATTTCTTTTTTCTAAGACTCCAAAATTTTCACTGAATTTAGCAAATGGTCCCATTATCTTTCACCAGTGCTTGAGCTGACTCCTTTCATATTCGCCTGTGAAGCTTCCCAGCGTCTCATAAATCCATGACCGTCTCATTTTCAATCTCTTTACGTAATAAATTTTAGAAAATCACTGGAAACAGTTTTTCCTCAACAATGCTTCTTAAAAATCGTCAAAGGTATTTGTCTTAAATTTTATCCATGATGATGTCTTTGTCATGGGCCAAAAGCGATGAGCGACTTGCTCACGTAGAGCTGCAAAAAGGCCCGTCGCTATCATGTATTCCTGTAATACCACCTGCTATCTTTAGTAGTAAACTGTGATGTGAATGAAGATAAAATACAAAGAAGTCGATACTCACTCCTATTGCAGATTTTGAAAGCTATCTAGTTATAATTGAGCTTGTGGCATTAAAATCCTTGTGTTTTAGATCACTGGAAACATGTCACCCTAAAAGTTAGCTAAAGCTACAGGTACAGTCAGGATGCTTTAATATGAGTTCTAAATGAGTATTAAGATAAAATTTAAATACATTCAGAGAGATATTGGCATTTTTTTCAGGTGTGAAAGATGAAAGTATTGCTAGTATCGAAGGGACTAGTGTCATTGAGAACTGAGTTCTTCCTTTTGGATGTTAATTAAAAGAATTTGACTAAAATGTGAGACGTGGAGGACTGTGATCTGCATTGCATTCTGATTATGAATGCATTTTCTGACCCTGCAGGGGAGACGTGCTCAAGAAAGTGGTTAAGCACAAAGTCTTTGGAGACAGACATCTGGGGCAAATTCTAACTCCACTGTTGCCCAGGAGAGCCAATAAAGCCTTAGTTTTTGTTTGCTTGTTTGTTTGTTTTTGGTGTTGTTTTTTGTTTTTGCATTTAAAAGACTGAGACAAAAAAAAGAGAACTAATACTAATTTCTTAATGTAGAGTAAGTGCTCAAGTAATAGTAACAGGACATTGACATTTATTAATCCCACAGATGTGAGACAGTATTCCAGGGTGGATATTTTCCAGTCCCTTTTATTTTCATACTGACATGATTATAGTAGGGCTCAGATAAAAATACAAAATATATACCAGACAGCCTGGTGAGCATTTGTAATATCAGCTCACAGATGCAAAGAATATCCAGCTGGTGCAAATTATAAGATGATCCATGATCAGGATGAGCTAACACAACCAGCCACTGCCATCCTTTGCATTTTCTGATATCCTGTGTTATTTTGCTTTAGTTTTGACAAACACATTATATCTAAACCTAAAACACTGAAAGCTTGATTTTAGGTCTTCTATATTGTTGGCAGTGTGAAGCTTATCAAATCTCAACTCAAGGGTTCTCTCATGTCTATGCCTGCTTTTAGGTACAAGTGATATTTTCCTCTAAAATAAACAAAACTAATGCAATTAAAAGAACATATTAAAAGTGTTTGCATTCTACAGAAAAATGGGCATTAAACAGATAGGAAAAATTCTTTGGTGAAAATGTCTTAAAGTGGGTATCTAATAGATTTCTCATCAACTCACATTAACAATCATCCTGTCGTACATATTTGCATTAATTAGCAAGAGTACTGTTCCAGATACAAACTAAGCATTGTTTGAACACAAAGACAAGTAAATTAATAGAGATTGCCTTAAAATTTAAAGATCCATGATGTTTATTTTTGTTTAGAAGAAACTAAAACTGATGCTCTTACATGACTTGATTATTATTAAAGTTAACCGTATTTTAGGGATATCTGAAAATATATTAGTAATTTTTTTCTACTTAACAACAATGTTATTTGCAGCTTTTTTTCTAGGAAATTACTTTCAAAATGGCTCATCTCCCATACTGTTTACCATTATTTGATATTTCATTATCCATCCAGAAGTTTAAAGAATTTGAACATATATCCTATTGAATGATTTATACCTTTCTCCCACTGATAAAGGTGAATGAAACTCCCAACCTACTATGTCCGCAAATTCGTGTTCTCTAAAATCAAAGAATGAATTTTAGGAATAACAGAGGTGAAGAGTCGAATATATTTATTGAGAGAAAGCTTCTGTCTGAAGAGAGACAAAAGGGGATCTCAGGCAGATTGCCCAGGACTCTGTCTTTTCCAAGGATTTTTTTATAGAGTAAGACTATGGGTTCAAGGTGGGGAAGACTGGGAACTCACAAGGCACATGGGCATAAGCTGGGACATAACTTATAGTTAGCCAATAAGATCAATAGTTCAGGTAGAACTGATTACATTAGGGACAAATGGGAAAGCAAGTCATGTAGAAAGCAGGCATTCTTGGGGTTGTGACCTTTACCCTAGAGGGATGGGACAGTGTCTCCAGGGTAAGAGGGAACTAATTAGAATATCAGTCTCCAGGATGTAGATGCATTTGCTTGATCCTTTGTCTTGAGATCTGGCCCACAAAGGGGTGTGTGTGTCTCCTCCAAGGTCATCAGACATCTGGTCCTCTGTGCCAGCTTCTTTGAGGGCCTAGCCCTGTCTGACTGCCTATAATATTTCTAACTGGCTCAGCTGCCTGTAACACCAACTTTCCCTATGGGAATTTGATTTGGTTTTCAAACTGATGCTCTTCATCACTGATTGCTATATGCAATTTGAAAAGGTAATTTTTAATGATAAAAGATGAACTTATGGCCCCAAACTGAGTCATCTCTGAGTTTTATTTTACCAATCACCTTTAGTTGCCACTCTGCCTTTCTGCCTTTGAATACCTAATCGAAGATCTAAGGAAAATTTCTAATAAATATGTGATGAGTATGAATAAAAGCACAAGCACATTAAAAACTTCAATGCAGACTCGTTCACCAAATCAAGGTTAAGTGTTTGAATGGTTCATGAATATGGGTCAAGTAAAACTCACTATTTAATCCTTTATTTATTTAAAATGTTTGAACTTACTCAGTTTTATTTATGGAAAGTGGAAAGAGATATATTAAGTATTAGGGTGAATATGAATCTTTTGAAAAATCACTTTACTGGATAAGGATGGGCTTGACCCAAACAGTTATGGAACTTACAAATCACTCTGTAAGGCACAAAAGCAAAATGAAGATGCAGGCTTTGGCTGTAAATGGGATATTAGGGCAGCCCCAGGTGTTTCCCTTTGTATAACTCATAGTATAGTTAGACAGTAAAACAGTGGTAAGATTTCTGCTCTGATAATATATGATTCAGGTTAATTTCATCTCAAAATTTCTAATGCAATGTATCATTCATGTCTAAATCTTTCCATTGATCTGAGAATTTGTGCATCCCTTACAACACTATCAGACTGGAAAAGGCAGTCATGTTATAAGAAGAATGTGCTAGCAGACTCACACCAGAGGATCCTACCTGGAAAATGACTAAATCTCTCTCATTCAGTGAGCTCTTGATTCCAAATGTTATTCTCTCATTTTGACTCCGCCATTCATCATAAGTCCAGAAAGGATAAAGGAAAGAGAAGCCTGGTAAATAAAGCCTTGAGACAGGAAACAGTTACATTCTGCTAGATAATCTGATAAAGAAAGAAATTATATGTTATCTACTATTAAAAAGAATTGAGTTCCTTTACCTCTACTAGTTGAAAAAATACCTAGGAATGTATAAATGAAATATAAGAAGCTAAAAAGTGGCTGCTCTTTGACCTGAAAAATTTTAGAAATTTATAAGGGAAATATAACAAAAACTAGCAAAAGGCAGGCAAATGAAGAGGTGATTTATCAGCTGTGATAGGACTAAAAGACTCTCGTGTACCCCTGAGCTGCTTTGCTGTTAGGGGGTGTGAGGTATGGACATGAATTACTTACGTAGATTAGAGCAGCCACACTGTGTCTTTGAGAGCACAGAAATTCATGCATGCAGTAAAATTTCAGAAATAAGATTATGACATCAGATAAGTATCTCTAAATAGCTCTATATTTTATGTATATTTATATAGATATATATAGAGAGAGGAAAAGAGTTTAGAACAACAGTTTGCCTTAGAGAAAGAGCTTTAAAATGTTCAAACAACTTTAGATGAACAATTTTATAGAAAATGTAATATAATAATTTTAAAGATAGATATTTATAAATTAAATCTTTCATATTAGATTTCTTTAATTTCTAGATCATCATATATGCATATTTAAAATCTCAATGATAGTAAAAGACTTATTCACTGACATAAAGTTAGAGATGACTAATGTCATTGTGAAGAAAAATTACTCTTGCATTGCATTTACTATATGACTGCAAATTTTTCTCTACCACTTTAATATACTTGATTAAAAATTAAATATATTAACAAAGATATTGAAGTGATATCTGTCCTTCAATTTTGGTCTATTAATCAGGAAATGACTTTAGTTATTATTGGCTACATTCTCAATATTAAATTCTTATAACTCTCCTGTCAAGTACATCATAGGTTATAAATTCTTCATATGAATTAAAGATTCTTTTAATAATTATTTCATGGTATCATCTGAACAGCCTAGATATTTTAACTGTAATATGTGTTAAAAATTATTTTAACACAATAATTTATTCCCAGGTATATTTACATTTTTAAATTTTGAAATGTTTTCAGTACATTGCATTAATTAAGGTGTATTTTATAAATTATCATTTCCACTTTTGTTTCACCACAAAACATTTTTTGGATTGTTGTTATTTTAAGTAAGAAATGTCTCTTAGGAATTTAAAGTTAAGAAAATAAAACAATGTAGAAAATTTCATATATCTTTTCAATCACTCAAAAATCTACTAGCTAAAAATTAAATGACTTAAATTATAAATTTTAAAGCAATCTCTGCACTGTACATGCCCACTTTGCTGAATACCAGTGTTCTGGTTTCTCCCAAGTGTTCAGGGAATTCTTGTGTGTCTATCTCATAATACTCATGAAGCAAAATTACCTGTTGTTTGACTCAACTTCTAGGCCATATGACCACTAGTGTCTAAGGGAGGACAATAGCACTCATGACTACAGATCATTCCACCAATTGCCTATTTCTGCTCATGACATGTGTCTGCCCAGGGGCTTTTGGTCAGCGAGTACTTCAACAGGTGTACCCACCTAGGCAAGGTACATCTTCTTTGTTCCTTATTCCTTACAAGTCATTTGCCACCTATGATGAGTTATGCCTCCATACCGCACCTTCTTCTGGAATCACATATCAGGATTCTTTATGCTTCCATTGTGTTACAGGGAAATAGCTTATTTTAAACTACCAGAAGGGCTTAATGTATACGTGACTTAAAATAGAAATTAGGAAAAAAAAGTTTCATTTGGTTTTTTAAAAAATTCTGCATAATATAACCCTTAGTTCACTTCCAGCTGGATTTGATATTACTGTTTCTACTTCGGGTTAAGTTTCCGGTTCACTCCCCTTTCAAATTAAAAGTATCTCTCGCATTCTTTCTTCAAATGTTTTGCTCATGCAGTTCTTTTCACCTAGGGTTCTCTTATCTTTGCTTTTACCTAATTATTTCCCATAATTATTCAAGTCTAAATTTAACATCATATCTTTATAAAGCATTAATTTATTTCTATAGTCATAAATTACCATAAGTATTAATTTGCTAATAGTTTATTCACTGGCATAATTATTTCATAAGTGTTTGTGTGCCTCATGGGAATACACTAAAAGTAAAGACTATTTGTACACGATGTTATCGCCAGTACTGAACACAATGCTTGGAAAATATTTCTATTTCACCAAAATATTTTTTGGAGAAATGGTTAAGACTGTTGTGGTCAGTTGAAGGGGCAGAAAATGTGCTACATGTAATATTGACCTCATTGTATTACTTTCCAACAGAAATTGATTCTGGATTTCATAAAGAGAAAAATAGCATTATTTCAGAATAATATGGAAATGAACATTATAGATAACAAAGGCAACAAGATAGCCTCATGGAGATTCTGGCCCTGAGTTATGCCTTTGTTTACTCTGAAGCTCCTCATTTTTCCTCTTTGTCTTAACCTTTCTTCCAACACACCTTTCTCAAAATTTTAGCTTATGTTTGGGAAATGTGGCCATTGCATTACATTGCTACCTTTAACAAGTCAACTAATGATTCTCCTTGATATAGACAGAACACACAGAAATGAGCAAATGATCTGTACACAAATACTCTCCTGTATATCAAAAATAGAACAATAAAACTAATTTTAAAAAAGAATGGGCCAGTTTCTTGGAAATAATTTAGGTACCTTACTGCTTTCCATATAAGAATGATTTCCTGCCTCCCACAGAAGAAACACCCCTCAAGCCTCAAGGCCGTGTTTCATATGAGAAGTTCAAAGTCATCTTCAGGTCCTCATTTTGCGACAGTGTTCCAGGTTTATAACACATTTATTGATTTGTTTTTTTCAGAGCCCATTCATGCTAAAAAATGCTGTGATATAGTATCTCAGCAACCAGAATAATTTATGCATCTTGAAAATTCATGCCAAGAAAAATCCTTTAATCATTACATTTCAGTTTACCAGGGCATAGCCCACTTATCTTTTGGGTTGCAATATGGCATTCCACATACAAGATAATGATCTCACCTAGCTCATCTCCTCAGGTCCAAAGCTGTGAATGCATTAATCTGAAAAGCTCATCCTGGCTAATGAGGCATGTAATATGTGTGTTTAATGGAGATTAATTGGATGCATGAATACTGCCTAATTTTATTTTCAGGCTCAAAGACATGGTGGAGGTTAGAGGAGCAGAAGTGTAATCAGCACTTACTGAAATCATCTTTGTATTCAAGTCATCACATGATCTTCACCTTCTCCCGTCATGCATAAGCAGAGCACTGCATGTTAACAGAATTACACTTTGAGGACAGATATTTTACTAGAAATATGTCATTTTAAATAAAATATCAGGGCTTCACTTAAGCATATATCATTTACTATGTGATTACTAAAAAACAACGTACAAATTTAAGTATAGTTTGTTATTCTCTGAAGTTACAAAACAGAATGTGTCTGCAGTCACAGGATACATGAGGCTCCGATTTACTAGGTTGATATTGCCCAGATCTGAAGGATGAATGACACCATTAACATCCGGGCCACTTAAATGAAAGGAAAGGGTGTTCCCCAAGACAACATCAAGCTTTTAGAATTCTCTTACCATGAAAGGTGGGCATGCCTGCTGGTTTGGCAAAAACAACAGCTGTCAGCTACCAGCACTGTGGCCATTTCTGGAGCCCTACATAGCACAATTTATTTTGTGCCATTTTTGTCACATATTAGGACTTAAACTAAACTGACAATTTCTGGAATCTTTATCTCTCCTAATCTCATATATATATGTATATATATGAAAGATTAAATATATATTAAATATATGTCCTTTTTATAAGTGAACTACTTTTGATTACAAGTTTCTTGATATCACATTCATTTTTACTGATCTGAACATTATTTTCTGTTAAAGTTTATTACAAATTATAAATCTTTTCTGAATTAATCTACATCCCAATAGCTTTTTTGCTATGCAATTTCTACAAAGTTTAATATTAAAGATGAAACACTAACTTCCAAAACAAATAGGTTTTTTAATATAATTTATTTTTAAATGGAGAACAAAGTTGTCAGGAGAATGCATTAATTTTCTGCGGTATAAGGTGCCTTTTATTCTAGTAACAACATATATCCATCACTCTTGCTTTTCATTAGTGAGATGAAATAGTGTTTGATGGGCATGAAAGAACACCACATTATAAGATACAATATGAGCAAAATATAAATGTGAACTACAAGCATGCAAATTATTTTAAGTATGAATTTTATTAAAGACCTATCTCTTTACTATGATTTTTAAAACATGTACTTAGGGATTCATTATCATTTTCAGTGATTTGTGTATAATAATCCCTGGTGCATTGAGTTCTTCCAAATGTTTTGCTTTTTAGAGTTTCATCAGTCAATTTTTCGGTCAGCAGAGACAATTCTAAAATCGTAAGGACTTAGTTCTTATTCGTGTAACACGAGTCCTGAGTGCTGGCTTCAGCTTGGCTGGGTGTTGTTAGACTTTTTAGCTGCTTTTATGATGTTTATCTTATCTCATGTGTTTTCTTATTCCAGGTTCCATGCTGAAAGATCTATAATGTACTGTTTCAATAGGAGAAGGCAGAATTTAAATGCAACTGATGGAAACTTGAAATGCTTCTAACAACTTCTGATAAAAAGTGTTATATGTCATATCTGTTTACATTTCACTGGCCCAAACAAGTCACATGTCAAAACCCAACACCACTGGATACAGATTAGATTTCTCCCATAAGTGTAAACTAGTAAATGTGTGGTTAGGAGTAATATCTGCTACAGGAGCTATTCAAATAGGTATTACAATGCTTGAAACAGAGAAACAATCATTCATCTGCCTATCAATTAACATATCTGTTATTTGACTATCCATTTCAGGTCAAAATCCTAATATGTGTTCCATTGTTACATGGATTAAAACCAGTAGGAAGTATATTTCTTCCTCCTCAACTTTTTCTTTTTCTCCTTTGTTTAAAGGTTCTGTACACTATTTTTGAAAAGTGATATAGTATACATAGGCATGAACTGAGTTCAAGTCTTGACTTTTGTCATTTGTTAGCTGGGTGGACAAGTTTGTAGCAGCTAATGTATGACCGTAGATAATTCCAACATCAGTGTCATTTTGTGATTTTTCCCTTAAGGTATGAATTTAAATCCAAAAGAGGATATTGACTTTAGTTTTTTACTTCATAATCTAACTAGGTGTTCAAACCACATATTCCAAATTGTGTTTTGTGGGTTATAGTCCAATGTCAGGTCAGAGCTCAAAGCAATTACAGTCTATATTTGCTCCATCCAGTGATCAATTTGGGAATAGATGAAGTCTGCATAATAGCTTATGTTATGGATTAAAAACTGGTGGTCAACTTAATGCCAGCTGGATTACATCAGCATAATGCTGAGTGTAGATGTTCCACCTGAGGAAAGTTGCAAGCATAAATAGAGATGTGGAGAAGGAGAAGCTTTGCCTGGCTCCGGGGGGGGGGAAGATGTAAGCTGTTTAGTCTCCAGGATGAACTCATCATGCTGGCTTCTTGGCATGTACTCGGCTGTGCTTATCATTGGAGGAACTTGGGGCCTCCATGTCGCTGAGTATGGCTGTGGTGATTTTCAGGACAGCCCTGGTCTTGTTTGTGAGTGTGACTTTTTGGCTCCATCGTAGAACCCTCAACCCATCAGCACAGCTCCTTCATTCCGCTGGCATAGACTTACTAGCTTCCACCCCTGACCTTTGGGCCTTCCCAGCATGGATCCATAAAAGAGACTGGTGTGAGTCCTTTTTGTGAGCTCTAGACCACCAGTTGGACTCGTGGGAGGCATTGTCATGAGCTCTAGGTCTTCATCTGGACTCATGTGGGACATTGCTGTGGGATTGAGGCCATTAGCTGAATATTCTGTCTTTGCTGTTGTGGATATATTTCCTGCATTTTCTTGTATTAACTCTGAGTGACCATCATAAAAATAATATTACAAACTCTAAGTCCTGATTCTAATTGTTCTCCTCACAACCCCTGACTACAACAGGTTAGTTTTCAAAACTTGTGATACGATGTTTAAGGTGAGATCCATGCATATAAAATGTCTTGGTGATATCTGAAAGTTCATACATTGTTTATGGGATTTCTGCTGATCTTTCATGATCTTTCCAGTGCTTTCTACTTCCCTGAAGCCTCCCTTTCCTGTCCTCTTACTAGAAACTTCCTGTTTTCAGATGTTTCCTGAAAATACATTTGCATTCAGGACTAAAATGGTGAGAGAATAGAGTCAGGAGCTATAAGTGAGGTTTGCTTCATGCTTTTGGGATGCTTGTCATCAAGAGCTTTCCCCAGAGTTGTGTGGCCTTGCTTAGTGTTATGGCTGACACACTGTGTCGATTTGAGGGGTTTACTGAGAGACTCAACAGGGAGCCAAGATCTTTACTTTGTAAATATCCTCATCCTGTGCAAGAGGAGGGCACAGAGATTTTGTGAGTGCTAAGCCCACCCTGAAGGAGGGAAGGGAGTGGCCCATGTGCATATAAAGGAAGAGAAGAGGCTTGTTCCCCTCTTTTGCTCTGGCTGTTGCCTTGAAGTGTTGCCTCGAAGTGTTGCCTCATGCCAGGCGACCCTGCCTGGGAGCCAGCTGATTACAGACTGAAAGCTCCACAAACTGTGAGCTAAATAAACCATTCCTTCCTTCATGTTGGGTGTTGGGTATTTTTTTCCAGCGAGAGAAAAGTAACCAAGACACCTAGCCACTGCCACACCACAGAACCACAGCCTTGCCTGGGAGCTAGAGGAAGCTAGAGAGAATAAAAAAGAAAAAAACAAAGCCATACAGGCCATTTGTCTCACTTGCTTCAACCTTTAATTGTCTCTCTCCTCAGATCAGAAAGATTCCTTACAGAATGCTTTGAATCTGAACTTCAGGTTTCCCAGTAACTTTAAATAGGCCTTGATTGGAATGGCACTTAACGGTGGCAAGAAACATGAAAGCAAAGAAATGGAAATGTAATTCCAGGCAAGAGGGCAAGGAAGAGAGCACCAGTGGAGTGAGGCAGGGATCACTTGCATCCTGATGTACTGGATTGTTTTCAGCAAGTAATGTGTTCAAGTGAGATGATTGAAAAAGTAGAGTTTGGGAACACAAAAGAAAGAATTTTAGAGAATAATCTGGGTATTGCATCTAGTAAGTTAATATTTTTCCCCAGATAATAATCTGTTGCTGCTCATAAAACTTGTAAAATAAAAGGTGATAATAGAAGATGCCAGCCATAGGGTTCATTCTATTTGGAATCGCTTAGTATAAGTTCTTTTTATGTTTGAAAAAAAGAAAAATGTAATAACTTAAGAAGGACCAATTAAGATAACTCAGAGAAACTAAATGTTAAAAATGATTAATAATAACAATAATCAAAACATAAAACATGGAGATTATAAGTCTACCAATATACTTTACCAAACATTTTCTAGAAACCCAGGTCTGTTGTTAAAACTACTTCCTTTTGTGTTTATATATCCCTAACTAGCGTAATCCTGTTGGAAGAGATCGCTGTTTTATAATGTGCATCTATGCTACAATCTTCCTGGTTCTTGATTTTCTCTAGTTTTAAAGGTGAGAAGCATATACTCTATGGATATTTTCTGCCATTTTAAAACAGGAAAACAGGTCTTGGAATGCCTAAATCTTAATTCATATTATTTCTTTGGAAAACCACTCCTATTTTAATGAGATTTTCAACACAATGAAAATTTGTTTTCCTTTGTATTTTGATAAATGTCAAAGATTTTTGATAGCTTCTTGTGGTTATGCTTTTACTTATTATACTCACACATTAAAGAAGTTGACTCCTTTGAGCAAATTAGGTAATTATTTTCTAATTGACACTCATGCATTGTATAACTAATTACAGACTGGTCTAAAAAGTATAAATAAGTAGTTCCTGATAAAAGATTTAAATTGAGATAAACTACAGAATTTTATCTAGATATCTACTATTATACAAGGATGTTTTAGGAGAGATAATTTTAAGAATTTCATTTAACATTGCCATCATCTGTTATTTAATCAATTTAAATCTATATTTAATCTATTTGCCAGTGCTATGTATACAAAAGTTGATATATGACACTGCATAAGACTGTATGTACATATCCTATAAAACAGAAACAGAAGCAGCATATCAGTTTGTATGCCATATTATTACTTCCATATCCTTGGAAACATTCTGCTGCAAATATTTGTCCTTCAAACATAATATACCTAGTTTAAAAACTTGAAAGACAGCAATTTAATCACAAATGTCTTCCAGATGCAGGCCAGAAATGGTATTTCCTATGGTCTCTTGTATTACTTTTCTCATCATAAAGACACACACAGTGTAAGAAAAACTGCCAGATCTCTCCAAGTTGCAATCCTGATAAGCACAGTGCACTCTGAGAGACAGATGGAGGTGTCCGGGGCTCACTGCATTCAGTGCTGCTCCTTTCTCTGGTGTGATTCACACATTGTGGTTATCTCTCGGCCCAGATGCTGGCTCTGTAGCTGCCTCCCAGAGCTGCACTTTCTTCTAGAGTCACTACTTTGTGCAGTGCATTTGAAAGCATATAGTCCCTGCTGAGCATGTAGTTTTGGTTTTTTGTTTCAGTGATTAATCAATAAGAAAAGAAATGGACTCTAAAGATGATGAATAAAATTTAACAGGGAAACAAAGACATATTTTCCCCTGAGAGAATGTTAGCATTAGTCTAAGTACCAACAAGAGAACTTAATCATTACTTAGGAGGCAGGTTGATCCAAATTCTAAGATTTGAAAGTCAAAATATGCTACATAAAGTATGTTTGTATTGACAGACAGCAAATACTTCTGAGCAATCACAATACAGTGATATTATACTTTGGATTATACACTTAATTTTGTTTTATGATTTGGGGGCCAATGGCTACATTATTTGTCTGTAAAAGATGCACCAGGATTTAAAACCCACGTTACTCACACTACTCTGCTTAGATGTATTATATTCTGTTCCAGTCATTCTACCTGCACTAGATTTGAGGACACAGACAGGTATTCTGAAAATAACAGGATATAGTATGGTAATCATCCTTAATTTCCTATTAACTTAATCTAAAGCTCTGTAAAACCTACACTGTTTTACCATGACTGGTCATTATCAAATCTGGTTTGTTAGATTGCTGTTTTGTATTGATACATTTTATTCAAAGCTGTTATGATTGATATTATCAAGAGTAAGAGTATACGCAACTACACTTAAGATGACAAGATTCACTAGAATATCCACTCTGGTTTAATTATTACCTGCCTTTGAAGTTTTATACTATCTACAATGTTTTATTTTTACTAATATTGTCATGTACTACTATATTCAATTATACTGCTATATTTAATTATGCCTGGTTATATAGATATTCTTTTCAAGATAATAAGAAGCAACACAGTAATCACTGTAGATCACCTTGTACTGTGGTTTTATACAACTTTTTGGTTTCATGTTTCTATAGGAATTTGTTTTGTTTTGTCTTGCTATGTTTTGATTTTGCCACTAATACAGAATGGATAGAAATACATGTAGAGACTCATGCATGTGTAGCTGTTTACACTCTCACTGTTTTGAATATCTACTTTGTATGCTTTAATTTTGTAAATGAACAACTATTTCTAAGAGGACAATATGTAATTTTATAAATGAACAACTATTTCTCAGTGGACAATATGTAATTTATCAACTAGTGATTTCTTATTATCTTTTTTTTGAAATTCTGTATTATCTTTATGCTTTACATGATTTTTCTCTTTAAATAATAAAAAAAATTCAAAAAATATATGGAAGTGTATATTTACTGTTTATAAATTCCTTTTTAAAGGCAAGAAGTATATCTTTCTTATGTATAGTATGATTCCAGCACTTAATCTTTACTAATTCACTAATAAATACCTATCTAATGAGGTGAGACCCAGACTGGCAAAAAAATTTTGTTTGGTTGGTTCAAAGATTGATGTACATGATTTGATAGAAAAAGAAAGAGAAATCCATGTAGGAAAAAAAGCTGTTAGAGTTTGAATGGAATATTATACATAATGTTTAAACTTACCATATTAAATACTATCAACCAAACCACAGACTTTATATTCAAAACATAGGCAAAGAAAGTGCCATAAACTTTGTTAATGATAAATAAGCTATGATTTCCATCTAAGGAAAAATTTCTTAGATCCATGTGCAGGTTAAGTTGGAATAGAGATGATGGGGGATAGGAAAAATAGCCCTGTAGATATTTTAACATTAGTTGAGGAAGATCTAGCACAAATTATGAGAAAAATATAATAATCAGATAGTGATTTATATATGAAAATGAAAAAAAACAGAGAACCAGACTAAATATCCCAAGCCATCAACCAACATCATAATTAGAAGAAACAAGGAAAAATACTAGTGAGATAATTATTAATATTACAAATTTTTTCAAGATGTCTTTCAACCCTTTGCCCAATTCCGTTCATTTCTCCCCATGATGGAAGGCCAGTATGAGTCTTTTAAGTCATTGCATGTTTGCAATGAATATTTCATATTATTATTTTATATGGGTGAATCTAGAAAGAATTGATATTTTTTTGTTTCAAATGTATCTTAGTATACTGTAGATTTTAGCAAACTTGTCATATAATTTTTTTCTCTCCTTAAGGCAAAAATTTGTTTCAAATGTATCTTAGTATACTGTAGATTTTTGAAAAATTTGTTTCAAATGTATCAGTACATTTTGTAATTGTACTAATTTTGTAAAATTACTAAATAAGGCAAAAATTTGTTTCAAATGTATCTTAGTATACTTTAGATTTTGAAAAATTTGTTTCAAATGTATCTTAGTATACTGTAGATTTTAGCAAACTTGTCATATAATCTTTTTCTCTCCTTAAGGCAAAAATTTTACCTCATCATTTAAAGGAAGCACTTCACGGCTTGTCTTCGGGATATCCAAATGGCTAGCATGTTACTTTCTCTTTGGAGCAGTAAAAGTACAATAAAGATTACTTGAGCACAAGCACTGTGACACCACCTAGCTGACCTGATAACAGAAGACTGTGGGATGACTGATGGGTGAGTAGCACATGCAACCTGGATACACCAGACAAAGAGACAATTCAGGTAGTAAGTGCAATGGAGCAAGACAGCTGATTCATTAGTCTGTTCTCTTAGGAGATGTACTCTGTGCATCTTGTCTAACACAAGTTACCCATTTTTTGAATAGTTAATGTTTCCCTATTCGCTTTCTGTACATTTACAGAAAGCCTTCTGTAATATTACAAGAAGTTTTTATGTATTGGTGAGTGAATCTCCACTCCTGTATTCACTGTCTTGCACCAACTCCTAAATATTTTAATATTTGTAACAACATTATATTATTAATAAGAGGTCTATTTGTTCAAATCCACCAAAACATTGCTGAAATTTTGATTGTTAGATTTATAAATTAATATTATAAGGTTTCCTATTCATGAAAAAATATAGCTTTTGATTTATTTAGTCTTAACCTCATGACCTTCAAAACCATTTTACAATATTCTACACAAAAATTTGTTATATTTAGCTATACTTACATGTAGATGAAAATTTTCATTGCCATAGTTTCCAAAACAACATTTTAAAAACCTTTTCTGTTACAAAAATGAAACATCACTGCTTTTGTAATTTAAGTAATATTTATAATTGAACATTCTGTGTAGTTTAGTAGTTTTCATATGGTTTTTAACAACCACACAGGATTATTTAAATTTGAATCACTTAGATTTAAATAAAATTAATCACTCAGTTTCTTAATTGCCACATTTCAAATGTTCAATAACCACCACACAGAGGAACATTTTAACCATCATAAAAGTTTTATTAGGCAATATAAGGCTAGGGCCTCCAGTACAGAGAGGGGAGGAATAACCTGATGGCACATATACTTATATTTATTCAAATTCAGTTTTATATTAATGTCTAATAAATGATTGTGAACTATTGGACTTAAAATGGCACAAATATACTACCTCAGACTTTCTGCGGGTCAGATACAGAGCATAATGTGACTGTAACCTCGGCTCAGGGTGTTGATCTGCTAACACTGTTTGCTGGAAGTACAGGGTTCATCTGAGACTGAAGACCTTGCACACTCACTGATTTTGTCAGAACACAGTTCCTTTGTGGTTGTGGGACTGTGATCTGAGTTCCATGCTGGCTGTTGGCTGGGATTAATGTCCGTTGTCCAGGGCCACGTACAGTTCCTCAGCAACTAGCCCCCTGAGGCAGTTCAGGACATGAATATTTTCTTTCCTTAATGCCCATCAGAGTCTTTGTGTCTAGATCCTCCTCTGTGACCAGTAGTGGAAACTCTCACTTTTAAAGAATCTCCCAGTTAATTCAGCCCTACCAATGAGATGTTTCTATTTGTTTAGTAAATTCAATTTGACTTTAAATAAAACTCGTATACTAATCTAACAATCAAGAATTTTTTTATAGATTTGGAGGAATTATCATGAGTAAGCTAAAATGTTTTCTTATAATCCTAGTTTATTAAGATTATTTTTAACCAAGAATATATATTGCTCTCTACCAAATAATAGCCTATCATCCTTTTTGTTGATCACCTTTGTTTTTAGTCATTTAATGTATTAATATGTTAAATACTATAGAAGGATTTTTAATGTCAAGTATCTCCTATATTGCTGAAGAAAATTACTTAAATCATATAGTTCAATTATAAAAAATGATCTAGGGATGATCATATTAAATTTTTGAGTACATCTCTCTCCCTGCATAGGTGCAGATATACACAATTTGTCTTTGAGACTAGTCTGACCCACAGCAAACTCATTACTTGAATGAGAGCAGTAAGTTCCCACAGCAGCAGAATAATCTTCACATTGGTCTTTAACCAGTACCAATTTAAGGTAAATGAGCTTGAAACTTTTGCCCTAAACAAGAACCCTAGAAAGGGTCTAATGGACAAAGAACATACTAAATATTAAGAAAAAGCAGTCAAATGTAAAGTTTAAAACATATCCAGTTACAACGTTTCACTGTAGGTTTGATGACATAGGCATCATGAGTCATATGAATATAAATTAGCAGGCAGTCACCAAAAATTTGGTAATTTAAAACAAGAGAAATTTACTCTTTCTGGCTAAAAGTTAAAGAAAGCAGCGAGCTATACTCCCTTCAGAGACTAGGGACAGATGCTTCGTTGTTTCTTTTAGCTTGTGATTGTTCCTAGAAGCAAAACTCTAATCTGTCTGTGTCTCTGCGTGGCCTCCTCTTCTGTGTTTCTGCATCCACTGATCTTATATGAACACCAGTAATTATTTTCCATTTTTAACAATCTTTATGAGTACTGTTTGCAGGACATAATGGTTACATTCATTGTGAGGAACTGGTACATGTACGTAGCAACCTCAATACTTTTTTGCTTCTTCCCCACCCCACCTTTACCAGCATAGGATTCATTTATTTATCTTAAAAGTCTTTATAAAGTTAATTATCATACATACAGATTAGCAACCAGATTGGTAGGCCAAAATATACAAAAACCACACTAAATCAAAGTACGCTTTTACATATGTTGTTCATACTGGTTCACAATCACTTTCTTCTTTCTCTTTTTTCCTATTATCTGTTTTTTATATTACTCTTTATTTATATGTTGAAATTCTCATGTAAGAGAAAACATATGATATGTAAGCTTGAGTGATTAGCTTCGTTTAACATTGTGATCTCAAGTTACATTATTTTCCTAAAAATGACTCAAGTTTATTCTCCTTTATGGCACCATTGCTTCCAAGATTTAATTATTCTGAATTATGCTTCTATAACATGGGTATGCATACATCAGTGTGATATGATAACTTTAACTTTTTGGGCAAAATATCTAGAAAGGCAAGAGCTGGATTGAATGGCATTTCTAGTTTTATGTTTTGGAGGCATCTCTCTACTGTGTTGGCATTATGGAAGGAAGAGTAAAGCAGGAAGTCTAATTAGAAATCTGTGTCAATAGTTCACTAGCAGTATCATGGGGGATTTTACTAAAGACATGAGTCCCACGTGTACAGTACTATTTCCTAGCTACCTGATCTTAAGATTGTAACACTCGCTGCCTTGATTCCTCATGTGTAGAATAAGCCTGGTAAGCAGTAAGGATGTTGTGAAAATTGATGATAAAAACACATAAGAACTTTAGCAAAGTACCTCCCCCTGGTGAAATGTGTAGTAATTTGTAAAATTGTTATTTTTTAATATGACAAAGAGTGGGAGAGAAGCAAAGGAAGAAATTATAAAAATATGGAGGAAAAACAGATAATCCATAAAAGTCAATTATATTGACAACAGACTTGTTAAAAAGAATAATGGATGTCAGAAAAAAGTAAAATAAAATCTTCAAACTACTATTTGAAAATAGTTGCATACCTAAAATTGTTTACTGATTAAAAACATATTTCAAGAGCAGTATAAAAGAAATAAACTTACATGAATAAATATTAAGAATGTTTATTGACATACTTCAATTAAAGATTCTAATTTAGGTAGACATTTTGGAGAAATAAAATTATCTCAGAAAGTGAACTCAGATGATAAAAGTTAAATACGTGATAAAAATAATGTGATTGAATCTGTATAAAAAGGGCTGTTAAAATAATGATATAACTATTCCAATTTTTAGGTCAAAATATCACAGAAATTACTGATTATAAAAAAGTAACACAAGGAAGACACAACTATAGAAAAAAATTATTCCAAATAACTGTGGTTTAAGGATAACTTTAGGGTATTGAGCACATTTCCTCATGCTACATCTCCATGATTACATAAACTGTCAAAGTGAAATGGGAATAAGTAGTGAACAAAATTCATTTTTTGGTGGCCAAAATACTTTAAAATCATTGAGAAGGCCCAGGGGATAGAAAATAAAAAAATGAAAAAAGTACAAACATATCTGTAATCATAATAGGTATAAGAGAACCGAACCCTTAGTCAGGAGATAAATGTTCACATTGTTTTTTTATAAGACATTAAGGGTAACAATAAGGATACAGAAGTAATGAAACTGAAAAGATTCTAAGAAGGCATACTGCTCACCATAAAAATATAGCAATTCTAAAATAGTTTTCACGGTGAACCTTCCCAAAATGTATAAAGGAAGAACAGCTAGAGATACAAAAGAAAAATTTTCAGTGTCACATTACCATAGAGTATTTCAATGTAGTATTATAAAATTGTTGCTATATTAAACAAATATTAAGTTAATGGTAGTTTATAAAATTTGAAAATCATTATTAGCAAGATAGGATGTGCAAAAATTTATAGAAAATGTTGATAGCTACCAATTATAATTTATGCCAGAATATTTTACTGCAAACACTTTCAACTTTTACCAGAGGTCTTTCTCTTAACCTAAGATCTCATGACAGTTAGGAAGTATGAGTGAATTTATGCTATGACAATACTTCTCATCCAATTACAGATGAAGATTGGATGACAGAAACTTCATCCTCCTCACTCATTAGTGGGTTCTTTGAAGGGTGGTGTATATTGTATCTGTATAGTTTAGGGCCAACTTGCACAATAGTTCACAACCTTTTGGCTCCCTTCAATTCCTTATCTCACTCATATTTCTAGCAGTGCTGCTTCTATATCCATTCATTTCTTACAGAGTCTGCTCTATGGTTAAAAACAACCTATGAGTGTTTGTACTGAAATTGATTGAAGCTGATATCTCTGATGTTGATCACAGTGACAGGATTGCAGAACAACAGAGGTCACATGGAATTCCTGGATCATAAAAGCCAAAGTTGAGAAGGTGGATCTCCAAATAGATGTGAACTAGTGTCAGTCATTAGCCAATCTAGCATTTTATGAGTCTTTGTGGCAGTAATGGAGGCAACTAATAAGCCTAAGAGCTTGGGTGCTTTCTCACTCAGCCAGTAACAGATGGTGGTGGGGCAGGTGAGAAAAAGTAACCTTCTCCCCTGTTGCTAAGAGGATAGACTGGTACAATGACTGTGGAATTCAGTGGGGAGATTCTTCAAAATGCTCAATTAGCGGTTCCATTTAACCTACGTATTCCCCTTTTGGTATCTTCCCAAAAGAATGAAGAGCATCATATCACAGTGATACATGCACACCATGTTTACAGTTTGTAATAGCTAAATCTTGAAAACAGGTTGAAATTCCCACCAGCAAATGAATGAAGAGAATACAGTTTTATAAACAATGGAATAGTATTCAGTTATAAAAAAGGATCAACTCAAGACATTTCTAGGTGAATGGATGCACCTCAAGACCATACTCTTAAGTGAAATAAATTGGACACCCATGTATAAATACCACATTGTGTCTCTGTTGTGAGAAACCAAAAGTGTAACTAGGGACTTAGATGTATAGTAGATATTGTGAAATAGGAAGAAGAGTTTCAAACATGATAGTGATTCTACTGGTCCTAAAATATTATGTATCACCTGGAGATTTAATTTTTATAGTTCTTTAAAAATATAGCTTATGTAACTACTTGAAGATGACACTTGACAAGTGGTGTGAGAATATGTGTGTGATTTAATCAATAGACATTATGTGGTATTGTGTTCCTGGTTTATCATAAAGCACCAGTCTGAGAAGCAAGATCATGAGAGTGGGCATGAGAGCAGGCACCTCTCAGCAGTGCCCTATCCCCAGTGCTTCACTGTCACTACAGCACATACTATCGCTACAGAGCAACAGAAAATCTGATTATTGGGATGTAGGCACGCTTTCCAACATGGGCATACTGGGAGCTTCACTAAACCTAAAGCTGAAGATGCTGCCTAGATATTTTGTCTTCCTTGCAACAGAAAAACTATGGATAGGAAATAGAAATAGAATCAGATTATCAGGTGTTTGCGATAATTATATATTTTTGCCTGAACCAATGAAAGTATCACTCATGTTGAGTAAACTGAACAAGAGGAACAGTAAAAAGAGGAAACCAGAATTCTGTTTGTACAGTTCATTTCAAGATTAACATATTTCTATGTGTGGGAGGCCTGATCTTAGTAATTTGATGTCAAATGAATCAATTGACATCAAATTATTAAACAGAATCCATTGATTCAGACTTAGCTCTCTCAACATAGCTCATAAACAGATTAAATAATCTTACTTAAGTATTCCACTAAATTTCCTAGTATGAGTCCATGTTTTAAATGTGAATAGATGTTACTTTAAAGAAAAAGTAATGAAATAGCAAGAACATACTGCTGGGTATGAGTAGAGCTGAGGGCGTGAAGCATGACCTGTGGCAATCAAGTGTCCCACTGGGACTCAGGTTTCCAGTACATGGTGATAATATCATTTTCTAAACACTTATGGCTCCCCCAAAAGACTTGTAAATGCCATCGGGATCAGCCCTCAGCCAGTTACACAGGATTTTTTATTTTCATCTTTTTGAGACAGGATTTTGTTATGTACTTCAGGCTGATCTTGAGCTCACTGTGTAGTAAAAGCTGATCTCAAACTCATGACAGTTTGCCTGCCTCAGTCTCCCAAGTGCTAGAATTTTAAAAATAAATATTTTAACTCCCTTGTACCTCAAGGAACAAAGGCCTGTCTCTCAGAGGACCTGTATGGATTAGACTTAGCTACACAGATAAGCTACCAAGCTGATATTGAGTGCTTTGTGGAATTTTTTCCTGTTCTTTTGCTATGGGTTATCACCTACAAAATGAAATACTTATTCAATATTCAATATTGATAGTAATTAGAAAAACTGAAGTAAAATCAAAGACATGAGATATTTCTTATCCACTAGGATCCTTATAAATAAAAGTACAGCAAAGAAGTGTTGAGAAGTATGTGAAGCAATCAAAAGCCAAATCATCAGGTATATTAGAAAATAGTCTAGAAGTTTCTCAGAGTTAAAAAGAGTTACCATATGACTCAAGAATTTTATTCTTTTGAATATACTCAAGAAAAATAAAAATCTATGATCACACATAAAATTTGATGTAATTCATTATAGTAGTACTCATAATAGCCAAAAGTAGAAATACCTCAAATGAACATAATGTAATAAGCAGTTGAACAAAATGTGGTATATTTCTACAATTGAATATTATTCGGCATTAAAAATGGATGACTGTTATAGATTAGATTGAGCTCTCCTCAACGCCTCACATTCTCAAAGGCAGGGCTTTTGGAAGATGATTGGATTACAAGGCATATAGATGACTTGCTGTTAACAGGGAGGTCTAGTTATAAGGTGTGTTGCTGAGGTGCCCCGGGTTTATCTCTTCCAGTCTCCGCTCCCGAGGCTTTCATCTTCAGGAGCCATGCCATGAGTCGTTCTTGGAGCCAGGTGACTATGGACTGAAACTTGTACAAACTGTGAGCTAAAATAAATCTTTTCTCCTTAAATTGTGTGTGCTTGATATTGTCTTAGCAACAAGAAAATAAATAAGACACTGATAAGTAAAACAACGTTAAATGACCTTGAAAACCTGTTAAGGAGGAAAACCTGATAACAAAAGCTGATATATTTTAAAATTCTGTTTATAAAAAATATTCAAAACAGGAACTCCTATGGAAACGAAATATAGATTAGTGGTTGTTTAGTGAGAGAAACTGTGCAATTAAGTTGTCAAATCTCTTACAGTTTTAGAAATGCTCAAAAAACCAAGTGTAAAGTCTTCTGTGAGATTCAAAGCAAACTATTATCTGTGAGCCCAGGTAAAAATCAAAAAGAAAGTTAAACTTTCAAACATACAATACATACATACAAGATCAACATTTCCAATTCAGAAGGGAGAAATGTGATGATAAAAACCAGTAGGACCAAAGCAAGACAGAAACTCAGCAAGCCAAACATTAACTCTTGTAGTTCCACATCCAGTGCCCAAAAGGCTGAGGAAGCACTGTGTCTACAGGATTGTTGGTTGTAATCTTCCCAGCTTCTCTTTGACAGCAGTTCCACTCAATCCTTGGGATTTCTCAGCAGATGTTCCATATTCCAAGCAACACCAATTTCCTAGGATCTCTATTTTGGCTTCACTCGCACAGCTTCATGCATTGGCTTCTCAGAATCATATTGCTTGGCCTCCTAGGATTTCTTATAAAATCTGGAAGGAAGCCTCTCTGACATCAGAATTATTGTGTGATGCATATATATAAAACAAGACTGCATGGATGATGCCACAGTCTGCTGACCACTTGAAGGGTGGCTGAATACCCTTGGATAATGACTATGGAAACCTTTGGGTACCTGCATCGCTGAATACTGTAAAACTAATCTCAGGGAATCCATTCAAGAGCAGGATGCCCTACAGTTTTATTCTCAAATAAGTCTTTTACTTTTGAACATCTGAGGCTGCACAGGATTAGTCACTGACTTTTGAGATATTTTAAAGGCATTTTTCCTATTGTCCTGATGCAAAGTACTTATATTATTTTTAATACTAATCTTATCAGCTGCTAAGTTCTCTTCCAATAAATCTTTAAATGTTCTTCCTTTCTGGGGAAACTGAAAACTTTTAAAATCACCGAGTTGTGCTATTTGTTTTTTATTCTTAAATAGAGCTACATAAAAATCCATAATAGTCACAATGCTACAGCCTGACTGGTAGACTGCCTTGAAATTTTCTCCAACAAATTAATTGGCCTGCTTCCCTTAATCTCAGTCTCCCACAGTGTCAGTATGAGCAAAATGTGGAGAAATTTTCTGCCAGAACATAACATACATGGTCCCAACGCCAGTTGCCAGCAGAGTCCTTATTTCGAAAAGAATCTTTCCGAGCCTTGCCAATCCTATTCACATATCTGGGAGTATTCTGGCATTTCGTGCTCAGACCAAAATCTCCCCATCTAACTTGTCTGACATCATCCCAGCTTTTTGCAACTCAGCAACCCCATGCCTTTAAAACTCCTTCCACATACCAGTTCCAGCGGCTTATCAACCACATGATCATATAGATGTGCAGCAATGACCATGCTGGACTGGTATCAAAATCTGTCTTAGGTTGCCCCGACACCCACAACTTAGAGGACAAGACATTTATTTTTGACTTACAGTTGAGAAGTTTCAAATTTGGCAGGCTTAAAAACCAAAGGTGAAAGGGTCTTGTGTAACAGAAAGCTGCTCACATCATGGTAGTAAGACAGAAGAGAAGAGAGGAGCTGGAGAGGGAAATACGCTCTTCCAGTTTACACCTCCTATAACCGAGCAGTGCCAGCCAGACCCCATCCTAAGAGCAACACCCTTGTCACTCAGTCATATTCCAAAGTCCCCATTTGTGAATGTATTATGCCTTTGGGAGATATTATCAATTTAACCTATAACAGCACTACAACAGGAGAAATAACATTCAATAATTTTAGATATCAAAGTAAATTGATTAAAATTTCAAACCAATGACCACAATCTAGTGTTTGAATTCTACTTCAAATTCTATTTCTGCATGTTACTGGGATATTAAACAATTTGCTTAAGCTATGTAGAAGCAAACCATTGCATAGCAATGAAAGATAACAAATATTGCTTCTAGTTTAAAATTTCAAACTCCCTGAAATTATTAAGTGCATAAAGTGTGGCTTTACACATTATTAAATTTATGATACATTATTAAAATTTTTGCCTTAAGAAATAGCTGCCACCTTAAGCTTTCAATCTAATACTTTAAATTATCTCAGTAAAACTGTTCAATCATCTAGCAAAAGTAATGACCTTTCTTTCTGAAGCAATGAAGTTCGATTTTGCAGAGTGCATGATTTCTATACATCACAGTTATGTTTATGATTAACTATCTGCTAACATATTTAAAGTATGAATCATTTAGATGTGTATCCCCTTTCTTTTCAATCTTCTTAATCTAGCCCTTTGTTATAATAATAATAAAGGACTTACCTATATGTGAATTATAGTATTTGATTGTAGCACTTACCTAAAAGAAAATATTGAAAAAATCTTACTGTCTATTATGCTTCCTGTTGGAAATTGAGAACAGAATTCTCTGAGGTCAGCTACATCTTCAATAAGATTACATCTCATAGAGTTATGTTAAATCTCACAAACATAGGCATCTCTCAAGACTGGGGGATGTTCTCTTCACTTTGGGGTTTCCACCATCTAGCATGTTATGCTTCAGATATAAAATGTTCCCCCAAATGCATGTGTACTCATAAGTGTGTTAACCTGCTGGTGAGATAAATGTACTGTTCAGAGAAAGGTCCTGCTTAGAAGAGGTGGGTGACTGTGGACACAACCTTGCAGGGTATATTCTTCTCACTAGCTCTTTCTTTGTCTATTTCTTGGCTGCAACTGCTTTCAGCCATGTCTTTTCTCGTTGATGTCTTTACCTTGCAACCAACTGACCATTAACTGAAACCTCTGAAAACCTTAAACAAAAATAAATCTCTCCTTCTTTTAGTTGCAGGAGTCATATATTTTGTATCACTGATGAGAAACACAATTAGTACTGAGTGGACTCATTGCTGTGAATATATCTAGCCATGTGGTTTAGAAGCCTTTGGAACAGGTTCAAAGAAAGAATTTGTAAAGCTTTAAATCTACAGTGCTGTAACAAAGTTGGATGATAAATCAGGTCAGCAATAATAAAAACAGGGTTTTAATAGAAATGATGACAGTAAAGACCAGTTTCAGGAGGTTTAAATTTGGAATAAAGACTTGTGGCTGTTAGACTAGTGACCATCTGTGTTATACCAGGGCAGAAATTTTTTCTGCATTTGGCCCATGCCCTGAGACTTTGCAGGAGAATACAATCAAGTAGCCTAATTAACCTGACAGAACATTTTTCAAAACAACCCAATATTCAAGCTGTGGCATAAGTACTGCCAGCTTCTTTTGGTCAGTGTCACAGGCAAAACACATAATAGAAAAAATTGAAAAACTTACGTATTTGACTTACAAAGAGCCACCTGGCTTTCCAACCTTCTGAGTTTTCCATTACACTTTTGGCTTCACACACTGCCCTCTCAGAGGCAAACTACCTGGCCTCCCAGGCTTTCTGAATTTGGGGTGGAATCCTTTTTAATCTCAGAAGGCTTGCATTCTATATGCATCTAAAACCAGCACCACATAGATGATGCTGAGGTCTGCTGTCATTTGGAGCAGTAGCCGGGCTTTCCTCTCTCCTGGCAGTAGGAATGGAGTGCCTAGATTGCTGAATGTTTTGAATCTGCTTTTGAGGAACAAATTCTCTATATTGCTGCCATTTTGGAACCTGTGGAAGCTGCTGCCATTTTGGAACTTCGTGTGACCTCTCCCACCACTCTGGAACATGGTATTCTGTGGCTTTCTCCTCAAAGCAAAGTCTTTGAGGCAAATGGTAGAGGCCTACGGCTTCCCATTATAACCCCAGACATTTTTCTATTTTTTTAAATTCCTTTTCAGCAATGAAGACCTCGGTTCTATCTTTACATTCCACAACTTGCTTCCTGGGCAAACTCCCAACCTTTTAAATCATCCTGCTGGGCTCCTTGCTTTTGATTCACGACGTAATTCTGGTTAAAAGCCCCCAGCAATAGTCATGCCACAGCCTCAACATTTGACTGCCTTGAAATTTCTTCTGCCAAATTAATCAGTCTGCTGCCCTTAATCTTCATCTCAGGCAAAGCCTCTGGACATGAGCATACCACAGACAAACTTTTTGCCAAGCCATAACATGCATCATCTGGAGTCCAAAAACCAATATAGTCCTTCTTCCCAACACAAACCTCCCAATGCTGATTGTTACTAGTTTTCTGATCTGAGCTTTGATCAGAATCTCCCATAAACAGAGCAATCTAAGCTGTTTGTTATGGTTGATATAATGTGTCAACTTGAGAAGTTCAGAAGTTTAACTAAGAGACTGAGCAAGGATCCAGTGTCCTTACTTTGTAAATATCCTCATCCTGTGTAAGAAGAGGGCACAGAAACTTTGTCAATTCTGCACCCACCCTGGAGGGGGTGGCCTGTGTTCAATATAAGGAGGAAAAGAGGCTTGCTTTTCCCCTATTTTGCTCTTGATGCAGCCTTGAAGTGTTGCCCCAGTGCCATGCCACCCTGCCTTGGAGCCAGCTGATTATAGACTGAAACCTCCAAAAACTTTAAGCTAAATAAAGATTTCCTTCCCTAATTTTGGGTGTCAGGTATTTTGTCTCAACAAGGAGAGAAAAGTAACAAAGACACCATTCCAGTGCTACATTGCCAAGCCTTTCTAAAGTCTTCCCACAAGCCATTTCCAAAGGTTCTTGAACCACATAATCATATATAGTCACAGAAATTACTTCATTCCTTTGGCACTAAATTCTGTCTTGGTTACATTTTTCTCATTGCTGGGACAAAATACCCAACATCTAAATTTAAGGAAGGAAAGGTTTATTTAGCTCACAGTTTGTGGCAGTTTCAATCCATAATCAACTGGCTCCAAGGCAGAGTGGTACATGGCAGAGGATACAGTACAGGACAGCAGAAAACAGAAGAAGAAACAAGAGCAAAAGGGCAGAAGCATGGAGAAAAGACTCTTTCTGTTCATAATATTGTATGTAGGCCACACCTACTTGGGTGTTGCACTCACACCCATAATTCCAGCACTGGTCCATGCATCATTCACAAACTCTAGAAGCCCACCTCCATGGCTGCATGAGGCTTTGGGGAAACATCAAGACTCAAACCATAACATGTATCTTACTCTTTTAGTCTCTTACACTAGGGAGGAAAGACAATTCTTACACATGTGAGTGTGATTTATTTCACTGTTAAGTATGGTCTCTATCTGCATTCGTTTACCTATAAAAGCCTTGAGTTTATCCTTCTTTATAGCTGAGTAGTACTACATTATATAAAATATTCCATCTTTTTTATCCATTCTTTGGTGGATGATCATTTGGATTCTTTCCAAGATTTAGCTATTAAAAATTCTGCTGCTGCTATAAACTTGGGTGCATATATATCACTGTTGTATGTTGTTTTTAATTCTTCTGGGAAAATTCTCAGAAGGGGAATACCTGGGTCAAATGGGACCTCTAATCCTAGTTTTCTGAGGAATTTCCACACTGATTTCCACAATGTTTTTACCAGTCTACACTCCCACCAGCAGTGGAGAAGCATTTCTTTTTCCCTCATAACTCCTCCAACATTTGTTATTGGTTGAATTCTTGATGATGGCCATTCTCTATGGGGTGAGTGGAATCTTGGTGTTCACTAGATGATTTAAATAAACATTTTACAGGCAGTATTTACTGAAACAAAAATAAAAGCCATCTCATGAATTTCATGTGTTTAAATTGCTTAATTTTAGCTGGAAATAGTGGTTTCCTTTCAAATTCAGATTTTTTAAACCCATGTTCACTCTTTCTTATAATTTTCTAGTTCTTACAAATATTTTGGACTTACAAATATAGAGAATAGAAAATAAAATCTGAGGACAATACAGGTGAAAATATTCTATATATTTCATTAAGTTGTATTTTTAAAGTTAATAGAAAAACTTTGTTTTGCCTTTTTCAAGTGCTATGTGATAATGAATAAAAATGAAATCAATACTGGATCACAAACAATGAGTTTGCTCATTCAGTCCTACCAGCATTTTAAATACTAGGTGAGTGGAAACATCACAAATCTACAGATTAAAAAATTTTTAAATAAAAATAGGTCAATTTACTAGATTTTTTTTCAGTTTTTTAGTTCAATTTATTTTAGCAGTTTAAAATGTATGGAACCATTAATGGAATATTTGCTTTAGTTGAAATATTAGTTTATTTTGTAGCAACTCTCGATAGAAAGGGCATCATATTAATGTTCCTAGTCCTCCATAACTAATTCATGTAGTCAACAAATTCTTATGAGGCAGTTATAAGGTTTAAAATTAAACCCAGAAGATAGTTATTCACTGCCTTTGACAGCTGTATTCTAGTAAACTACATTGTAAAAAGAAAACATTGACCCATAATTAAATAAGTATAATACATTCAATTAAAAGTAGGAACTAGGAGAGAAGTCAAGATGGCCAATCAGTGAGCAACAAAATACCAACCATCCTGGGAGAAACAACTTATATACCAGAATAAAACATCCTGGAGAGATCCAGACAGAGGGAGATGGATCCTCTTGACACAGGAGGAAATTAAAACATAAAAAAGCTGATAAACACATCAGGACTACAACTGGAACAGCTAAAAATTACAGGACACAGCATTTTCACTGCGACCTGCCAAGTTTGCACCAGCCTGAATTTGTGCCAACTTGAATCCATGCCAGATGGCAGAGCCGCCCAAGCTCATTCCCGCTGCCGTTCACAGGAGCCACAGCAGTGCTGAAGTCAGGGGTTGGTGAACCCAAAGGAGAGCAGAGCCAGTGAAGGGGACTTAATTAATCCACGGTCAGTGCTGAGAATGAGACCCCCCCCACAGGAAGGGCGCTACCAAATGGGCAACATGTTGGAATTGGGAAGGAGGAAAAAGACCTGGGAGTGACAGTGACTTCAGTTGGTTGCTCCCTCCCCAAAGTAGGTTCATGGGATTTGCTCGGACTGGGCCACGCCCCTGGCCAGGACCCAATGAGCCATCCCAAATTGATTCCCTGCACCTAGCATACACTAATCTGGTGAAGGCCCCTGAAGTTTGGCTGGCTCAATGGGGAGGGGCAGGCAGGAAAGGGCAGAGGTCCCTCCCCAGCACACTTCAGAGGAACCATGGCCAACAGGGAAGGGGGGTGGGACCTGCACTGTACACCTATGTGGAGGAAGCCAGGACCATGACAGGAGAGAGAGGCAAGAGGAGGTCCCCAGCCCAGAACCCTGAGAGCACTGATCCAGGAGAGGGAAAAACAAGGGAGACTGAGGGCAGCAAACATGCAACAGCAGCCATGGCTTCAATGGACATTAAAAGATATCTTCGGGACCTTGTAGATGAGTTCAAAACTGAAATATTAAATCAGGTAAAGCAAGATATGAATAAAGCAAGAAATGCTCTCAGGAAGTATCTCTCAGGAAGATACAGAAAGAAGAAGGGAGGAACACAAAAAAGGAGTGAAATATTTGATAAAGAATGTAAAGAAAATATAGAATACATGAAGCAGATTCAAAGAGACTACCAGGAAATTAAAAACTCCACTGAAAGCTGACAAAACTTTTTAAAAGAAACTAAGGATAGACTATCAAAACAGGAAGACAAGTTTGCAATGTGTGATCATGAAAGGAAAGATCTCTTAAAAATAACAAGGAAACAGGCAGTAACAATACAAAGGCTAGAAGATGACAAGAGCACTACAAGTTAAGATTAAGAAATGTGAATGAAGAAGCAGGAATACAAACAGGCGAATTACAAAAGCTATTCATGGAAATAATT